>CM031240.1:876528842-876961342 GCA_018340775.1 Taxus wallichiana var. yunnanensis | reverse complement strand
ATCATTCGTTTTTATGTATTATTTTTTCATTTTTGTTGCGATAAAATATATTTTGTCTCCTTAAATGGTTAGGGATCGATGGAGGTAGGTCCCTTAACCACAAAAACTAATCTTTAAATGTTTGCATGCATGTTTTAAATTAAAATCTAGAAGAGTTAACCCACTTTATTCATTGAAAGAACCAAGTATTGTCATTCTCATTCAATGGAAACATAAGCCCATTTATTTAAGTAACATTGATTTGGGGATTTTATATTGACTAACACATCTTGCAGGTGCTCCAAATCTAGGTATACATTATGGTGACCGCGATGGTGACCATTTTGGTTATGGGTAAATCATATCATTTTTGAATTTAATAGTGGTTTATTTAGGGTTTTGTAGTCATTTCAACTCAGTTTTATTTTACCCTAACAATTTTTGCTTCAAATCTAACATTAGTTTTTGCATATCTACAAAAACATCGGTTGCAACTAGTCATAACTATTTGTATCACAATCTTTTTTGAAAAAGAAAAAATCTAACAATCTGATTATAGGGTAGTCATAAACGTGATTTGTTTTTCTAATTTTGTTTCGACGTTTTTTTTTTTTAAGGGAAATAACTTTATTTTTGTTAATCACATATCATAGATCATTTTCTACATATGATCTTCCCTCGGGTGATCTTGGGAATAAGAAATAACTTTGATCTTTTTACTTTTCTCGTAATGCACAACATGAGGCTAGTCCTCCTAGCGATGCTCAACATTTATGGTGGCTCTGGGTCATGCTTACAGGTGAAGCCCTCATGATTGACCTACTACATCTTCTACTTAAGATAGCCACAACAATGAAATTTATGTCATCAATCTTATAAATCATCAGGGAGCTATATGGACATGCATACACATCCATTCCCCCCAGTTTCCCACCATCATTAGTCATTAGACATAAACCCCAAAGGAATTGGACACCATCAACTTACGTACAAGGGATCCCATTAGAACGATTTGTCATTGAGTTGATGAGTCCCTTTCATGTATTATTTATGGTATATCGAAAGGTGAATCTTCATTGGAATGATAAGATATGATTTAATCTATATCACAACTTATTGCATTTAAAATAACACCAAAAGTCCAAAAAAAATACAATACTATTGTACTTTTGCATTACTTGTTAACCTTGATGTCTACGCCTTTCTTCACCCAACCCAATGAATAAGAATTTATGTGGTTGTAAGTCTCTAATTTCCTTCTATCAACTAACCCCTTACATATCAAATTAGCTTGAGAACAAGTATAAAAAAACCATCCACTTTGGTTTTCTTCACTTGGATTTTTATATGGAAAAGCTTAGTAAGTTCACTCTCTTGAACATCGTTATTACTACCCAAACATACCTCTCTCAGATGGAGGTGCAACACATTATCTCATCCACCTCTTCGCTACAAAATATTTCCTCCCTTGGAGTTCAACCATGGCCTTCTTTTTATTTTTCTTATTCTTGAAGGGATGTAATTATGGGTGGAGCTTACAACATTTATCCTTGGAATGAGAGTCAACATCACAATGACCACAATGAACTTTAGTAACCTTCTTAGAAATGGAAGTAGCATTCTTCTTACCTTTCCCTTTTCCCTTCTCCTTTTGCTTGGTGTCACCTTGTTTGTTTGAAGCATGTTGCGAGGTAGTTGAACTTTCTTTCCGACCATCTCTAGATAGTGGGCTTGAAAAAAAGCCTTATCTACATTCACCGGCTTGGCCAAGAGAATAGGTCTCCTCAAGTGGATATGGAGTCCATCGATGTATTTCATCAAAATATCTTGGTCACTACATCTTTTCCCATTTGGACAACCTTCTTCCGAGAACTCACTAGTGTACTCTTGCACATTTGGCCTTGCTTTTACCTGAGATATTGCTAATACATGGACCTCTCTTCCTCATAACAAATAGAATATAATTTCTTTCTAATTAGCATCTTAAATTCATCCCACTTAGAAATCGGAGGAAGCTTCTTAACAACCAAAGTAGGAACATAGCTTTAAAACCAACTTAAAGCATGATTGGTTAATTTTAACCTCAGAACGAAATCTATTGATTCTCATTGATTTGATGCAAAACTAAAATATACCTCAACTTGAGCTAGCCAATGGTCCGGCTTCTCGGAATTCACGTCCCCATCATATGGCTGAATTTTTATCTTTGCATCTGTTTTGAATGGAAGAGGAGTAAGGTTGGCACGGATGCTCTTTCTCATACTCGAAGTGTCCTCCTATGGTCTCCTAATGCCTCCTTTGGGACACCAAGATTCTATATGAGAATTTCCAAAATGGACTCCAATGTTCGCATAGACAAGGAAATATTGCCCACATCTATGTACAAACTTGCCACATTCACCTCCAACTTGTAGAAACATTCTTCTTGAGTTTTGCATGCATCTCCACTAGGAGCCATGTTTTGATTCTTAGATTCCACTTCTTGGTGGAAATATTTGCCTCAAAAGGAATGAGGATACCTTCACCGCTTTCACTACCCTTCGAGTAAGGGGCATCTAACTAAAAATGTGATCTCAAAATGCAAATTTTCAACAATGAACATATCTTGTCTTAGTGATAATGAATGAGAAAACTACTAAAGTTCTTATTGTGATAGTATGTTATGCAAGAATCACTCATACTCTATTGAAATTGAGAGATAAGAGACAAGAGATTTATCCTGGAGAAACCCAATTTAGGAAAAACTCCAGCTAGGCGAGTAATTGCTCCCCTTCAAAATGTGATTCTCAATAAAATACAAGTTCACTGCCAATATATGGCCTTCAAGAAGGATTTAGGCTTCCTCGTTTTGTATTTACTTACAATCCTCACAAGAAAAAACTCAACTATATATAAACAAAACAAGAACAATTTAAAATTTCCATCTTTTTCCCACACTTGAATTCACCCAAAACCACTACCTTAGATGAGTACATGTTCTTGCATTTATATAGACCGCCAAGGATGAAAGGAGAGGTGAAAAAAATTGAATTGGGGAGCACAAACATTTGCAAATGTCTAGTTTCCCCTTTTTAGTGTCATCGGTTACACAACCATCGGTGCCCACGGGCGACGGTTGTGCAACTATCACTATGTGAAGAGCTTACAGCTCCATCACCGTCGAGCAGTCACCACACATAACATACCATGAAATGGTCTTTATGTCATTCGAAGGTGTCTGGATCACCATAAAATTGACTTGACCATCTTCCAATATAATGAATATGCTTTGAGGACATGTATTGCAAGTTTCAAAAAGTGAACACGTAGAATTGGGTACTTCAAGATCCATTTTTGGATCAATAGTGTTTCTTTAATGAATGTGTAGAGGTATTTTTAGAGTGTAGGGAGTTTTGGGTGCCTTTTGTGCTAGCTTTTGCAATAGGAGTCCATAAGAGTGCTTGAGAGTGTTAGGTCCTAAATGAGGTGAGTTTCACTTGTTTATATATGCTTCCAAAGGTGTTTCAAATCACAAATGTTGGTGAGGAGGAGTAAGTGACCCAAATAATAACGTGCAACGGGAATTTTGGAACCAAAGTGAGCAAGGTCACGACCATACACTAGGGTCAAGACCGCAATTGAACAATATTGCCCATCTTTGTCGACGCTTTTTACCTAAGTGTGATAATCTGTAATGTGAAGTTTGGAAGCTAACAAGTGGAGTTTCTTATTGTGTTTCATGCATTCAATTCTCATAAACTATCGACATATGAGTGTGTAAGAGCAAACAAGCTAGACAAGAGACCTAGGGATGTACTAGATGAGAATGGGTAAAGTGCACTTGTTTGAGCAAGAGAACAATGTCAAGAACAACAATGTCAAAGAGTAGAATTACCAAATTTGAGTGTCTACAGTATCATAAACCGAGAGGAGCCTTATTTTAAGGATTTTTGTGTATTTCTTATCAAGTTGGTGGTCAAATTGGATGATGGTAGATTGGAAAGATCGATTATGATGAGGATAAATAAGAGAGAAACTAGGTGGGACCGAAAAGATAAAATAACATGGTCGGTGAAGGGAGGGGGTGTGGAGGATATGTGAAGGACTTGCATTTATGATAAAAAGACATACTAACAATAATGTAATCCACAAATGAAGAGCCAATAGGATAAGGGAAGCATGTAGGGTCACTAGAACGCGAAAAAGGACTAGTGTCATTAAGGATGACCTAATAATTAGAATCTCCCAAGTTAATCAATAGTTTTTCAAAAGAGTGATGGTTCTATCGACAAAGTTTGATGTAAAGCATCACCCTCATATTCAATGCGCTCAATCATTAATGGACGAAAAGAGGTCCTTGTACACTACATATAACTAGTTATTGCATTAAATTTTCTATAAGAAAAATGGTCCCAATAGCCAATAAATTTGTTATTTTAGGTTGTAAGTTTGTAAAGGGAGAGATGCCAATGTTTGATATAACATAAGGTGAAGAAGTTGTAGTAAAATATTGTGCATAGAAAATTTTTACTAGAAGGGGGTTCCCTTGCTAAAGACGCCCAAACGAACTTAACATGGGCACTTGATCCTTCAAGGTTGATAAAGGGAGCTAGGTAGTCTTTGTAAAGACGTGTTATCCCACCGAACCTCTCGAGCAAAGATGAGGTTTCAACCTATGCACTAAGAATGCAGGAAGTGACTTCTCATATGTTTCATGTGTTTTCACAAAGAAAATCAGTCTTATTTGTGAATCAAATCATTTGAAGAGCGCCATGAGAAGAAGAGTGACCCAATGCAATTCCACATGATTATTTGAGCATAGACGCGGGACTCAAAATTTGGTGTCATGAGGAGGAAGATGGGGAATGACATGCTTTGGACCAATTTGGAGGGCACATTTCAAATCCAAACTCTCCCACTTCACATGACAACCTATTTTTCTTGCATCCTTGCGTCAACCATTTTAGCCATATTCTCTTTCAAGTCCTCGTATTGGATCTTGGTTAGGTCTTCATCCATTTAAATATTTTTAGGGAAGCTGAAAATAGTTTTCTTAAATTGCAATTGTTGGTGCATATCATGAAAGCTTTTAAACCTAACAATAAGATATTCATCATGGGCCTTACATCTTGTAAAGAAATCTCGCTTTTTTTTAAGGTTTTGGGTAGATTTTTTTGCATATTCAAATGGGTTGTCATGTTTCTTGAGGCCTCTAATTCTTAAACCGAAACTCTTCAATCGTATTGGCTTCTCTTCTTCGAATTCAACATAGATCATTACATCTACAATAGGCACAAGCTGTTTTGAATTGTAATACGCCTTTAGCAACTTAAGCCCATGTGGTATCAATCGATCAATTCTTCGAGGCAAGTTCTTTTGGATCTCCAAATTTGTTGCAATATATGTTTTAAAAGTTTCAATAACATTGGTTGTATCCTTTGTGGGTTGGAGATCAATTATAAGCAACTCTAAGCATGCAATGCTATTTGATTGGGTTTCAAAAAAATCTTTTGTTTTACAAATTGGACAACTCTTCTCTTATTAATTGATTTAGAGATGTTTGGGAGGTTTACTTGTAATAAAATTAGTTTGCTTGATTAATTATCCTTTTCGGTTTGATATAACTTTTGTCAAGTCTTGGATCCGGTGGTTTGTCAAAAAGGTCGATCTTAGTTTTTATCAAGCCCACCAAAATGTTCATTGGTGAACCCATGGTATCATGTATTGTTTTCTTGGTAGTGCTCTTCATTTAAGAGTTTTGTCAAATATAACAAATGTAAATTGAATATATTATAGTATTATTTATTTTTATTATTTTTGCAAATTTTTCACTATATGGAAGTGTTTTTGTACTACTTAGTTTTATTTTATCTTTCAATTAATATGAATATGGGATTATTATCGAAATGTTTGTTGCAAGTGATTGGAGGCTTTCATATTATAGCATTATTTAGTTTTTTTGGGTGGAAATATCTGATATGGTTAATTGTGGAAGCTCCAATTCAAATAAAACATAAAACACCAAACACAATAAAATGGAAATATTAAATGGTGGAATAAAACGGACACATATTAAAAGTGGATTTGGTGTATGAAAACTTTCCATTATAGAGGGGGAATCAGGGATACCTTACCTTCATCATCAATGTGATAAACCTTTTTATCTCATGATATATATCAACCTACAACCAAAATTCCCTGCAGCATGCCCAATATCTTTTGTTCAATTAAGCTAGAGTAACAAAGTAATTCTGTATGGGTTCCCATACATCGCATTTATTCAATTACGATCTTTTACCAGATTCCATATGTTTTGTCTTATTTTAATGTTAAATTAAGCAATCCCAAGACAGCCCATTTCGCATTACAGTGACGGCAGTCTCTTTCAGAGGAGAAATCATACCGGTTATACTTCCAACAAACAACTGTATTTCTGTAAAAGTCATGGGTTCTATGTTATAGAAATCATGGAGGCACTACAAAAGGGAAAAAACTGCTGACAAAGTAGATAAGGCTATCACATGTCTCCTGTTAGCAATGATATTGAAGATAGGTTTCCATGATTATGGATTGTTAGGAGCTCCAGTTATTTTGTTGGTTACAGTCAATCAGCAATATGTTACATATTTTGTTCTGAAATATTTTTTCAATGCCCAGCAATAATGTTTTATCTTTGTATGAGAAAAACTTTTTTGAATTATTATGTCACAGTTAGGAAAATACAATGCCATGCAGATCATTTTGATTTTATGACCAATGATTCCATACAAAGTTACTAATAATTTTTGGACTAGGAGAAGTAAGCATTGTGGAATGGTGCAGGCGCTGGGAGATTGAAATACTTGGGAAGTTATCTTAAGAGGTTAGTGTGCTGAAATATTTATGAGTTTAGAATGTAAAGCTTCAATTCATCCAGGAAATACTACGAAAAAATTTAACATTTTTTGAGTCCCTTAGTGGAATCAGTATGCAATTTCTTATCCACGGTATATTATCAAGTTGGAGTCTTCTGCTATGAGCCTTGAATAGTAATAAGAAAAAGAACCCAGTAAGTGTTATCGTCCATTAGTTCGATTCATTAAAAGAAATGAGAAATAAGGAGTCCATAGAAATGAAGTTTTGAGATACTTTACTGTCCTCTCCTACTATAAATCCTTATACCTAAGGTTTCATTGTCCAAAGTTTCATTAAAAATGAGATATTAAGTGACACATTTTTTCAAATTTTCCAAATAAACCTTTGGTTTTGGAGTTAGTAAAGTAAGAATCAAAAGCCTTAAATGAAAGTACAGTGAAAGCTCTTAAAAATGAAATGATATTTGCCTTTTAGGTAAGTAGAAATGAACTAGCATATTTGGGTGTGAACATCCACTTATGTCGAGATGAAAGTGTACAACATAACTACCACCAATGTTAGGACCGCTCCACTATGTCTCTTCCTTCTCCTTGCCTGCAGCCTGGGTCATGGGGGAGATGCACATCATCATCATCATCATCATTATTTTTTCTCCTGTCACCAGAGGTTCCTTGGTTTTAGATGTTAGGAGATGCTTAAGGGAAAGTGCCTGGCTTTCTCCTATAATTGTCCAGCCTGCCCCCTTCGGCCTTGGAAATTGCCCTATGAATACATTCTCAAAACCTGCATGGCCCTTTGTTGGTGACAGATGATAATGACATTGATGCTTCTAGCCTGAGCCATTCTACAGACGTGAATGCACTGGTATCATGTCTTGTCTCCCACTTGATCTTCATGAACTCATTTTTATCTTCACTAGCTCAATGCTTCATTGATGGGTCCTTCCCTCATAGGGCTATTTGTACCTGCATGTAGTTTTTATGGTTTAAGTTTCAGTGCCTTAGGTTTGCCTCCTCTTAGTACAATTTCTTTTCTTTAGCACTTACTGTTCGTCACTTTTCATAACCTAGGAGCTTTTATCACAGTAATTCTCTTATGTAACCGAATGTACGTTTCCAGTACCATTGACCTGCTTCGGTCATTTATGAACATTGTTATAATTTTTATATTCCTTTTCTTATTAAAACTAATCAGAACAGACTCAAAGATACAGTGCACTATTATGAGCGTGCCAGTGTGATGTGAGCTTTATATTTTAATGTTAGTTCCAATTACCTATTTTTTTCATTTATGGAAATTAATATAATTTCATTCTTTATTTCTTTTATCACAACTAATCAGAATATACTCAATGGATGCAGTGCACTCTTACCAGCATGCCAGTGTTATCTAAGCATCCCATATAATGAGTGACAGAATCTAGCTTTGCAGAAGAAATGTGGCAGAGAGTAGGAGTTTTTTTAGACTTACAATTTTCTTTCTTTGGATTTTATTCCATCAAAGACAATAAAAAGTAAAATGGTTTCTTGACCAATTCAGTGTTTATTCCCTTAAAGATGATTATGCAAACAAATTTGACTTCTTGAATATCTGTGCTCTACTCTGTGTAGGCTGGGCCATTTTGACAGTTCTCGTGGCTGTTAGTTAAATTTCTTATGAGATGGCCTAATTCTTAATGTTGTGCAATTTTTATTTTTTTTGTTCTTGATAATGTAACATATTTCTTGTTTTTTTTGTGAAATGCTTCTGCCTTATTTTGGTCCTTGTTTATTTTCCCGGACATTATTCGTAGATTTACAAAGCTCTCCAATTTTGTGCTTACCAAGTCTGCTTCTAAATGCTACGTATCCATACAGAAGAAGTAATGATTTTCTCTTGCAGCCTTTCCAACATTCACTTAGCCGTTTTATCATTTTGATAGAGAGATGCATCCAGGAGTCCAAAGTATGCAACACAAAATGGCAGAAGCCAAAAAGGAAAACTTACTTCTAAGACTTTGCCTCACATTATCATTTGACACTCTCCTGAAATTTGAAAAAGAAATAATGTACAGAAACCGTATTAGAGGACGATTGCACTCTAACAGTTAGGTTGGTGATGGGTATTTAACACGACTGAAACTTCTGGCATGGAGACTTCACATATTGTTGCGAAAGAATGCTTGAATTGGAACACGGTACACTTTGACATGTGGGCTACACTTTAGCTTTTTACATGGACAATCATGGTACAATGTGACAACTTTTCATGCCACATGAAGGTTGAAATACATACAAGAAACAGATGCAAAATTTCTCATCTGCATATAGACTCTTCACCGAATACATGCAAAAAGGACTCAGTATATACTTGTAGGAAGCTGTCAGTATCATCTCTTAACCAGGAATATATTGACTGAGAGTCTCCTTCAATTTTTGAAATGTGACAGGTTTTGCAACATAGGAATCCATGCCATTTGCATAACATTCAGCAATACCTTCAGCCAAAGCATTTGCTGTTATCTGCAACAAAACAGGATACATTTATTAATTTCAAGGATTCCTAGCATATTCTCAGCCATTAGAGACAAGCATTAGTCACCTATGCATGAGATTTCTGATGAACATGTGAAATTTTCCTTACACGAATTGAAGATGTTGCATGTTACATCTAGCTTATGTCATGAGGTGCAAATATCAGATCAAAATCAGCACAATGATATCACAAATAACTTCAATTCATATTAAGAATGATACCAATAAGTAGCTCATGCAGAATCTGAATCGACAAACACGAGGATTCTTGCTTCGCATTTAAAAAAAGAAATAAATACACCCTAGTCGAGGGGAAAATGTTTGATATTAAAATAATTATAGTAAAATTTTTGCTCATTTATTGAGATTTCCTACAGCATGATACATCAGTTTTTGTTATCATTTTTTAAAGATAATTCTGTACAGACAATGATTGAAAATGTTAATCTTTCAACCTGGTGCATGGCCGAGGTTCAGGTGCATAATTGGAGATTCTTTCACAAGAACACTGTTTGATTCAGGCAGTTCCTTAAAATAGGTGATTAACATGAAGTCGAGTTCTGATTTGTTTCTAAGGTTCCTCTAGATCTGACCATGCAAAATAAATTAAACAGCTATGCAATTTTTAGTTACCTTAATAATGTCTCATTTATGTATAGTGCCAGGTATTTGATGCAAGATATAATTTTTATTTTTTATTTTTCAATCTCCAAACCTGAATTATTTTCCAGGCAATGCTCCAAAATTTTAATATCACTGTCTGAAACCAATTCATGCAAATCCAAGTTGCAGATATTAAGGAGTCTCCTATAACTGAACAGTTTGACTTGGACAAATTCTCCAAATAATAAGAAATTGAGATTAAAGGCGATATCATTTTTAGTTGCCACAAAGCTTATTTTAGATCTGACAACATAAAACAGTTAAAATGGAAATGTAAATATTTTATGAACTATATACAATATAAAAGGACCTGAAATATCCCTTGTGGGATACCACTTAAAAATGCACAAAATATTGAAAATTTGCAGCCAAATAAAATACTGATTTTTGCAGATTTTTAACAGTTAGGGCAGCGAACTAAAGAAAATTAATATCTCCCAAAATACCCACCCAAATCACTTGAAAATTTAAAGAGAGCTTGCTAATATTATAAAGAACATAAGAAAACTATTTTGGAATTTTTCAGATAATAAAATGCTGCCAGAAAATTACAGCGTGCCCTAGATAGCTGGAAAACTTCTAAAATTCGTAACTCTCCGAATACAAGTGCAAAAATTATGAAACTTTGGAAATAACATTTACAAATATAGGAGATGATATTCCAACCTTCAGATTTGAATTCGTACCACTGGAAACCCCTCAAATAAAGGCTGCAATATTCCAAACAAGTCACCTAGCTTGGAAAAGGGTTGGAAATTGATGAAAAGGCCTTCAAAGTGATGCTAAACCCTGTTCAAATGGCTGCCGTAAATCTGATCTGAAAACTTTTTGATTATCTTTACCAAATGTCTTCAAAACCCTCAAAACGCTTCTTCAAACATTTAAAAATATCTCTCGTAAATCAGCCACGAAAACAACTCCAAAATGACAAGCTATGGTAGATCTCTCACTACCGAAGAATGTTCATTAGCTAGGGATGGATCTCTCACCACCGAAGCTAGGGTTCCTGTGGGATTTCACTCCACAAGTTGTAGATTTGCAAACAACAGTTGCACATGAAGGAAAATAATTATGTATGCAAGAATGAATCTTCTTTTTCCTCCCAACTCCTTATATAACTTCTTTCAAGGCAAAAGAGCCCCAAAAAGCCCAAGTCGCATTTTTCCCTAGGAAGGGCCAATAAAATAAAAGTAACTTAAGTTACTTTTCCCCTTTTAAGTCGCCATGGTCCAAAAGTGACCCCCAACGCAAAATTAGAACATTAGTACCATGTGGCCCCTTCCTAACGACAAAACATAACATCTAGTCCCTCCAAAACACCTTTTGCTTATGTCAATGAAGAATTATAACAAAATGGACTAGATATTCATACCCAATAGCTCTCAGCGTCCATAGCCCCTTGGGTATGACCAAGACTTGGACTTGAATTGGCCCTTAGGCCTTTGGTGTAGGAAAGGGGACATTTACAGTCCTCCCTTCCCAAATTTTGCTTGTCCTCAAGCAAATGCAAATTTGGATGCTGCAAAATCTGCTCTCCTTCCCAAGTAGCATCCTCAAGTGGCAATCCCTTCCACCGCACCAAATACTCGGTGATCACTCTGCTCCTGAGCCCCCTCTGTCTCTCCTCAATAATTGATTCTGGTTCTAACACCAGCTTCCCCTCCTCATCTAGTGGCGGCAACTCTGTAGATGGTACAATATGTTGTCCAAGTGCCTTCTTAAGGCACGAAACATGGAAGACATTATGTATCTTATTGTGCTTGGTAGCTCTAGCTCATATGCAATTGCCCTAACTCGTCGAACTACCCAGTACGGACCATAAAATCGTGGTTTCAATTTCTCTGCACCCTTTTGCTTTAGTGAGGATTTGCTATATGGCTACAAACGTAGGAAAACTAGATCCCCAACCTCAAAGGACCTCTCTCTATCCTGTGCCGATCTGCATATACTTTCTATTGATTATGTGTCTTATGAAGGTTCTCCTGAGAGCCTTCAGAATATCATGGTTCTCCTGTAACCAATCTCGAGCTTTGGGAGCTCGGCTATCGGTAATACCAAATCCACAAATGTCATAGCGTCGTACCCATACAAGGCTCGGAAAGGAGTCATACCTATGCTCATCTGATAGGTGGTATTGTAGCAATACTCACCCATGTGTAACCATCTAATCCATGCCCGTTGATGTCCTGACACATAACTCCACAAGTAGCCCTCTATCCACTTATTGACTATCTCTCTGTCATGCGTGGGTGGTAGCTAGTGTTAGGAGTCAACTCGTACTTGCTAGTCTAAAGATCTCCTGCCAAAAGGTGCTCATGAAGATCTTGTCCCTGTCACATTGACAATATTTTTAGGCAACCCATGTAGCCTAAAAATACCTGTATAGAAGATCCAGGCCACATCCATCGCCTCATGCCCCTTGGGTAGGGAAAAGAAATGAGCATACTTAGTTAATCGATCAACTACAACATAAATGCAGCTATGCCCATGCACCAAGGGAAGCCCTGTGATAAAGTCCATAGATATGCTTTCCCATTTTGTTCGGGAATGGGGAGAGGCTGAAGTAATCCTGTTGGAAAAGACTGCTCAGATTTGGTTTGCTAGCAAACCATACACTCTCTGACATGGTTAAGGACATCGTCCTTCATCCCCTTCCATGTAAATCTCTCCCTGATAAACATGTATGTTTTGAAATACCAGGATGCCCGGCTAGTGGTGTACCATGTCTTGCTCGAAGGATCTTCTCCTTCATCTTGGACCACAGTACAAGGAAAATCCTATCCTTGTAGAAAATGAGATCATCAACTACTCTGATCGGTCATCTGTATAATACTATCCATGATCTCACATGCAACTGATTTTGGAATACTCAACAAGTATATGAGCCTTCAATCCGCTGAAATCTCGGACATTAAACTAAGCATAGAAGTGAGGTAAGGCTTCATAGAAAAGCATTAGCAACGATATTATTCTTACCTCTAGTGTACTCTATGTCGAAGTCATGTTTGTACCTTGTTCACCCATCTTTGTGTACTCTACTTGACATATGACCTCAAAGCTGTTGTTGTGATTCGTACGAACCACAAATTTGTTGCCCACAAGGTCTATGTCTCGAATTTGGCCAAAGCATGCATGATGGGCAACATCTCTCCTTGTCGTAAATTGAATACCCTCACTCCACGGGTTTCATTTCCGACTCTCATAAGCAATGGGATGCCTATCTTGCATGAGAACCCCTGACAACACCCCTCTCTGATGCATCACACTCTAGAATGAATGGGTGAGAGAAATCTGGTAATGCGAGAACGAGACACAAACTCATCACCTCCTTGAGGTGATCACAAACTTGTTGTGTTGCCTCTGACCAAGCAAAAGCCCCCTTCTTGGTCAAATCGGTCAATGGAGCAGTCAACCAAGAGAAATTCTTCACGAACCTCCTGTAGTATGTGCATAACCCCACGAATCCTCTCAAATGTGTCAATGTCCTAGGTGGCGGCCAATCCAGAATTGTCCGTATCTTCTCTCTATCCACCTTCATTGCACTCCCACCAATCACATATCCCAAATATAGAAGTTCGGTCATGCCAAACTCACACTTAGAAGCTTTCGCATATAGCGAATTAGCTTCTAATATCCCCAATATCTCACCAAGGTGCCTGATATGGTCCTCCCAAGTCCTGTTGTAGACTAAAATATCATCAAAGAAAACCAATACAAACTTCCGCAGGTGGCGGTTGAACACATGATTCATGCAAGACTGGAATGTAGTTGGAGCATTAGACAATCCGAAAGGCATCACCAAGAACTCAAAGTGATCGTAATGGCATCTGAAAGCTGTCTTATGCACATCCTGCTCCCTATTTTTGAAAAATAGATTGCACCATGTATCTCTCGTCAACAATGACTCATCAATGCGTGGTACTTGATACTTGTTCTTTATTGTCTTCTTATTCAAGGCACGGTAGTCTATACACATCCACATGGTCTCATCCTTCTTCTTCACCAACACCACCGAAGAAGCAAAAGGGTTGGAACTCGGTCTAATATGCCCCATATCAATGAGCTCATGTATAGTCTTCTCGATCTCATCCTTAAACCGTTTGGGGTGACAAGAAAGAGAGGTAACCACAAGTCTAACATCCTCAAGCTCAATCACATACTCAAATCCCTATCTAATCGCCCAATCCACCCCATTTGTGCCTATAAATCCTCTCAATCCTCTTAGTTGAATAACTCGAGGTGCCTATGAAGATAAGCCCCTCAAAATCACATTCCTCCCTTCAAACTTAAACTTGGCTCCATCGTCGAAAGTCCGAAACTCACCAAGGAATGGAGCCTTTGTACTCAAGCACTATGTTGGTCTCTCCAATACCAACAATATAGAAATCCTCTGTGAATAGCGTATAGTCACCCATCGTGATGCTCAATTGGGGAACCCGCCGTGTGCATCTCATAGAATCTCCATTGGCTACAACCACGTTGAAGCCCTCAAACTCCTATGTCTGTAACCTCGCCTCTCAACCAATGAGGCATCAATAAAGTTGTGGGTTGCCCCACTATCAATGAGTACCACTACTCGTTGTCCCTATAAAACTCCCCTAACTTTGAATGCCTTGTACCTCGGGGTACTAGACAAAGTGGCGATAGTCTCCTGGGGAAAAGTCTCGCTATCCTGCTCAACACCCGCACTATCCAATGCCTCATCATCATCATCCTCTAATCCCTGTGTGTCCAACTCCTTGTCACCATCACTCTCCTCAAAGACCTCTATGAATTGGGCCTTCCTCTACCCCTGCAATCATGTCTTGGAACCCAAGGTGTGCGGCAATCGAAACATAGTTTCTTTCGCCTCAATTCATCTTTGTCCTCTCTAGATACGAATGGTCTCTTGGTTGTATCTTGCCTAGGTGGAGGTACCTTCGGCTGCGAACCATCGGATCTAGAAGGGAAAACCTTACGCTGCACTCGAGGTGGAAACCTCGACTTAGGAGTGGATAACTCTAAGTCACGAACTCTCCTAATAGCCTCATGTAAAGAAGAAGGCTCAAATGCCTTCACAAACCAAGCGAGAGCATCTCACAAACCTCTGTTGTGAACAGAGAAATCAACCTCATCTTCGTAACATCAGGTACCATGACTGATAGTCTCTGAAAATTTGCGATATATTGATCTAGGGAACCGGTCTGCCTCAAATGAGTCAACTCTTTAAAATACATGTCGAGGTCCCTCCTATCAAATTTGCTCACTAGCCTCTGTGTGAACTCTGCATAAGTAGTAATGTGTATGTGTCCATGTGTAATCAACCCATGATGCCACCAATCATGAGCGTTTCCCTCAAGATGTAAGATTGCAAAATTAATTGCATCTTCCTCACGCATAGGATTCAAGTTGAAGTATGTCTTCAACTTCTGAACCCAAGACTGTGCAGTACACTTCTTAGAACCATCGAAGTGTGGAATAGAAATCTGTCCCAATCTCCTTTGCAACTCGTACGGTACCTAAAACCGATGATCTCTCCTAGGCTAAAGCTTTGCGCGATCTTCATTTTGCAATATTCCTGGAATGGCATGTTGTCACGAAAGCCATCATTCAACGTCTGGTACTTTTCCCAACAAGACTCCTCATCTAAAATATCTATTGGCTGTCGTACTTGTGAAACTTCTGGATCCTTCACGAAAGAAGGTTCATGAAGCCCCAAAGGCCTAGTAGAAAAATGGGGACACCACTGCCCTTAATGTCTACCCTCACCTCTTTGACCATGTTGTCCCATATTGCTATTTTCTCCTCTCTGTATGAGCATCAATCATGCCCTGTGCTAATCTCTCAGTGAGCTAGCTCAAATAGAGATTGGTAGTCTCTTGTTGCTTTACCATGTTGGTGAACAATTGTTTCATCAGATCCACACCCATATCCTCACTGTCTCTGTCTCCCATCTTTCAACCCCAACAGGATGGAGAAACAACTGCTCTGATACCAATGAAATATCCCTTGTGGGATACCACTTAAAAATGCACAAAATATTGAAAATTTGCAGCCAAATAAAATACTGATTTTTGCAGATTTTTAACAGTTAAGGCATCGAACTAAAGAAAATTAATCTCCCAAAATACTCACCAAATCACTTGAAAATTTAAAGAAAGTTTGCTAATATTATAAGGAGCATAAGAAAACTATGTTTAGAATTTTTCAGATAATAAAATGCTGCCAGAAAATTACAGCGTGCCCTAGACAGTTGGAAAACTTCTAAAATTCGTAACTCTCCGAATACAAGTGCAAAAATTATGAAACTTTAAAAATAACATTTACAAATATAGGAGATGATATTCCAACCTTCAGATCTGAATTCGTACCACTATAAACCCCTCAAATAAAGGCTGCAATATTCCAAACAAGTCACCTAGCTTGGAAAAGGGTTGGAAATTGATGTAAAAGCTTTCAAAGTGATGTTAAACCCTGCTCAAATGGCTGCCGTAAATCTGATCTAAAAACCCTCTGATTATCTTCACCAAATGTCTCCAAAACCCTCAAAACCCTTCCTCTGAAACCTCTGAAAATATATCTGTAAATCAGCCCTGAAAACAGCTCCAAAATGACAAGCTAGGGTAGATCTCTCACTACCGAAGAATGCCCTGCTAGCTAAGGATGGATCTCTCACCACCGAAGCTAGGGTTCCCCTTTCCCTCGCCACAAGGCCGAGGGCGATCTGGTCCTAACCCTGGTCATATCCAAGGGGTTACTGGCCTGTGAGCTATTGCGTATGAATATCTAGTCGATTATAATTTTTTCCGTTGTGAGGATATAAAGTGCTTTCGAAGGGACTAGATGTTATGTTTTATCGTTGGAAGGGGCCACTTAACTCCTAGTGTTCTAATTTTGCATTGGGGGTCACCTTTTGGACCATGGCGACTTGAAAAGGAAAAAGTAACTTTAAGTTACTTTATTAATTTGGTCTTCCCTAGGGGAAAATGCGACTTGGGCTTTTTAGGGTTCCTTGGCATGGGAAAAGTTATATAAGGAGTGGAGGGGTGAAAAGATGGACATTCATGCATACACTTATATTTCCTTTCATGTGCAACTGTTGTTTGCAAATATCCAGCTTGTGGAGTAAGATCCCACGGGAACCCTAGCTTCGGTGGTGAGAGATCCACCCCTAGCTAGTAGGGCACTCTTCGGTGGTGAGAGATCCACCCTAGTTTGTCATTTTTGGAGCTGAAATCAGGGTTGTCCTTTAGAGATATTTCTAGAGGGTTTCAGTGAAGGGTTTTGGAGGATTTTGGGTATTTTGGAGGAGAGATTTCAGGGTTTTTCAGGGCAGATCTACGACAACCTCTTTGGCAAGGTCTAGCATCAGTTTGAAGGCATTTGCAAGGGTTTCCAGCCATCTCCTAGGTGGGGCGACTTGTTTTGGAGATTGCAGACCTGTTTTGGAGGGTTTCCACTTCCTCAAATTCTGATTTGAAGGTTGGGATATCATCTCCTATATTTATAGATAATATTTCCAAGGTTTCATAATTTTTGCATCTATATTTCGGAAGATATTAATTTTAGAAGTTTTCAGTTGTTTAGGGCACGCTGTAATTTTCTGGCAGCATTTTGTTATTCGAAAAATTCCAAAACAGTTCTATAATATCTGTTATTGTATTAGCAAGCTCCATTTAAAATTTCAAGAGATTTGAGCAAGTATTTTCGGAGTTATCCATTATTTTTTGTTCGCTGCCCTAGATTTAATTTTCTGCAAAAATCATATTTCTGTTTGGCTGCAATTTGTCTGTATTTTGCATATTTTAAAGTGATATCCTATAAGGGATATTGCAGTGGTATCAGAGCAGTTGTTTCTCCAGCCTGTTGGGGTTGAAAGATGGGAGACAAAGACAGTGAGGATATGGGTGTGGATCTAATGAAACAGTTGTTCACCAACATGGTAAAACAACAGGAAACCACTAATCTTTATTTGAGCCAGCTCACGGAAAGATTAGCCCAGGGCAGGATAGACAAAGGGGAAGCTAGCAATATGGGACAACATGGTAATAGAGGTGAGAGTGGACATTCAGGACAGGGGTCCCCTCATGCTTCTACCAGACCTTTGGGACTCCACGAGCCTTCTTTTTTGAAGGATCCGGAAGTTTCACAGACACGACAGCCCACAGACATTGTGGATGAGGAATCTTGTTGGGAGAGGTACCAGACATTGAGTGAGGGTTTCCGGGATAACATGCCATTTCAGGAGTATTGTAAAATGAAGATTGGTAGCAGGCCCAGGAGAGATCACCAGACACAGGTAACTGAGTTTCAGAGGAGATTGGGACAAATCTCTATTCCACACTTCGATGGTTCTAAGAAGTGTACCGCGCAGTCTTGGATTCAGAAGTTGAAGACTTACTTCGACTTGAATCCCATGCGTGAAGAGGATGCAATTAAGTTTGCTATCCTACACCTCGAGGGAGATGCTCATGATTGGTGGCATCATGGGTTGATCACACAGGGACACATGCATATCACTACTTATGCAGATTTTACACAGAGGTTGATGAGCAGATTCGACAGGAGGGACCCAGATAGGCACTTCAGAGAGTTGACTCACTTGAGGCAGACAGGTTCTCTAGACCAGTACATTGTGGATTTTCAGAGGTTATCAGTTATGGTATCTGATGTTTCAGAGATGAGGTTGACTTCACTCTTCATGGCAGGGTTGACTGACGCTTTAGCAGGATTTGTGAAGGCATTTGAGCCTTCTTCCTTACATGAGGCTATTAGGAGAGCACGTGATTTGGAGTTGTCCACTCCAAAATCGAGGTTTCCACCTCGAATTCAGCCTAAGGTATTTCCTTCGAGAGCTGATGGTTCACAGCCGAAGGGGCCCCCACCTAGGTAGGATGCAGCAAGGAGACCATTTGTATCAAGAGAGGACAGAGATGAGTTGAGGCGAAAGAAACTATGTTTCGATTGCCGCACACCATGGGTTCCAGGACATGATTGTAGAGGGAAAGGGAAGGCCCAATTCATAGAGGTCTTCGAGGAGAGTGAGAGCGAGGAGGAGCGGGATGCTCAGGAGTTGGAGGATGGAGATGGAGAGACATTGGATAGTGCAGGGGTTGAACAGGAGGAGGAGACTTTTCCCCATGAGACTATTGCCACTTTGTCTAGTACTTGAGTCTGAGGCATTGAGTCGGGGAGTATTGCGAGGGTCGAGAGAGTAGTAGTAGTACTCATTGATAGTGGGGCAACCCACAACTTCATTGATGCATCTTTGGTAGAGAAGCGGGGATTACAGGCAGAAGACTTTGAGGGCTTCAATGTAGTGGTAGCCAATGGTGAGTCCATGAGATGCATGCAGCGAGTTCCGCAATTGAGTATCACCATGGGTAACCATACAGTTACTGATGAATTCTATGTGGTTGGTATTGGAGAGACCAACCTTGTGCTCGGTGTACAGTGGCTCCATTCTCTTGGAGAGTTTCGGACTAACTTTCAGACGATGGAACTCAAGTTCAAGTCCGAGGGGAAGAATGTAACCTTGAGGGGTTTATCTTCAGATGCACCCAGGGTTGTTTCAGCAAAGAGGATCGAGAGGATTCACAGGCACAATGGGGTTGATTGGGCAGTACAGTGCTTGGTTTCTACCAAGAAATCAGAGGATGGACAGCAGAGTATCATGTGGATATACAGGGGCTATTGGATAGGCACAGTGCAGTTTTTAGTGACATACCTCCAGGTGTACCTCCAGATAGGGGATTTGAGCATGTGATTGAGCTTGAGGACACTAGACCAGTAGTTACTACTCCTTACCGTCACCCCAAACGGTTTAAGGATGAGATTGAGAGGACTATCCATGAGCTTATTGACATGGGACACATTAGGCCGAGTTCCAGTCCTTTTGCTTCTTCGGTGGTATTGGTGAAGAAGAAGGATGGGACCATGCGGATGTGCATCGACTACCGAGCATTGAACAAGAAGACAATCAAGAACAAATATCCAGTGCCACGTATTGATGAGCTGTTAGATGAGCTACAAGGGGCAATCTATTTTTCTAAAATAGATTTGTGATCTGGATATCACCAGATCAAGGTTAGAGAAGCAGGATGTGCATAAGACCACTTTCAGATGCCATTATGGACATTTTGAGTTTCTAGTGATGCCATTCGGATTGTCAATGCACCAGCTACATTCCAGTCTTGCATGAACCACGTGTTCAACCGCCACTTGCGGAAGTTTGTATTGGTTTTCTTTGATGATATATTGGTCTACAGCAGGACTTGGGAGGGCCATATCCGCCACCTTGATGAGATATTGGGGATATTAGAAGCTAATTTGCTATATGCAAAAGCTTCTAAATGTGAGTTTGGCATGACAGAGTTGCTATATTTGGGATATGTGATTGGTGGAGGGGGAGTAAAGGTGGACAGAGAGAAAATACAGGCAATTTTGGATTGGCCGCCACCCAGGACATTGACACATCTGAGGGGATTCTTGGGACTGTGCACCTATTACAGGAGGTTTGTGAAGAACTTCTCACGATTGACTGCCCCATTGACAGATTTGACAAAGAAGGGAGCTTTCGCTTGGTCAGAAGCAGCACAACAGGTTTTTGATCATCTCAAGGGGGTGATGAGTTCATGTCCCGTCCTCGCATTACCAGATTTTTCTCGGCCATTTGTTCTAGAGTGTGATGCATCAGGAGAGGGGGTTGGATCGGTGCTTATGCAGGATAGGCATCCCATTGCTTATGAGAGTCGGAAATTGAGCCCGGTAGAGAGAGGGTATTCAATTTACGACAAGGAGATGTTGGCCATCATGCATGCCTTGGCCAAATTCAGACAGTACCTTGTGGGCAGCAGATTCATGGTACATACGGATCACAATAGTTTGAGGTTCTTCTTGGGGCAAAAGGATCTCAATGACCGCCAGCAGAGATGGGTGAACAAGGTACAAACCTATGACTTTGACATAGAATACACTAGAGGTAAGAATAATGTTGTTGCTGATGCTTTATCTAGGAGGCCTTACCTTACTACTATGCTGAGTTCTATGTCTGAGATTTCAGCAGATTGGAAGGCTCACATACTTGTTGAGTACTCCAAGAATCAGTTTGCATGTGAGATCATGGATGGTATTATCAAGGATGACCGATACAGGGTGGTAGATGATCTCATTTTCTACAAGGATCGGATTTTCCTTGTACCGGGGTCTAAGATGAAGGACAAGATCCTTCGTGCAGTACATGATACGCCATTAGCTGGACATCCGGATATTTCAAAACATACAGGTACATCAGAGAGAGATTCACTTGGAAGGGGATGAAGGACGATGTCCTTAATCACGTCAGAGAGTGTATGGTTTGCCAGCAAACCAAATCGGAGCATTCTTTTCCTGCAGGGTTACTCCAGCCTCTTCCCATCCCTGAGCAGAAGTGGGAGAGCATATCCATGGATTTCATCACAGGACTCCCTATGGTGCATGGGCACAATTGCATTTATGTGGTAGTTGATCGATTGACCAAGTATGCGCATTTCTTTTCTCTACCTAAGAAGCATGAGGCGGTGATTGCGTGGCTCGGGTATTTTATACTGAGAGGTTTTTAGGCTTCATGGTTTGCCTAAAAATATTATCGATGTGAGGATAAGATCTTCATGAGCACTTTTGGAGGAGATATTCGAGACTTGCAGTGCGAGTTGACTCCCAGCACAAGCTATCACCCTCAGACTGATGGGCAGACGGAGATTGTTAACAAATGGATAGAGGGCTATTTGCGGAGTTATGTGACGGGACATCAGCAGGCATGGATTAGATGGTTGCACATGGGTGAGTATTGCTACAATACCACATATCAAATGAGCATCGACATGACTCCTTTCAGAGCTTTGTATGGATACGATGCCATGTCATTTGCTGATTTGGTATTAACAGACAGTCGGGCTCCCAAAGCTCGAGATTGGTTACAGGAGAACCAGGATATCCTGTGAGCTCTTAAGGAGAACCTCCAAAAGGCGCAAAATCAGCAGAAGGTTTATGCGGATAGGCACAGGATAGAGAGGTCCTTTGAGGTAGGAGATTTGGTATTCCTACGTTTGCAGCCATACAGGCAGTCGTCACTCAAGCAGAAGGGGGCAGAAAAGCTGAAACCACGGTTTTATGGTCCATACAGGGTAGCTCGGCGAGTGGGTGCAGTTGCATATGAGTTGGATCTTCCAGAGCACAGTAAGATACATAATGTCTTCCATGTGTCATGCCTTAAGAGGCACTTGGGCAACATATTGTACCTTCTACGGAGTTGCCACCATTGGACGAGGAGGGGAAGCTGGTTTTAGAACCAGAATCTATTATTGAGGTCAGACAGAGGAAGCTCAGGAGCAGAGAGATTACAGAATACTTGGTACGGTGGAAGGGTTTGCCTCTTGAGGATGCTACTTGGGAGGGAGAGCAGATTCTACAGCATCCTAGTTTGCATTTGCTTGGGGACAAGCAAATTTTGGGAAGGGAGGACTGTAATGTCCCCTTTCCCTCGCCACGAGCCCTGAGGGCTAGTACGGGTCCTAACCCTGGTCATGCCCAAGGGGTTATGGACGTTGTGAGCTATTGGGTATGAATATCTAGTCCATTATAATTTTCCGTTGACAGGAATATAAAGTGCTTTTGAAGGGACTAGATGTTATGTTTTATCGTTGGAAGGGGCCACTTAACTCCTAGTGTTCTAATTTTGCGTTGGGGTCACCTTTTTGGACCATGGCGACTTGAAAAGGAAAAAGTAACTTTAAGTTACTTTATTAATTTGGTCTTCCCTAGGGGAAAATGTGACTTGGGCTTTTTAGGGTTCCTTGGCATGGGAAAAGTTATATAAGGAGTGGAGGGGTGAAAAGATGGTCATTCATGCATACACTTATATTTCCTTTCATGTGCAACTGCTGTTTGCAAATATCTAGCTTGTGGAGTAAGATCCCACGGGAACCCTAGCTTCGATGGTGAGAGATCCACCCCTAGCTAGTAGGGCACTCTTCGGTGGTGAGAGATCCACCCTAGTTTGTCATTTTGGAGCTGAAATCAGGGCTGTCCTTTAGAGATATTTCAGAGGTTTGATGAAGGGTTTTGAGGATTTTGGGTATTTTGGAGGAGAGATTTCGGGGTTTTCAGGGCAGATCTCGGCAACCTCTTTGTGAGTCTAGCATCAGTTTGAAGGCATTTGCAAGGGTTTCCAGCCATCTCCTAGGTGGGGCGACTTGTTTTGGAGATTGCAGATCTGTTTTGGAGGGTTTCCACTTCCTCAAATTTTGATTTGAAGGTTGGGATATCATCTCCTATATTTATAGATAATATTTCCAAGGTTTCATAATTTTTGCATCTATATTTCGGAAGATATTAATTTTAGAAGTTTTCAGCTGTTTAGGGCACGCTGTAATTTTCTGGCAGCATTTTGTTATTCAAAAAATTCCAAAAACAGTTCTATAATATCTGTTATTGTATTAGCAAGCTCCATTTAAAATTTCAAGAGATTTGAGCAAGTATTTTTGGAGTTATCCATTATTTTCTGTTCGCTGCCCTAGATTTAATTTTCTGCAAAAATCAGATTTCTGTTTGGCTGCAATTTGTCTGTATTTTGCATATTTTAAAGTGATATCCTATAAGGGATAAATTATGTATGCAAGAATGAATCTTCTTTTTTCCTCCCAACTCCTTATATAACTTTTTCAAGGCAAAAGAGCCCCAAAAAGCCCAAGTCACATTTTTCCCTAGGAAGGGCCAATAAAATAAAAGTAACTTAAGTTACTTTTCCCCTTTTAAGTCGTCATGGTCCAAAAGTGACCCCCCAATGCAAAATTAGAACATTAGTACCATGTGGCCCCTTCCTAACGAAAAAACATAACATCTAGTCCCTCCAAAACACCTTTTGCTTATGTCAATGAAGAATTATAACAAAATGGACTAGATATTCATACCCAATAGCTCTCAGCATCCATAGCC
This sequence comes from Taxus wallichiana var. yunnanensis, assembly GCA_018340775.1. NCBI lineage: Eukaryota > Viridiplantae > Streptophyta > Pinopsida > Cupressales > Taxaceae > Taxus > Taxus wallichiana. The sequence goes on along the minus strand of CM031240.1, from coordinate 876,937,400 downwards.
CCTTGGGTATGACCAAGGCTTGGACTCGAATTGGCCCTTAGGCCTTTGGCATAGGAAAGGGGACATTACAGGGCCTCAAAAAGACCTCCCATTAAAGGATAATTTTCCATTGTTACATGGGGATGCACCCTCCCCCAAAAAAAAAAAAGGCATTGGGACATGGGGAAATGTCTCCCCAATGTTTTATTTTCCGTTTTAGCAGATTTCAAAGGGGATATCTTAGGAACGTCCCAGAAAATGTCCCGAATTGTCCCCCTTATTAGGGGACATCCCAACTTTCCTTGCCCCCACCCCCCCAAAAAAAACTTTTTTCTTCTTCAGATTTTTAGTTTTTAAATTTTATTTTAAAGATGTAAACACTTGTTCTTCAATATATCTATTTGAAAAACTCCAATATGTATCTATCTCAAGGCACTTATCTTAAATTTGTCACATAGTTTTGCCCATTGAAAGGTTCCACATTGATGAGCAATTGCTCACCTTATCCAAAAAAATTCTGATTCCTGGTAATGGATGGCTTTGATCTAGCTACACCATTGCATTGGGCTCAAATAAACTTGAAAATGAAATAAATTTGGGAAGGACCTAATGTACTCTTGTAGTGTAAGATTGTTTTTGGAAGCCACTCATTTCTATTTGAGAAAAACTCTATATCCATAAATCTAATTAAAATTCAATCAATAGGTCCCAATCACTTAACAGAGCCTATATGTTGTGTAGATGATAAAAGCAGTAAGTCATAGATCAAAATGTTTACGCATAACCTTGTTATATTGTATTACAAAGACATAAGAATTAAGAGTGATATCCAAATACAGAAATTTTCAAGCACAAATGTAGATAGTGGACTGTAACAGACTGCTATTAATAATGTTTTAAAAATTTATTTTATATTTTTAATATTTATAGTTTATATACTAATTATAATTTGTATAACGTTTCATGGACTCCAAGCTAGTGTCATCTCCTAGGTGCAAAGGAATTATTAGGAGATGTAAAATATACTCCAAGAATTATCTCATAATTCTTGGTTTGTATGTAGTAGCCATGGCAGAGGCCAATTTAGTCATGGGGGTGGAATGGTTGAATATCTTGGATGAATTCTGCATGAATCTTGATGAGTTTTACAATGAAAGAAGGAACAACGGATGACACAAAGTTACACAACTGCAAAGCTGGGAATCTAAACTGATTTCAACACAAAATCATCAAATAGCTTAGTGTTTGCACATTGAGGTGAAAGCTCAAATACCAGCATTAGATGATGGCTTTGTAGATGTATTTCAGGACCTCCGACGTAGGCTGCTACCAAATAGGGCTAGAAATAGTTTAACATAAAACATCCAATTGCTACTGGAGCAAATCGGTTCCAAGAGGGAACTATTACATAATCTGAAAATTGTATAATTTCTAGCTGAGGAGAAGAGCTATCAATGAATAAGCAATGAGTTGATGTGGGAAAGACTATCTCTGTATTAGAAGAGCTACAATTGGAACTAATACTTTTTAAGTAATTAGTTAGACATTAGTGTACAAAGATATTGGAATGAGATTAACATTCACACATTCGAAAGAAAATGGGAGAAAAGAGAAAGGTAACTATAAATTAAACTTAAGACTTAAGAGTTGAACGTGTTTTTGAATAGTGTTATTTGGGAATGGTTTTAACCAGATGGTCCTTGGACAAGAGCAACATTGATATCACTACTTGATTCCTTTTAGGATTGAGTTGACGCTCATACCTTCCCAAGAGAGTTCTTTCTTGTCCTATACATGTTTTGAAGTGCTATTTTAGCAAGGTTTGATTTTGAATGTCTGCAATCTCATTTCTTTTCTTGCTGCCTAAGTAGTCTAGAACTCCTTTTGTGAAATTTATAATTCCAAAACAGTCTACTAAGGGGGATGTATGGGCTCTGTGGCAAAACCACATAACCTCCCAAGAACATGATATTTGCTAGAAAATGGCTGAAACAATAAAAGAACTCATCAGAAACATGTAAAAACATCCAAACACATTTTTAGAGGAGTTTGTGATCAAGGAATGCCAAAGAAAAGTTTTGGTCATTCAAAATAAATTATTTGTGCATTTCTGTTTCCTTGTGTGAAAACAATCTCTCTGGAGATTCCTAGAACTTACAATTAAAGAAAAGAAGTTAGATGAATCAAAGTTATTAATGATTTGATTCCGTTACTATCAAGAGCACCCCAACATTTTACAATAACGGGCATGATTTTATGTGAATTTATCAAATATGGGAGAGATTGTTTTCCCCTTCAAGTATGAGAAAGGAAGCAATGCCGTATATTTCTAGTAATATCGTATTACTGTTGTTAATAATGTAACAAAAAAGAAAGAAAAAGATTTTGAGATATTGATTCTATGTTTAGAATGTAGTTTGGTTAAAGAAGGTTCAAGAAAATAATTAAAAAAACATTAGGAAGTACAAAATAAACAAGAGATTGGTGTGTTTATAAGAGACAAATGATGTTTGAAGTTTTAAAAATTTCTATATGGAATTAGTAAGAGTTTTCTAGTTCATTTCCTTAACACTTTAGATAACAAGGATCTGTTACTCCTCACATTTTAGCATAGAAGCATGGTTACACACACCCATCCTGCAGTACTTGTCTTCAGCAGGCAGAATTTCAGTCTGAAGTACTCTGAAGAATCTTTTCAACACCACCACGGTTTCCATTATCATTGAAGCAAATGCATATGTAGATGTAATGGATGTGGCTCTTTGAGCCTTAGTTACAACTAAACAACCTATTTAACATCAATGCAAGAATGTTACTTACCAACATAGAAAGTCATATATGTCCATCTTATTACTTACAGTTACTGTGGTAAAAGGGATCATGGGTCTATTCATTGATAAAATCTTCATCATTGTGAATTATGTGGGAAGTACGATCAGAAAAGCTATACATGTTGGGTTGTTAAAAATCCTACATAGATGTATTCATAATTCATAACAATGCCTTTCAGATGGGTTATCCCACTCAAGTGAGAGAGAATCATTTTTGCCCGAGAAGCTCTCATAGTCATCAAAAATCAAAACTAGAAGCAATGGGGTCCATTTCTTCCCAAGAGGGATGACCGATTTATGTGCAGTTTGGAACATAATCCCCATAAGATGTGTGCCCCCTCTTAAGATGGATTGTTCTCCTTGGCACCTCTCAAGAAAATAACCATGTCAGGGTTATAGTTTTTACTGTTGCTTGAAATCCAAAATCGGTGTTGGGAAGCTTAAGATTTTTTTGTCATTCCTCTTAGGTTTGGGATATCAATTTTTTTGAAAATGCTCCACTCCAAAGGCCCCAAAAATGTCTCGAAAATCCTGGTTTTTTTGGAAATTGAAATATATTCTATCAATGAGCTTCATTACACAACAAATCCTCTTCACTTATTGGGGGACACAGATCCGTAATTAGCATTGATATTCCATAGCTGAACTCATCAACACGAATCTTGAATATTTTTAACAACATTTGATTGCTTACGGATTTGCTTATAAGAGTCAATAAAATGCTTACTGAAAGGAAATATGAACATGAAAGTAGAGCAAGAATCTACCCAAAAAATACCCGCAAAATAAAATGTTTACCTTGGAGAAACCTAACGTGGGAAAACTCTAGAAGAGGGATTTCCTGGTCTTGTCTCTATCTCGTGCTGCAGTTATGAGTATACAGCTTTTTAAAGACCTTCACGTGTGGGCATTCTTTCCATTAGCATCATGTCCAAACACCCATACATGCTCTGCAACTTTCTCACTCACATTTCACTATCACACTCCAATTCAAATAATCAAGAAGAACTGCTTCGAAACAATGAATTTTTCCATACAATGACCCCTTAAGGTGTATTTATAAATGATAACAACATGAGAAGCTCGAAAGAGAAGTTAGAAAGACTAAGAAGAGGAAGAGACACTTTTTGCAACCATTTTCTTCTTGTTTCTCATCTTTATGTGGAACTGCCACTTTACAGAGTGTGAAATTGTAGCTTATCAGACCGGTGGTTATGCAAACAACCCTAAAGAAACTGGCAGTTACGTAAGTGCCACCTAGATACACTGGCGACTACACAACTACCACCTGCAAACACCAGTAGGTCTGCAACCATTCACAAATCTTAGATTTTCAGAGTAGGAATCCACTGAATGTCTTCTCATGTAAGGTACCTGGATAACCTCAAACTTGACTCTTTTTCTGCAGACCCCTACACTATCTAATATTTCTTGACTAAAACTTTCTTGGAAATCATGTACTAGGAAGTGTTTCAACTTACATGTTTTTATCTTTTCGAGAATAGTGGACTCATTAGCTTATTTTGCGAACACTTCATCATCCAATTTGTATCAGAGCTCCCATATTAGGAGGGTTTTGGTACCCAATATCTTAGGAACTCATGAGGTAAGGAAATTTCTTCCCCACTTCTGCCTTTGAAAACCACTTGGCTATAATTGGCAGTTTTATTTTTAACCCAATTTTCCAACTAACCTACACTCCTCTCCTCGATGCTATCACCTGCAAAACATCTTTGTCCAACTCCTCTTGCCCACTAGGGGCAAGATTTTCAATGGAAGGTAGCAAAAGACTTTTTTCATCTAGCATAAGAGCAAATTTAATACAAAAGCATTCTTGGCCACTTATTCTAGAATTACAAATGGATCATACCTGCGTGATAGCTTCTTAACTTTACCTTGGAGTAACCCTTTGCTCAATCACAACCATACCTTGTCCCCAACATGGAACTTATCCTCAACTCTATCTTGATCATGCATTGCTTTTTACTTTTCATGAGAGTCTCTTAATCTCTCTTGCACTTGGAGGTGTATTTGTCAAATCTTCTCTATGAATTTCTCAACTACATGAAATTCTGAGTCCACCTTTTCATGCTCCATGGGTGGCTACCTTAACACAACATCAAATGGGCTTAGAGGTAAGTAACCAAAGCAAATCTGAAAAGGAGATTTATTAGTAGAGGAATGGATTTCCATGTTATAAGAATGTTAAAATAAATATATCTCAAATTCTCATCCCAAGTCTTAAGATGCTTCCTATTATACCGTCTCAAGAGTTGCACCAATGTCCTATTGAATACCTCAGTTTTCCCATTGGCTTGTGAATGAAAAATTGTGGATCTCTTCAATCTTGTATCCATCTTCCCCATGCAATATGGTCCAATTTTTACCAAAAATATGGAATCCCCATCTAAAATAATAAAGCTTGGCAAACCTAAATGAATTCAAACATTTGTGAAAAATCGCTCCATTGCATCATTGCCCTTAAAAGTTTTTGGCATGGAATGAGGACACACATCTTGCTAAACCGATCTACCACAACAAACAAGTCGTACTCTTTCTTTAACAAAGGAAAGCCTGTCACGAAACCCATATGAATGCTTTGCCGTTGCCCAAAAGGAATCTATAGTGGCACATATAAACCCAACTTTGTATAACTAGGCTTCCTAGTGCTACATAACACACATTCCCCTATGAATTTTGCAACATCAACTTGCATGTTTGGACAATAAATGCACCATTGCAAATGTGCTACTGTCTTGGTCACATCGAAATGACCTGCAACTTTTGAAGTATGCGCCTCTCATTAGTTGAATCCTTCGGTGCACACAAAGCTTACCCAACTTGTAGAGCAATTTATCTTGGAGAAAGTGGGCCTCCTTGGGCTCAAAACCTGCAGTGTTGTCTTCTTTTCTTGCAAAAATGCTTGTCCAAAATCTGCATCAAGCTCATACTCTTCAACATATGCCTCTTGCATAAAAGGCTCAAGTTGAGTTATAGTGCCCAAAGCTGAAATCAAGGGAGGTCTAGACTACATATGAGCCAACTTATTTCTCATGACTCTTTTGTACTTGATAACCAAGTGAAATTGTTGCAAGAAATCCATTCATTTATAATGACATGCTTGCTGAAATTTTTATTTGGGTTGCAAGTATTGGAGGGTTGATGATCTTTAAGAATTATGGTTTCTTTTCCTAATAAACAATGTTTCCATTTTCTAATTGCTTGAAAAGAGCATACAATTCTTTATCATACATATAGTAATTTAAAATTGCCCCATGAAACAAATTTGAATAATGACATATTCGCTTACCTCTTTGCGATAGGACAGCCCCCATAGCATAATTACTTGCATTTGTTTTCACCTCAAAAGGTTGTCGCAAATTTGATGTGGCTGCTAATCATTTGCCTAAATTCAACAAATGCATTTTTGTTGTTTCTTACCATAATAAAAGAATTACCACTTGTTGTAATGGCATGCAAAGGTTCCCCTATGGTAGAGAAATATTTGATGAACTTCAAGTATTGAACTACATCTACAAAGCTCCTTGTCACAATTGCATTGGAAGCCTTAGGACATTTCAAAATGGCTTCTACTTCAAACACAAAATCAGTTCTCAACTCTTAATCTCCAATTGTATGCCTTGAATGGACAAGTGATTGTTTTGCAAACTCACATTTCTTCTCAATCAGCACCAAATTGTTCTCCATCAAAATATGCAAAACTTGTTTAAAATGCATTGAATACGCATCACAAGTTTTGCTAAAAAAATCATGCAAGTAAACAATGACACATGAATATATGAATAGCCTCAATACGCCATTCATTAGCCTCATAAAAGTAATAGAAGCATTACAAAACCCTAAGGAGTACAAGTCACTCATACAAACCTTGCCCTAGCTTGAACATTCTTTTCCACATGTCCTTGTTTATTCTCACCTAGTGATATCCAGATTTCAAATTCAGCTTGGTGAAATTTTGAGCATGCTAAAGTTGATCCAAAAGATCATCAATCGTGGAAGAAGGTACTTGCTCCTAATGGTCGGTTTTTTTATAGCTCTATAATCAACACACATTATCCATGAACCATCTTTCTTAGGCACAATCAGAATAGGAAAACGACATGGATAAATGCTAGGAGGGATTACACCTTGATCTAGCAAAGGCCATAATTTCATTCTTACCTCATTTGCTTTCATCAATGTTTTTGATAGAGACCGATGTTGGGATGAGGATATTCAGCAATAATTGTATCTCACGTTCAATTTCCATTTCTAGTGGCATACCCGTGGGCTCTTGAAAAATTCCTTGAATTGCTGCAACATCTCTTCCATTTGTCTATGCTCTCTTCGAGGCATGCTATGAGAAGTCTTGTATTTAACTACATTTTTCGCTTATCTCTAAAAAGAAGCAAAACCAACTTCTCACTATTATAGATCAATATTTTAGCTTGAGTGGCACTTACCAAAGTGATATTCGATTTACCTTCATAAAATTTGATGATGTGGCTTTCCCCATGTTTGTCCAAACAACGCTTGTAATCTGATGCAGGAGCATCACTCCACACTTATGAATAAGTCATGAAGACATCAATTTTGGTTTGCATGTGTGGTTATAGGTCTCAGGAGTCCATTAGTCTTACTAGTTTTTGTTTGGGCCTTTGAGAATTCAAATGGAGCATTTTCCTCCAAATTGCAATATTTGAATATTTAGGCCATTTTTGGCTTGTTGTAATGTTTCAAAGTATTCTTGGAGCTTATAAACCTTTGTAAGGATGAAATGAGGCAATTAGGGGTGGTTTTAAGTCCTCTCTTTGGCTAGAGAGCATATCAAGCTAGTTTGTACTTATAAGCTTAAGTTATCTTGTCTAAAGACCTCAAATTGTAACACTTTTGCATATGACCATGGGTCTAGGAGCTTATATTTGGTTAGAGGGTGAGTGGAGGAGTATAAAAGACAAATTGTAACTAATCTATCTCATTCCATTCGCATGTGAATCACTGAAAGTTTTAAGAGAGTTGTAAGGATCCTTGTGTGAATGCATTCTTGGTAACAGTTGTATGCTTTTCTTGATATTATTAAGGAATACTAACTTTGTAAGAGTATTGTGAGATTTAACTAGAGGTGATTCGGTTTGCTAACTTTGTACATTTGAAAGGTGAGAGTGATTATATTGCTTGAGAGAGAGGAAGCTTAATGTTTGATAAGTTTGGGCAAGCTGTGACAGGATGGTTGGAAGCTTGTTGTAAGTAAGTTGGTGATGAATGCTTGATAAAACCCTGTGCACGCATTAGTGGAAGAGTTTATGACTGATAAGGTTCATTATTTGTTATTATTCATGCTATTAAGGACTTTATAATCTGTGACAGAAGTATACATCTCTTGGTTAGTCAAGAATTGGAGCCCACAGAGCACTGTAGCAGTCTGAGACATTTCATGAAGCAAAATGATCTACATTCTTGAGAGTATCATGGTTCAATGGTATAGAGGATGAAGTGAAGGAGGTTCTAGTTGTGTGTATGCAGAGCCCTTTGTAGAACTTATGATTTGTGAGTTGATGTATATGTTTGAGCAAACTTTACCAACTGTAGCAATCAAACTCAAAGGTTCTAAGTTGAGTGGTTGTTATTAGCAATAGTCTCTTCGAAGGAAAAAGGAAGAATATAGTGGAAGGAGGATGATAGAGTGATTTAGATCATTTCATGTTCAAAAAGATCAACTCAGACAAGAAGTGATTCCTTTTGATGAGATACTTGTCTTAAGGACTATAGAGCCCCTGTCTTTCTGGGCAGAGCAGTGATGGGTAAGTTTAATCACATGGCTTGGATTCAAATGGAGACCTATTGATAAAAAAATCACATGGAGGGTGACAGCACGGAGCTCAGGTAAAGATCCTAACCCTAGTTTTCCTTAACTTATAGTTAATTTTGCCCTTACCGGGTTTATAGAGGGTTTTGTTAGGGTTTACCAACGGTTTTGTATTTGAAAGCTTGAACGATGGACTCAAGAGATAGAAATTGAAAGTATTAAACTGTGAACCTCCTCCTTGAATATTTTGGTGGTTTTGAACCCTAAACTGACTCAGAGTTCCTACTGTACATGACACTAGACTGTATCAGATCTGATCCAAACAAGGAGCCCTAATTGGAAACACGAAGTAGAGGAGTAGGAAGAAATTTTGCAAAGGAAGTGGTCTTCAAACTTGGTATACTGGTAGAAACCTTTAATGGGTTCTCTATAATGCCCTCACCTTGTTGAAAATGTGCTTAAAACCAAAGATACAGTCAACAGATCACCCAGGCTGGGCTAGAAGGGAGTTCAACTAGCTAAGGAGAAGTTATTAAGGAAAAGGTATTGAGCCACTGAGTTGGGAGCTTAAATTTGTCTTACACCATTGTGAAGGATAACGGTGCTTGGGGATGTGTCTAGTTTGCATGGGGAGCTTGTAGATTATACCAACCAAGAATTGATCAAATAACCTTGTTCTTGGCACTTAACAGGCAGTTTTAGTCAAGACAAGTGAAATGAAACTTTTGATGAATCCTAGCCACAGTAGAGTTCCACCCAACTTCTTTTCCTTGAACCGAAATCCTAGCCTTCTATTTATTGTTTGTGAAAGGATGCAATTTCCAGTAATACTCGTATGCATGACCATCAACATCATAGTCCCCAAAATGCCTATGAGAATCCATTTGAGAAAAAAGTACTGGCAGCATTATGCTTACCATACCATTTTTCTTTTGATTTTGACTTGAAACCACTTTGTTTCTTTGAAGCATTTGCAGACGAAGAAACTTTTCCATCTCAAGGTCATGGCCTCATCTATATCCTTAGGCTTGGCTAACAACACAAGCCTCATTAGGTGACTATGGAGCCATCCAACATACTTCGTCAGGATGTCACGATCCAATGCATCTTTTCCCATTTGGAACGCATTCTTGAGAAACTCACTTGTATAATTTTGCACACTTTGGCCTCGTTTTTTACTAATCATTACCAATTAATAAACCTTTCCTCTCCAAAATAAATAGGATAAAGTTTTCTTTTGATCAACAATCTAAACTCATCTCGTTTAGAATTTGGAAATTCGTGGCAATCTTTTCATAACCAAGGAATGAACATAACTGTCAAACCAGGTTAAAGCATTACTGACTAGCTTCAATCTCACAAAAGAAATTCATTGCTCTTCACTAATATGATGTGAAGTGAAATATACCTCTAGTTGGGATAACCAATGATCATGTTTTTTTGCATTTACTTCACCTTCGTAAGAGTGAATCTCTATCTTGGTCTCCACTTTGAATGGAGGTTGTGATTGGTTGGTACGGAGCTTCTCCTTCTCATGGTCCGGGTCTTTGACTCTTCACTTACTTTCGAGTTTCCATAGAAACTCCCAACTTTCCCATGAGAAGCTCGATAATCTTATCCAACTTATCAAGCTTCACCATGCATTGAGAGGTGTTTACAACATCCTCTTCCATTTTGCAAAATCTCTCTTCAACATCTTGAGGTATTCTCATCTTTGTGAGCCATACTTCTCACTTTTATTTCCACCTTCTTGAAGGTATCTCTTGCTGCAAAGATATCAAGATACATTATCCACTAGTAATAATTTCTTTGGTATTGGACATAAATCTGCAAAATGGTCACACCACACAAAACACGCAAAAAATGGAACAAAAACCAGCTTTGATACCAATATGATCTGTATTTAACATGAATATTTCAAGCTTAATTCATCAACACAAATCTTTAATATTTCTAACACCTGATTGCATAACATGTTTGCTTACAAATTTGCTTTAAAAACTCAATAAAATGCTTAGAAAAGAACTTGTAAGTGTTGTAAAATAAAATGAAATCTGAAAACGAAAGTAGACCATGAATCAGAGAAAACAAAACTAAAAAGATAAGATTTACCCCTGGAGAAACCCAAAATGGTAAGACTCCAAAAGAGTGATGGATTTCATCCTCTTGCTACTATCTCATTCTACAATTATATGTATACAACCTTCCCATGGCATTCATGGACATTCTTTACACCCATGTCCAAACACCCATATATGCTTTGCAATTTTCTCTCACTTTCCTATCACACTTCAACTTCTAAGACACTCAATCAAGAACTATTAGAAAACAACTAAGTTGCCAGGGAACAAAAACGGGTACGAAACCGGAAACGGCAATTTAAAAAAACCTTGGATACTAAACGCTTCGACGTTTAAAACGTCCGTATATATATATATATATATATATATATATATATATATATATATATATGCATAGTAATCATTTTATAATTGTAGACCATAAGAGATAATTGATAAAGCACTCAAAATATTTTGAATTCATTGAAATTTGAACCTCTAAGTTCTAAAGAGTCATCATTCAACATGGTTACAATTTCAATTTGAATAACTATTTTGGCAGTACCCTAACACGAGTGTCAAAAGATGCAATGACAATGTTGACACTTGGCGGTACTACATATTGAGAGTTATTCTGTGTTTTTGACCTTGGATGTTTGAGACAATGACAAAGCTAATGGTGTGTACTACACGATTAAACTTCCATTGTGTTGCCCATCCTTGAAAAGCAATGGAACCTGTTGCAGCAAGTTTAGAAAGTTCGACTTGCAATATGGTGTCTTCCCTTGGTGATGTGTGAACTATTAAGTGCAATTGCTTAATGGAATATGCAGAAAGAATCACTATATGATGACCTGCTCGAAAATCTACTCGTAATTGATAGTTTCAAATGGCCGAAGTACCTAGAATTAGTGTAGTATGGTGCTGAAAACATAATCAGAACTTGCAGCAACTATGAATGTAAACAACCACAAGCAAGAAAACATAAAGTATGAACAACAATGGACAATGATTTCAGCTTGGAAACCCTAGTATGGGGAAAACATGATGGAAGTGGTAATAGCTCAACTTTCATGATCTTCTTATTGCAAAAGACGATCAATTAGAAGAAATACAACAAACTCTCTGTTTTTTGCTCACTCAGCTCGTATACGCAGCTTTCTTCCTCCTACAACGAACTGAACACCAAATCTTGTCTCTCACACACTAATGCTTACAATTAGATTTGTGTGCCCTATTTATCATGCTCTAGGAGTATATTATCATGCACTTAAGGAATATAAAATGACTTAACTTGAGGAAACGGCAAAAAGCGTAGGAAACGGCAAAACGCGTTTCCGAAACGCTCGTATCTTGTTTCTAGAAATGGCATGAGCATTTCTGGAAATGTTTTTTCCATTTTCCCTGTTTCCTTTGCTCGAACGTTTCGGAAACGTTTCTAAGGGGAAACGTGACCCCCCCAGGCGTTTCCTGGCATCATAGGAAAACAATAAACTGCCATATAACGACTCCCTTAGGGTGTATTTATACATGCTGACAACATGAGAAGCTCAAAAGAGAAGTTCAAAAGACTTTCAAGAGGATGGGATAGTGTTTGCAGCCGTTGCTCGCCCATTTCTCATTTTTGTATGAAAGCTGTTGCTTTACATGAGGTAACACTACCGCTTATCGCATCGATGGGTATAAAACCAGCTTGACAGTTATGCAACTTCCCTCGAAGAAAGTGTCGTTTTGCATCCACCGCGGCATAAACCAACAATTACACAACCACTACTTGAAGACACCGCGATTTTAGAACCATTTGCAAAACTCTAACTATTTGAGCAAGAAGACATTGACGATTTTACAAGCTTTTGCAAAACTCTAACTATCTCGAGCAAGAACTCACCGACTATCTTCTCATCCGAGGTTTTGGACCACCTCGGACTGACTTTGGCTTTGTAGACCCTTCCACTATCTAATCTTTCTTCTTGACTAACATATTTGGAAATCGGCTACTATAAAGTGTTTAAAGTTTTAGATTTCACTTCTTGAGAATAGTGGACTAGTTAGCTTATGCTACTAATACTTTGTGCTCTAATTTGGATCAAACACTTATCACATAGTTTTTCAATTCTTGGGACAAGTCAATTCTTCTTCTACAACAACAATTTTGTATTCTATACACTAATCGCTTAATCAAAATAGCTATACATATAATTGCACATATGGTAGAGTGTAGAGTAAAGATTTAAGGTCTAACCACAAATCAAAGAGAGCATAGAGAAAATTTTTGTAGTTCAACATATATTCTCATAGCTTGCCACCTTTTTGTAAGTTTCATAGTTCCATGGAGCCTCGGGATGGGGGAACGGGTCTCCGAGACCAAGGGCCTAGGTTTGGGGAAGGTGGAGGGCGGCAGAGGGAGGGTTGTGCAAATGTATATAGTACTTGAAAAATTACTTATAAAAATGTATAAGGAATAACAAATGAAACTTTGAAATATCAAACACATTACATTGAACAATGAAAATGCCGAATATCAATATATTAATATTTATATCATAATTTATATTCAAAATGATGATTACATTCAAAATTCAAATACAATTGGCCAATGGCCCAATGCCTCTAAGCTTGAGGGCTTCCGGCTTGATGAATGTGTTGAAACTTGAGCAGTTGATCAATGAAGACTTGGCATTTTGTCTTCCTCTTGCTAATGCTCTCAGCCTCTCACTCTTGCAGCCTTGCTTGCTCTCACTCTTGCACTTGCAGCCTTGCTCAATGTTTTCAAGCTTTGATAGTGATTTGGAGTGAGGGTGTGAGGTTCATTTATAGTTTTTGTGTGCTTAAAATGTGGGCGAGGCTTATAAACTATTAGGATTATGGTTGGGGGCACAAACATCCGAAAAAAGACTTTAATTTTTAAAAATCACTTTTTTGGCATTTTTAGCACGGGCTAAGGCCACAAGTTTACAAGACTATTGAGGGACTTGGGCGAGTTTCTTCAAAGTTTTGGGACGTCCCAAAGTCCCCCAAAGATCCCCTCTCTACGAGAAACGTCCCTCTTCAGCGAAACATCCCGAAGACGCCCCTATCTTGTGGTGGTACGGTGGAGAGACTTTTTCTAGGAGACCCCAAGTTTCGGGACGTCCCCATCCCAAGAACGCTTGATTTTAGGGGGATGCATCCCTGTGGAACACTAGTAATTTTCAGAATAATAACTTCTCTTCTTCCAACGGTGTACATAGCTCTCAAATAATTGTAGTGGTTAGTTCCTTTATTCCGATATTGTTTTCTGAATATATTTTCATCGCCATTCAGTCACGGTTCATTCAGTTGCAATTCTTGAATAACATTATGCTACAATTTTTGTAATTAATTCTTTCCGCCTATAACACATCTAAGTTCTAACAATTTCGTGTGTTGTCCACCAGATTTTCAATCAAACCCAAATTAGTGCACATAATCAATTTCTATGCTTAGGGGATGATGATGAGGAGCCGGCCCAAACTCGATGATCAAATCTTTGCTAATTGTTCATCATAGTTGTTATTTGCATGCCGATTTCATGGCATATCAATATGCACTTCGTTCTATATTGTTGACACTCAAGTCTTTATGTTAATATAACAATTTTCTTGGGCCTTTTAATGTAAGTTACTTTAATGTCAGTAATGTTTATTTCAAAAAAATAAGTTTCCTTTTATGAATCTATTAATATTTTTAGTTTTTGAAATATATTTATGTGTGTGTATAATTTTGGCATTTTGGCTTACCCCTTAATCCTGCTATCTGAAAAAAACTTAAAGCATACCCGCATACGAGTACCATACCTCCATATTCATAGAAATGTCCCATTAACTACACATTTATGAAACATTTGTTTAAACATCAATGTATTTAAACAGTGTTTTTCTGTCTACCCATATGTATGTCCTTTTCATTTCTCCAATGGTAACTATTGTGCTGGAAACGGAAAGTTGCAAGTGTGTTAAAAAGAAAAAGAAAATTGATCTATAGCATGAACTCTTAATCAGAAAATGGCAACAAATTTACTTTGGGCAGTATGTATGCTTGGACAGTAAATGATAAGGCTGTAAATATTCACCATAAAAGTTGACTCATGAAAATTAAAATAGTAGAGTTTCACTTACTGCAATTATCGGGACTCTCTTCCTTGGAAAAGATAATCCTTGACCATTCATATGGAGATTCATCAAAAGATCAGCCTTATCAACTCCTGTTACTTCTGAAGCATCCCAATTACCACTCAGCTCATATTTGCGGATCAACCGAGTGGCTTCAAGACCATCCATTACAGGCATGCATACATCCTGTGGGATTCAGTATCAAACATAGATCCAGAGGTTTGAAAAGATATCAGAGCTTACAAAAAGAAAAAAATTACTTTTAAGTGATTAATGACAAACTTTTTGTTTGTGTGCAAAATGGCAATAAAACTGGGTAGTCTAAGAATAGAGTTTCTGGCTCTCTCACTCTACCATATAAGCCAGTTCTCTGTATGGGAAGGTTCTACATTAATATAATCAAACAAAGAAACCATAGAATTTCAATAATAACTTATCGTTTCCCATCGTTAATAAATGCTAGAATGTTTTACACTAGTTTGGCATCACTAAATTTACACATCAAATAAAATAAGAACGAATATAGGTAAATATGTTATGTTCAAGAGATATGGGAAACCGCCAATGTCATATGACAGCCACCTGCATATTCAAGATAAATGAAGGTGCTCTCAACCCAAAGCTCTGAAGAATTATCAATTTGAATCAAGAAAAGAAGAAATCCAAGGAGGCAATAAGACCCAGTTGATGAATCAATAGAAACACATTAGATGAGATGTTTGGAAACCAATGGACTCACAAGGAAAAGCATAGGGACCCCTTGATCACCTACACAGATGGATAAAAACATGCACATAGAAGTAATGGGAGGCCACATAAGATGCTCAAAAAGCAAAGCCTCCAAGCCAACCTTAAAGAGGACAACATCAATGTTCTTATAGACACATATAGGAATCCTTCTAGCCAACTGGGGAGAGGAATTTGAAGAGCCTATATATGTATAAATATCATAATTAGTTGTCATGATTATATGTCATCACAATTTTGAGAATTCTTCCTCTATAATAGTAAAATCATAGCAACAGTATGGGATCTGGATACAGAATCATAACAGCATATATTCTAAATACATTTCATCAATCTCTTTTATCTACGAGTGTTTTTACCTCTCTTTTTCATTTCTAAGCAGCCTTCCTTCTGTAATCTCTTGTTATGAATCAATCGAAGTTTACTTAGAAATCTTATCCTCACTTCAATTCTGCTATTTTTGCTGTCGGTAAGGCTAAAATCAGATTTATTTTAGATATTTAAGCAAGAATACAATCTAATTTGTTTCACAATACTATTAGTTCAGATTTATGATCAGTTTATAAGCCCTGGCATACTGTGCATTGATCTCTGAGATGATGTATGGGATCTGTGATTGTAATGGTGTTATATGATGATTTGAATGTCTCTCCATTCCTAGTACTGCTTATTGTTTCCTCTGCAATGGTTCACCATTCTTGTAGAGCAATCAATATGGTTGACCAAACGATTTAAGAAATCATCCTTAGCCTGGTGAACAATACGGCAGTCCCACAACAATTTGGTTGACCAAATGATTTAAGAAATCGTTCTTAGCCTTGTGAACAATATGACGGTCCCACAAGGAATTTACTACTCTTGGTGCCAATGTGGAAACCCTCCAAGGAAACTCAACCAATGTTAGCGGTCCAAATAGTGCTAGTTCATTTGATTATAAAAAGGGCTTTGAATGCATTCTTAACCTTATGGATAGGAAGATTATGGTAGATTGTTTGGAGCCATGAACTAGTGAACCTATATTCTGACAAGATGCCCGCAGTGAATGTCAAATGGTGCCTAGTTATAATAGGCTTGGTGACAACCATAATCAATCTTTGCCTTGAGGGTTTAGTAGAATTATATTTACATCCTAACGATCATTTTGATCCACATAGGCTACACTGTCATGCTAATGACATATATGTATATTTGTATTTGTTTGAATTTAGCCATGTGTCAAAAGGAGACCGATCAGTAAGAAACAATACTTTCATACTAAGTTTGGATTTAATGGAGAAAAATCATGCTTAAATATTATATGTTGCTAGAAATATATTATGATCATGCTACATAGTTCATATACATTGTATTAAGATTAGTTAATGTATATTGTATTAAAACTATCTCAACTTCATACATCTTCTCAGGCAAGAGCCATATTGAACATTATTAAAAAGAAATATGCCAATATGTATGCCTAACCAAACAATACAATTATTAGGAAAAAATCATTCTCAGCATTCTTTATTGTCAAGACATACAATCAATTAAATAAGAATACAAAATCTGCTTACTCTTTTGATAACTTTGAATTACTACTTACTGTATAGTGATATACAATACACTCTAGCACTGTATTGTTTGATAGAAATTTATTTTCAGGGTATCAAAACAAAACATTGCAGAGTAAGGACATGGCTCATCAGCCTTTCAACTAAGGAAAACAAAATGTGAAAGTTCAAAGTACCGATTTGCAAGCACTTCAAACCAAATAAGATCTAATTGAAGAATGAAAATACACAAGTAAGCAAATAAGAAAGCAGCTGGTGGGCAATGTTGGCTCTTTTTAAGCTCTCCTTTAAAAGTTTGACATTTTCTAAAGGAAAAGCAAGTGAATACTCGTGGGTAGCTGGCCATGATGTGAATTGTTTTCCCATCTCTTAAAAATATTATCACATCAAAAGAGGGACTTACCATCAAAACGAGGTCATAATTATTTGTTTGCACTGCTTTTACTGCTTCTTTTCCATTTGAAACAACATCAAGGCTATGACCTAGCCGCTTTATCATGGACTGTGTAACCATTACATTAACCTTACTATCGTCAGCGAGAAGAATCCTAGGTCTGGATTGCATCTTGCTTGCTTCTGAAATATTGTCTGGTGGCTTTTGGTTGGATTTCTCCATTTTTTCCTGAATCTCATGTGCTAAATATGAGAGATTCAGAGCCTGAGATTCCTGAGTCAGCGTTGAAGTGGTGTCTTTCTCAGTTGTAATTGGTGACACTGCAATTTGAAGACGCTGATAGCTATCATTTGATGGGCAATCCTTGGCCTCTTTTTTGACTTTTTCCTTTCCAGGAAAATAGTTGCTACCAAGCTCTGAGCAATGCTTGCCAACATCACTGTTGAAAGTTACATTTTGATTTGAAGCTCTTTCTATTGGAGGAGATTCACCTGTGGGAAATGTGTACCCTGTGTGTATGCCATTCATCTTAGTGGTGTGATTTAAATCTATTTTACCTGCAGATAAAACTTTGGACCTGGGAGCTGCACCACCTGATGAGAATAAAGAACCCAATGTACGTGGTTGAAACTGAAAATAAGCTCTTTTATCATCTTCGCTTGCAGAGCTGCTCATTGCTTCATGTTCAGGAAGAGGCATGTCATATAGCGGATCATTATCCATCTCATCACAGGAGGCCCTCTTTTTCAGCACTCTACAAGGTACCACAAAAGAAAATGTGGAACCACAATGTTCTTTACTTGTTACAGTCAGACGTCCTCCCATCAGTTCTACCTGTGGATCCAATGTTTTTAGCCATTAGTATCTGATTCTAGTAACATTTAAACTTTGATTCTAGTACGTACATGACAAACTTATCAGTAATAAGTGCAGGGGAAAAAATCTTTTTTTGTTTTTTTGCAGAGAAGATTTTAAATTCATATTTGTAAAGTACAATAATTAGTTGCAGAAGAAATATTTGCATTGTATTCATTAATGTTAAAAAATAATTTGTACTACTTTCATTAGTCCTCTCGTTTACCTACTAAATATAATCCTTTCATGAGTACAAAATAGATTATTAAGAAGTAAAAATGTAGGCCGTTACTTGAAATTGTCCAAGATCAAAATAAAATATAATGCAAGCACAATAGCAAACTGTGATCTAGGATTGCCAGCTATGCACTATTAATTGTTTAATTTGTTTATTGTCTCATTTACTGGTGGGACAAGCTTTGTAATGGAAATTTCTATACTGAAGCTGTTTTAATCCTTTGTAGGATGTTTTGCCTACTGAAGCTGTTTTTATTCTTTGTGGGATATTTAATAACTTATCACCAAATGTTACTGTGCAGAATATTCCTTGGGCTCGTGCATGCTAGCATTGCTATACATGCTATCTCATACGTATCTTTGCTCTGATTGCAGAGTTGCATGGATAAGGATATGCATGTGGATACAGATACTGCTAGTTTTAAGGCCCCTAATATGGATACAGCATATATAGATTATAAATTAAAATTATATATTAATAAAAATGATCAATTTTAAATAATAAACAAATTTATACATTAGATTAAATTATACGAAAATTATACACTCCCACCCCATGGGAAAGGTAGGAAGTTGGGTATTCAATGGATGATTTTGTTTCTGCGAGTTGTGTAGGCCAATGGAAAATAGACAAAATGAAAGAAAAGAAGCAGAGTAGGCCAAAGGAAACAAATCAAAAGAATTATATGTTGAGTAGAGCCAACATGAAAGTTTACAGTAAAAGAGCGAACCAATACTCTCACCTCCATGTCCTCAATTTCAGCCGCTAAAATGCATTATAGAAGGTCATTTGCAGTTTTTAGCCTTTTTTAGCCATTTGAAGGGGATTTTTTGTTAAATATTTTTTTAAACATTGAATCAAATATGGTTATAGTTGTCCTTCATACTGTATCTAGCTATATCTGATACCGCCCAATTACGGATTCATATCTGGATATGGCTGGGTACGGTATCCGAACCGTATCAAGCCGCATCATACCCGTATCCATATAAAGCATGCAAATACGCCCACCCTAGCAGTAGGATTTCTTTTCCCTGCAACCATGTTTGGTTGTTAACAAGTATGTTATTGTTTATTTTCAATTCAGTAGCGCTTGAAGTTTTAGACTTAAGTGGCAACTATTCATTTTGGAGAAGCACCAGATAAATTCCTCATTCAGGACACATCTGCAAATTCTTATAAATGTAGCATATGTATGTTTACTTCCTTTAAAAGAAGCAAAACTGAAATGAGATCTATGTCTTCTCCCAGATACCACGCAATTCAGAAATAAACATCCAAATAAATGAAAGATCGTTTGAGAAAGTAATGCCAGAGTGACCAGTCTCTATCCCAAGCTGACAAGATGTCAAGGAATGTTTATGTATAGCCAGGCTGCCTTAAAGCTGATGATGAAGTTGCAGAAGTATGTCATTTGAAGGTCTAAATCGCATTGATGAAAAAACACCAGGCAGCGAACTGTTTTCTCAGGAAATGAGAAAAGCACTTTTATAGGGACAAAACAAAATTTACCCATAAAAAGCAATAAATAAGCATTGTGCCCGGATGTTTCTTTTTGTTAAAATAGTTATCAAGGAACTTAGCATATGAGAGAACTGGGAGATGAATAGGATTGAATAGAGTTCATTTGATGGTGGCATCCAGTTGTTGATATTAAATTGAACTCGACTGCTCTTGTTTGACACTAAAAATACAAATTAATTAATTAATCGACTGAGGTTTCAACTTATGCTTATTAAAAATAAATTTTGGCATGATCGAGCATTTTTGCAAGAGAACTGACTATTAATAAATCCATTAATTTACAATTAACATAAAATTTGTTCAAACATGTTTAGGAGTTAAACAGCTACAATAAAGGTTTTTCTTTAAATTATGGATATCAGGAAGCAACCATTTTATTCAAGGAAATACCTTTGCTTTGAAGTTTCGATTATATATACCATTTAGGTAACATGTAGAAGAAATTTGACAATAGTAATCTAATAATAATTTCATTAGCTATAATTGTTTCCCAAATGAATTGTTCATTGGCAAAGCTTTGTTGGACATGCATGCCAATTTAGTCATAACATATAAACCTGAAAAGATGTCTCCTAAATTTGACGTATACTTCTTATTCAATCTTTCAGGGTTTCCAACATGCTCCTCTTTAAGCAGCATTGCATGGTTTTAGGATTTAACCAAAGAGTTTATTATGCATGGATATACAGTTGTAATGCAAATGCATGTGTGTGATCTTAACCTGCTTAGTATGAATTTAACCGTGACTAGTAGAGAAGCATAGCGATAATGTTTATTGAAAGATCACATAATGATGATATGCTTTCTCTACTCCATAAAAAAATACAATTAGATGCAATCTCCCAATGACTTCTTCCATGGTGCACATTGTCAGAATAGAGAAAATATGAAACACAAATGGGGGCACAGTGCTCAAAATATATGAAATGATGAAATGCTAATAGGAAAATAAATTTTCTAGAAATTTTAAACCTTACAAGCCAACATATTATTCACAATTTCATATTTTAAATTTTAAAAAGGTTAATGTTTGTATATCTGAGATTAGTGTTTATTAGTAAATTAAAATCTAAGTAGCCAATACATTTTGGATACAGGAGCGGGTACAGAGTATCCGATACATGAAAACGGCAAAAATATTTTTGGGCTCAGATACGACGTAGGATACGGCAGTACAAAAAATATATAAAAATTAAAAAATATATAAATTTCAGTCTTCTAAATAAGAATTAACCACATATTATGCATATGAAAAACAAAACAAGCTAAATAGCCAAAAAACTACTCATACATTCATAATTTCAATTGTCCCTACCATATCTAGTTGAGGTGTTTATTATATTTATGATTTATCTCATACATGCTATTTTTATCCATGTTTATGATGGCTTGTACTTGGTACCTTCTGTAGAATAATGGTGCTGTGGAAACTGTAATTTCTGCTGTAATGATATATTAAATTTAAAATATACCTTCTGTAGAATAATGGTGCTGTGAAAACTGTAATTTCTGTTGTAATGATATATTAAATTTAAAATATACCTTTTGTAGAATAATGGTGCTGTGAAAACTATAATTTCTGCTGTAATGATATATTAAATTTAAACTATACCTTCTGTAGAATAATGGTGCTGTGAAAACTGTAATTTCTGCTGTAATGATATATTAAATTTAAACCAGAATTTTTTTAAAAACACAGTTTTGGGCCAGGAAACGCCAGGAAACAGCCAAGCTACGGCTGGGTACGTCTGCAGAAGTATCCAGCTGTATCCGGACCTGCCCCGCTCCCGCTCCCGAAACGTGCCATACCCGCTCCAGGGGGTCTAGGGGTGCCGTATCTCTACTTAGATTAAAATCGAATACAATGATGCATTGTAATAGAGCATCATCCATCATTTCTTTTTTATTGGAATGACCCTTTTAGAACAAGAGGATTTCAACTCAGATCACTCTAAAGCTACTTTGCTGGATTCCCCAGAACTACCCAGTATCCCAAACTCAAAACAGTTTTGGTACAAATCTTAGTTCTAGTTCTCCCTAGAAACAAAATAGGTTCTTCAGAAATTACAGGCCCTTCCCAGCAATGTTGTCGGTGTTTTGGGATGTTTGATTAGGATAAATATATTAATTGATAATACAACTTACAAAATGCAGGCAATTAACTGCAGCTTGCTTAATAACAAAGACTCTGTCCTGCTCAACTGAGCTGATTAAGAAGTAAATAGCCGACAACCAATAACAAGGCTGCATGGGCTTGCAGATTTGTGCACACTACACCCAATTGCAAACACCTAAAACTTGGGTATACGCAGGTGCGAGGGTGCGGTGTATGTAGGGTGCATAACCCAAAAACTTGAGTACACTATAAACTTGGGCATGCTGTAACATATAAACCGAAGCATCAAACTTGAAAGTTGAAACATAACATCATCATGAAACTTCGTAAAACTGAAATCAAGTATATCTTTTTCACTTCTGTTTTCAAGTTTTAGTTATTTTAATATATTAATGTGTTTTCAAAGGGGTGCACATGAGAATTAGGGTAAATGCCCCAGCTATGCCAGGGTACGTTAGGCTGTACCCGGTACAGATTTGGGCACATTTCACATCCAGTCCCGACATCTCAGGTGGTGTGCCCCAAGTTTACTAGGGTGTCCGCACCCCAACAACCTTGCTTCAGAACCTTTTTGTACACATTCAATGATCATTGATTTCAACCCTGGTATCTAATTAATTTATATCAAATATTTTGATTACTAAGTTTTCATTTCTTGACAAATGCTTTTGCAAGATACCACATCGTCATTAAAAACCATGCTTCCAAGAATTCCCAAAAGTTCCAAGTAACCAACCTGAACTCTTTGATGATTTATAACCATTGAGAAAAGAAGCACCAGAATAAATTATTAGAAAAAGATATGTGCGAAAATGCATCTATGATTCCAATTTTGTTAAACCAAAATTATGATTATTTAAGATGGAAGGCCTTTTAAACCAAAAACAGCGACTTCCATTTCGAGGCATGTGATTGCATTTATAATATGTAGCCCGACTACTTGGGACATCTAACTGAGCAACTACCCCAGAAAAGCACTAAAGGAGAAATTCATTTTAGTGCACACCTTTTGCAATTGCAACAGAAAGGATGGACTCATTTGAGTACATGCCTGTTTGCAATTGCAACAGAAAGGATGAATTCATTTGAATGCATGCCTGTTTGCAATTGCAAGATCAAAATGGGACATTCATTCCTCACACCATAGGTAATCTAATAATTTAGATTCGGATAGTCAACAGCCCATAGAGGGTTGACTACACATAATATATTTGTTTTGTTCTATTAGTTTACACCCAACTAAATTGTTGCAGATAATCACTCTTAGTATCAATGAAGAGAACAATAAAAGCATTTATACTTGTGCCAATCATTTTTATACTACGAGTTATTAGTTGGAACATTCGTCTGCAGAAATTATCTATTCATTCCACAATTTAGAGTTAAAATGACAATGCTACAAAGGATCTTAAGCCTAGCAGAAAAGGTTAACTTTTATTTGATGCACACAAAACCAAACAAGAGCCATTCATACAAAGGCAAAGGCTTCAATATAAACATAGATTGGTTAAAAGACACAAAAACATTAACTAAGATAGATATATAATACACAATGTTAGCGTAGAACACCTAATTGATTCATGAGGTTTCTGTGGGTGGTTCAAAAATGCTATAGATGAATGTAAGGCCCAAATATATCGAAAGAACCAACTCCTTGTAACCTGGCTAACACTGATCTTGGATGTGTTTCTTTAGTTTGGATCTTGGAAGCATCAATCTAATGTTTTTCATGTGAAACTGAATATCCAAGTCTTTGGATTGGAAGCTAGGAGACTATATTCAATAAGTTTTGGGTAATCTAGTAATCTCACAAGCTGTAAGAAGCTTCAGCAATGTATTGCTTGGTGCATGTGCAAAAACATATTGGCATATATACCTAATCCGGTGCTCATTTTCAGATAAAGATTATTATCAAATATGCTGTGGACTCATCCTTTGTCAAACTCCTAGCTTTTGTCGGTACCAAAAACACTTTACAATTTAAACAGGACAAGAATTGAAATTTATTGTAACAGAATAAATGGAAACGGCTGCAAAAAAAAATTACTAAGCAGTACCAGTAATTTACCAGTTGTTTGCAAATTGCAAGACCAAGTCCAGTTCCACCATATTTTCGAGCATGAGCTGCACTTACTTGCATGTACTTTTAAACAAGGCTGGCAATGCTTTTTCTGCACAAAATATGAAAGTTTCACTAAAGAATCTACTCACATCAAGATACTTTGGAGAGCAAAAAGGATGGACTGAAATATAAACAAGATATGCTGAATAAGAGTCATGGTAGTATGTTAGAGATGTAGAAAATGGAGTCTTTTCAACTGAGACAACAGTACTTTCGTGGATAGCTCACTAAAATTACATGAAAGCAATTTAAGTTAATTACCTGGAATTCCAATCCCAGTGTCATAAACATCACAGTGCAGCCATACAAGTTTCTCCTGGTTATCAGAATCAAAATCCAGGTTTTCATCCCCATCTACTATTGCCAATGCTCTTGTTTCTGATTTTGCCATTTGGTTGAGCGCTTCTGTATACTGCTTAGAATCTATTCCCGAGTCGCATCACAGGATGACCTGCCTCCACCCAAACCATTTTGAGACAAGGGTGTGCTATTTTGCTCCGAGTTCATGTATGTTTTAGGATATGAAGAGAAATTTCCACAGCCCTCTCCATCTTTCTGGTTGTCTCCAAAGGATGGCGGCGATGTCACCCGTAATGTTATACCTACTTTTCCTTCATGTGTAAATTTGATAGCATTGCTGCAAAATAAATATGGAAACAACATGAGATTTTCATTATGACATCTGCAACACAAATCTTTCAACAAAGTGATAAACAAAATCAGAGATGTTTTCTCTCTCCCATTAAAATTGTTAGAAAATTTTAATTGTTGAAAGGTTTAGACGCTTAGAGTTACGAGATCTTTTTCTCATTACTAAACCTGTTCTGTTTCTATTATAAAACAGAAAAAAATCAAATTCAGCTGTTACGTGCGGATGACAAATATTAATGATATGGCATAATATGATGTTGACGTACAAACGATATATGATGTCTTTCTTGGACCCATCAATATAGCCTTTGCATCTTGCTGTAAGTATACACAAGAATTGGTATAAGAACCATGTGATCAGAGGCCAAGGGAACCCAAGGAAAGCATGTCTTTAGACTTTTCTGGTTCCACAGTGGGGTTCAAGCTGGTACCCAAAAAAATCAGAAAAACCACAAATTTGTGAAGTTTTGAACAGAAATCACTCAGAGGCTAAGAACACCTGCATTCAGCATTTTCAAGGTTCTAGACTGGTTGGAGCTATGAATATTAATCCGTCTTTATTGTGGAGTGGCATAAAAATACTGAACTTTGAAGGGCGGGCCACAAAATGCCACACAACACTGCCAAGTATCAACATATACATTGCAATTTTCTGTTACAATTGAATACAAAATAGGTGCCCTCTCCTAGACCTATTCGAAGTGCAAGTTCAGAGCACAAATTTAAAATTTCTTTCTGAAATTGGGTCAATCACCCTATAAATATGGGCTATTTCATTCAAAGAACCTTTCACAACAAGAAATTTCTCCTCTGAAGTTCTCTATTAAAATAATTGAGGAGAAATTCATCAAGTAGCCTTTCTTCTGAAGTCCACCATGTCATATTATGTTTAAAAAGTAGTTATATTTTGTAAGGTTCATTATTCAGGGAATTTATTGAAGTGGGCATGTAAAAACAATAACTACATATGATAAATTCTAGTAAATGGAATAGAGCTGTAAGACCTGGTAAGGCAGGTGTATCATTGTCATTACTTACAAATTGTAAAAATTTTAAACATCGAAAAAAGACAATAGGTCCTGTCCTCACGTGGAATATGATGGCCAGCCTCAAACTGCAATTTGTGTGAGCACACTCTCAGTTGGAAGAAGGGAAACCTCAAGTCGTGAGACCGATGATGTTGGAGATAGTTAGAACAACGAGTGACACCATCCACCACCCACAAGAAATACTCAACGTCAAAGACAAGCGGAGCTGAGCAATTAAGGAGACTTTGAAATGATCTGAATATACTGCCTGTAGATATCCTCTCTAATAGCTCTAATGATAACCTCCTCTATAGGAAGAAGCTGATGAGGGCCATTTGAGTACACGAAAAGATGTAACCTATCAATAGAGATACCAATAAATTGAAGGAGCAAACTAGTTTTAGAATACCAACAATGCCAACGTCTATTGGGGCCTAATGATGCAATCCTCTCTTAAAAACATAGGGGTAAGTATAAATACCTCTCATGGCTTGAAATTGAATCCCTCGCGGTTTTGAGTTTATGAATGTCGAAAGTACGCCTGAAGATAGTCTCAAAGCATATAGGCTCGGCGAAAAACTCAACTTGGACAATGCACTAAGGAACGGTTCGCTTGCAACAAATCATATGCTAAATCATGAGAGTCTAGACCCTCTCAAGACCAATCAATGGACCCCGGACTAGGTCCCCAAACCTTGAACCCATACAAAACCATAGGCTTGATGACTATCAAAGAGGCACATCTTCGAAGGGGCTTCCCGAAGTAGATTTGAAAACATTGGCACTCCAAGACACAAAGTGAGGCATATCCCTTGCAAAGACATGACCAAGAAGCGGGCTTCATACTAAAATATGGTCCGAAAAACTGGATCCCCATGTAAGTGTAGGCCGATGTGATCTCCAAAGGTTCCCCTTTGTAGAGGTGGAATTGAGGAAGAGAACGTTTGGAGGTGTTGAATATCATGACCTTAGTTGCTAAAGCTAGCAAAAGCCGATGAAGCTCACAAAAATGAGCAAGGGTGTCAAGTTGTCTCTGTAAACCATCAACGGGGTGAGAGCACGAAAGAAATAAATTATATTAATGTCCAAAGATGACCAAAAGTAGGTCAATGAAACTCGAGGATACAACAATTAACAATAGGAAGTTCTAGGAAGAGAGAATCCTAGAAGCCAAAAGAATAAAAGGAATAAAAGCACAAAAGACAAAATAAAACAATGAGCCACTAACAAAGGTGGTAATGAAACCAATACAAATAACAACGATGGGTGAATAAGAGCCCCCAAAAGCATGCACGGCATGTGCCAATGAAGAATTGAATACCTCATCGAATATCTCCGTCTGGAGGAGCTGTCAGGCCATTATCGGTCATAGTGAAAATATTTGATAGTGCTCGTTTGGGAGTGCCCAATGTCGGAGGAGCTAGGTTGAGAGATCCTTGGAGGAAGCAAAGCACTTACTTTAGAATATCCCCTAATATTGAAGGCTAGTATACCTCAATAAAAGAAAAGAAACTCATAATATGTGTCTTCCCCTATGGTGCTGGGAACGGATGGTGAGTAGTAGATCCATGTCTCTAAAGGTGCGAGAGAGCTGCGCTAGTGGGAGCGAGCAAAGTTGCGCTAGTGGGAAGGAAAGCGAGGCTAGGATATTTGAGTAGTCGAGTAGTAATGGTGTAATGAGAGAAGCCCACAGAGGAAAACAACGCCATTAACAAAAAGATGTATGTAAAATGTAATTGTCATCACATGGGTATGCTGGCGAAGAAAATGCTCTAGCTCATCGATGTAAATTTTGAAGAGGGTAGGTGAGAGAGAGCATCCCTACTTGACCCCAATGGTACTCTTCACAAATCTAGAAAGACAGTAAGAAGTACAAAACTACGTGGCAACAATCTCATAGAGTCTCTAAGTGGCAGTAATGAGATAATCTAGAATGCCAACATCATACAACTTCTGGGAAAGGAAATGTCTCAAAACCAATTCGAAGGCCATCTCGAATTATAGAAAACAACATAAGACTTTGAGAGACCAATCACAAGCCTCCTCAATAATAGCCCAAAGAGTAAATAGGTGGTCAATAGTCTGTATTCTCTCCTAAAGTCAATCTGTCCCATGCACTAAGATGACCTCTCTCCAAGTGCTTTGAAAGTTGCATGTTTAACACCGTGGCATAAAATTTTGAAATCGTGTGCCCAATCATAATTGATCATGTAGTTGCTTTAGAATTGGAGCTAGCACCAAACTCACAAATGGGATGGATTATGTGTTAGGACCAAGAATGAGGAAAAATCGAGCAAACAACCTCTTTAATGAACTTTACCAATGGGGACTTGAAAGGAATCCAACCATATTTTAGGAGCTTAGCTTAGAGGCCCTCATGATCCACTAAATTGTTGGTACACAACTTTTGAACATCCCTCCTAATTGTATTCGCAAAGAAAACAATAGATGACGGTAGTGGAATTTAGACAATGACAATAGGTTGGATTGGGATGTCATAAAGAGAACTAACATAAGAAACACTTGGCTTGGGGTCAATATCGAAGTGCAAATTTTCCTCTATACGAGAGTGTGCAAAAGGTATTTGGGGAATGGTTAAGGGAGGCAAGGCGAGCATGTTGTCTAGACATAAGAAATTCACATTAGAGAGGAAAGGCCATGGGCTAAATGCATGGATTTACACTCGCCATCGTACCAATGGTTCATAGGGCATGATTCATGGAGACAAGGTGAGCTAGAGTTGTGCCAAATGTGGGGACAAGAGTCGAGGGCTACATCCCCAAGGGCAATGACGTAAAATCTCATACATGGATTCCGGAGTGGGAAGAGGAAGTGAATATTATCTAGACATAAGTTGGGAGAGTCGGGAAGCATAGTCAATGGTGTACTCATCATTAAAGTGGATTGTGGTGTAGTAGATGTTGGGGAGGATGGTCGGAGGCGGTGGAGGTTGCAGTGAGAGGCATCATAAAAGGTGAAGGTCAAAACAACATGGTTGGCAAGCGGTAGTTAATGGGAAATAATAAAATCTTAAATGTAGGGAGATGAGGGATCTGTAGTGAGAATATAATCCACTACATTCACTCCTCCCGATAGGGAAATGTGTGAATCTACTAGAATCATGGAAACAAGGAAGCTTGTTGAGAATGTGGAGATTATGAGATTTCCCCATTTGGAGAAGATGCCTCCCATAGATCATGTCTAGAGTATTTCCATCTGTTGATTCTCTCTATAACCAAACTCCTCAAGATCTTGCACGAGAAGACATAAATCTTGTGAATAGGTGTCTAATGGAACTAATACACCACAATGCCAAATACTGAGGAGTGCTTCATTTCTATTAATTATTATCTTATTCCCAATTATGTGCATTACACTCTTTTTTCGTATTTAACATGCTTCGTCCTCAAAGAATGCTACAATTATTTGTCCTCAAGCTATTGGCATGATATCATTTGAATTTTCCAAACCCTCATGTTTTTGAAGATACGTATAAAATCTAAGGAATCTTCCACTCTAATTGACCGCCTTGACCTATATTTTTGGAGTTGAGAGAAGGTAGAAATTTTTCGTTCATAATCTTCCATGGTATTTTCCAAATGAAATGAGAATCGACAACTCAATTTTTCCATTTTCTTAAGGACCAGTTATGTGATTTTTTTGGTAATATTTATTTAATTTTCACTATTTGGGAATTCCATGTATTTGATATCTCTGCCATTTTGATGTCCAAGTATTAACAACAATCAACTTCATTTATCATTTAAACTAGAATCACCGTGTCAAAAAGATAAATATTGTGGCTTGGAACGCTTTTTATACTCTGTTTGTTTGTCTATTTGTATGTCTATCTCTCTCTCTCTCTGTCTATCTATCTATCTATCTATTTATCTATCTATAGATAAATATTGTGGCTTGAAACGCTTTTTTTAGTTTTTCTATCTATTTGTATCTTTTTGTGTATCTGTCTATTTATCTATCTATGTATCTGGATGATAAATAATCGTGGGATTATTTTATTTTATTTTTATGAAACACATGTTGTAGCTTCTCAATAGTATAATTTAACTATCAAACATTATTAAACATTCTAAAGAGCTTGAATTCAAGTAGCAATAAAATTGAAAACAAAGAAACAATGAATATTCAACATTGACCATTGAAAATTGAAATTGAAATATGAGTGAAATACAAATGTGAATTGTAAATATGAATATTTGATTGTTATATTACTAGTACAAATATCTTAAATACATCTATTTGAAAAACACCAATAGATATCAATCTCAAGGTTCTTATTTTGGATTTTTGCGCATGCCACATTGATTATTCTCTTTATATTTCCTAGTGACTCGTACGGAAAAAAAAGATAAAAAAGGCGCCAAACTCTACCCTATGGCCAATATATTACTATTGTTTGATTGACTTCTTAAAATTATAATAAAAACTTTTAAGTGACAGTCAAATGGACATCAAATTTATGGTTAAGATTATCTTGTGATGGTCAAATGGACGTCAAATGTAATGTACAAAATAAAATATTCACGATCGCACCATTAGATGCCACCCCTTGCTACCATTGTAGATTTCCTATCGTTGTAATCATTGATCCTTAAAATAACTATTTGAAATTGCCTCCTTTTTGCTTTTTGCAATTTTACAAATATATATTTTTTCTCCTTTTTATTTTAAACTATCGAGTTGGGGATGTCAAGACATCTTTGGACGGGAAATCCCTCAATGTCCTAGGGATGTCAAGATGCCCCAATTACACCCCCCTCCATCCCCCATAGCGGGAGAAGTCCCTGGGACACCAAAACAATTCGAAAACATCGGAGACAAAAGAAACAACTCAATAAAGGGACACAACAAGACAGCCCCGAAGGGATGGAGACGCATCCTTGTCGAACATTGGTTAATAATATTGATTCTTACATCTCTTTAAAGTTCACAAAAAGATTTGGAATGAATTTGAATTTTTAATAAAAGGAAGTTGAAATACTACAAAGACTGTATTAATCCTAATTTGACTGATCAAACTGAATTTTCTGACATTGTGAGCTTAAAAAATATTAATATTGCTAATATTAGGACCAACATTCACGGCCTCCATAGTGAAACAAGTTGTTGGAGTACCTAAAAACACCTTGGGGGAAGCAAATTTGTAAACTGTGATAGCAATGAAATTGAAGATGAATGCCATTACCTTTGATCTTTCCCTACCCTTGGTAAAATTGGAATTAATATCACACATTTTCGTAACTCAACTCCTCTTTAGGACCTCTTAGCCTACAAGAATCGAAAAAATCAAGTACTTCATTCCTACCAAGTTCAAATACAAAAATAACATTATAATAATATTGCCGCATTCTATTTCTTCCACATGCTATGAATTTCTAGGCCCTTATTTATCTTTTTTAATTTTTTAAGGCATTTCATTACCAACACTCACGAAGATCCAAAAGAACAAGGAGAAAGAGAATGACTGTGATGTAGATGACAATTTCAAGGGTGACACACTTCATAAACGGACACTCCTAAAGAGTTAACGAACATGGTAGACATGAAGGGTCACAATAACCACACCAATGGCAACTACAATGATATTAAGCACAGTGTAAAGACACAATAGAATGTATATTTGAATGATACATTTTGACAGGCCCAACGTACCAATTTGGTCTAAAGTATATTAAAAGTTATCATCGTCATTTCAATTATTTTTTGTTAAGGATCAAATTTTCTTCTTTGAGGTGCCTCAACATTATTATTTGATCCCCAGAGAAAACATGGCATGCATTTCAGTAACAATGATTGGTGAACTTCATGTTTTTCCTTTTCATTATTTGCCATTTGATGATGTTCCATCATTTAAAAGGGGATTTTGGCGAGAAACTGTATTGTATTTTATTAAAATCTCAATTCAAATAGTATCGAAATTTTCTTGCTTTTTTAAATCCCAGGAAGCTTCTTTGATTTTGTCCTGATAAGGTTTCATTTTGTCATTGTTTGTTGAATTCCCATTCTTTTCCAAAGTCTGCAAATGAATACCCTGTTTTATGTTCTGCTTTGAGGCCACAATAATTTCTGTGAGACATATGGCGTATAGATAGGTTGCCACCTCATTTAAATGCCTGATATGAAAACTTTCCACTTCGATAATGTTGATATTACTCAAAAACTGACTTTTTGCAAAAATATAGTGATGTTTTATGAAAACTCATCCCATATTTATGTCATTCATTATAACTGTTTCGTGCCATATATCGACACAGGTATGCCTCTGACATAAACATTCAATAATTCTCTTGTGCTAAAAGAAGTAACAAATTTTCAGGGTCCAACAAGGGTGACCCAGAATCAGTTTGGTTCTTGTTTTCTCTTTTTAAATGGTCATAATTTCTCTTGCTGCCTTTTGATCAAGCTGGTTGATATGGTACTTGATAACCATTCTGGTCATGGCTAAATAATATAATAGTTTAATATGACTTTAAATGCCCTTTTATTTTGAGTAATTATTGGTGTGAGCACCTTTTGGAAGTGACGTGTGAGGTCTTATGGGAATTGAGAATCTGGTGGCTTAAAGAAGGCTTAAATCAACATTTTTAGAAAATTACACCTAGTTTTCTTGTTTATAACTCCATTGAGTTCAATTAGTTGTCACTGAGATAAGAGCAGAACAATGAATTAATAGAGAGAGTGACTGATGAACAAGGAACAGACAATGGAGGATGATAGATGACATAGAATGCTAGGAGAATATGTTCAGTCTATTCCTACCAGGAAGTATATAGGAAACTCTCCATTAGGGGCACAAAATATTCTTTTCAAGATCTAGGATTTTTGAATAGGCTTGTAATTTTACATAAAACAGATTAGATAATGCAAACAATAGGCTAGACAATACAATGATGAAGATAAAAGAAATGATATTGACATATGTGATAGTATGCAAGCTAGAGTGAGGGAGAAAATACAACACTTCACATGTAATGTCCCTTTCGGGCTCAAATTTGAAGAATTTGGATTTTCCCCAAAACCCTAATGGAACATTGCTGAAAATGATGACAACCACATGTAGAAAACCTGATTTTTATGACAGCAATATGATTTTATGCAAAAATTAGGGCAGCAACCTGTTTTAGGTCCACAAAACCCTAAGCGACCTAGGTAAAATTCAGATTTTAGCCTTTCCCACACACAAATCTTCAAAAATACATCAACAACATGAAACCCTTGATGAAATCATGCAAAATAAATGCTTCAACAATAAATTATAGACTACTGGAATTAATTATTGCTCAAAAACAGCTGAAACTTCAAAATTCCATATCTTCATAAATACTTGGAGATAAAATGCAAACGATAGCTCAAAATGACCACAAAAATGGCAGCTATCAAACAAAATTAGAATCAGATTTTTTCAACCACAGAAACCCATTGAAAAGTGATTCGAAATCTCCAAATGGGTAGACCAAGCTGGAAATGAATGTGGCAACCCCAAAAAAACGTGCCTAGCTGGAATTTGTGCCCTAGCACAAATGAAAACCCTTCTGTTTTGAAATTTTGAATTTTAAGCTCACTTGTGACTCCCAGATGAAGCCACCAATGCAACAAATGAGGGTTTTTTCCCCAAGTGTTGTGACTATTGAGGGTTTTCGTCCTCAATAGGATCCAATGAGGGTTTTCGTCCTCAAAGGCTGAAAATGAGAGCTCAATGCTCCAATTTCCAAAAGAGAAGTATTAAAATTCACCAAATGATCCTTACAATGAGCCCAAACATTTGCTTTTATAGCCTTTTCTTTCCTTTCCTTGTGGAGTGCTCCATGTAGGCCTCTTTATTTCTTTTTTAACATTTGTTTTTCCCATTTTTAATAATTTAATTAAAGTGTCAAAATTACTTTAACACTTAAAATTATATTATTAACTTGCTTCCCCCTTTAAGCCGACTAAAAATAATGAAAATAGGCTAAGGGTCTTCTTTCTTCTTTAGTATTTAAAAATACATTTTATTTTAGTAATAAAATTATTAAGCTGCCCATAAATAGAGATTTATCTCGGCTCAATTTAAATATATTATTATTTCTAATTTAGAAAAGGGGGCACTACATCACATGATTACATGCAAAAAGTAAGCGACAACTTTGATAAAATACACATGGGAACAAATGCAGACACAAACAAAAAAATGGATAGATAATGGAGCGATGAATGGTGGGTATATGTAGACTACCGAACTCTTAACAAAATTGCTCTAAAAGACAGGATCCTCAACAATTTACTAAATCTACTCTATGGTACTTTACCTAAAAATAATTGGTTTAATGAGTGACTAGGAAAGCTTTTGACTTGGCTAATTATGTTGTAAGTTTTTAGGGCTCATTAATTTTAATTTGGGAAACTTTCCACCGATTGTAATTACGACCTCTTAGTCCTCGACACAGTCTAGGATGATCATCTTCAACATTTACTAGTAGTCCTAAACCTTCAACATCAACATGACTTGAGGGTTGAACATAAAAAATACTATTTTCGTCCAAGAGTTTATCCACCACCTAGGTTTCCTCATTGATTCTCAACCACAATATATGTAGACGTTGGGAAAGTTATCATTTTGAACAAATGGCCCACACCTTCAAATATAGATAAATGAAAATTTGTTTTTGGAAAACATTTGTCCAATATGGATTATCTCCAAAATCAGCTCACAAATAATAAAAACTATTCAGATGGAAGCTTGATCCAAAGGAAGCCAATACTTAAAGGTATAGCTTTTATTTAACATTGATATTTTGAAACCTTTTGAGATCAAGATGGACGCCCCATAATCTGTACAAGGACATGGTCTTAAGGAGGCCACCACTTCCAAAGAGAAATTACAAGATGTATGTCAAATAACTATATGCACCAGTCCAAGCACTTAAGCATTGGCAACACTTTCTTCTTGAGAAAAATACTAGCATCTGTAAAACTTTCTTCTTGACCAAAAACATCCTATAGACCAATCATCAATCGATTTCTTGATTCGTAATCTAAAGTTCAAGACTATAACCACATGAAATGAGCATCATGGTTGTATAAGTAAATCATTTAGTTACAAAAAGATAAACACAAATAAGGTGGCAGAGTCTTGTAGTCATCCTCTTGTTATTGCCCTCACTATTATTTTGAATGCTAGATGTAGCAAAATGGAGATCAGAATAAAATCTGTACATTTAATTTACATGTTGAACCTATCATAGCTGCTCAAAAGCATCTGGATTGCCATCCAGAAGATAGGATGCTTTACAAAAGGACTCATTTATGCATATCTATTTCCATTGCCCACGAATAACTGCTTTAATAGGCGCATTCAAAAACTATTCTATTCCCCAACCATGTTGGAGATAATTTTGCAGATCAAACAAACAAATAATATCGAAGACACCCTTATACCTCATTATCATTTCATACTGAGTACTGAACAGACACTGCAATCTTAGCAAGAGAAGGAGTTGATCTCCACATGTACCAACAACCCTTGAACACTAAATATTGGTTGGTTTGCATCCATGTTTTCCCTTTAGTTTCTCATAGCTATGGGAGAAACTCTAGAACTAACCTAATGCTCAAATAATTAATGCATTTCAAACTTGTCCTTTCACACCAAATCTACAAATGGTAACACAAGCATTTAGGACACGTTGAAATGTATATAATGGGAGATGAGACTAATATAGAAAAAACATTGTGGTCATATATTTGGGACAAATTTAAGGCATTGCCAATTATAAGGATACCAAACAAATCATAAGCTCAAAAATAAAAAATGACAACATGCTCGATTGAACAATCAAATCCATCCATATAAGAGACAGAAATATGATAGCAAAATTGGTGAGTATATATTTTACTAGTCAAACTACTAAGAAAGTACATCAAATTATCTATATTTTACTTTAAAAATGCGTCAAAATTAGAAGTTTAATCATAGGTTATAGAACTCGCCAACTCAGTATGCACGACTCATATTCAGTGAGACATGTCAGGTTTTCCACAAGTTAAAAAATACTAAGTACTTAATGTATGGATTTGAGATATGTTGTTTCTAGAGAGATACACTCAATTAGCAAGTAGAATCTAATGTAACTACAACCAACCCTGTTTCAGTTTAGGACTAGAATTTTGAAATGGTCAAGTTGAATGAAAATATGTCAAGGGTCTCTTACAATCTGAGTTTGCTAGTTGATGATTTAAAAACCCTTTATATCTACACAGTTTAGTTGAATTTTAAAAGTTCATACCTAATCAAGTTGGTCAAAATTTGGCGTATCCTTAGAACATCGCCAATAACCTGTTCATAAAGATCAACTCATTAGAATTATAGTATGAGTATTTGAAGGACAACAAAAAAGCATGCTTCTCTTGGAGTATAAGATACTCTATATCACTAAATGAATCTTAAGCAAGGTATAACCAGCTATGGAAAATTATATTTTAATACAACCTGAAGCAATCTTTCTCTTGACTTATGCACACAACAAAGAAGCTTTGAATCCAATGTTGCCAAAAATGTGTGCTGTATTAGTTTTCCATATTGCAAGGTGACGCTGTTATATACTAAACAATAATTTACTAAGTGGCTAGTAACTTCTAGTAAAAATATAAATGAAGAATGGCACCATCATATGGAAAATAAAAGGCAGCTTAAAACATTGCTACTCTTAGCATTTCTTTTTACTTCATGAAAAAGCAACATCCAAGACATCTGCATTTTTTAAATAACATCTTTCACGATTGAAAAGATTACAAAATCACCTCCATTTTGCATGAATAATGGACCAAAAATAAGCTATTTTATGAATAACTTATAGCATAGCAACACTATTAAATTAAAAACAAAATGGGAAGCATCTTGCAATCGTTAGAAGTAAAAGGGTGCACCTTGCATGCCATAGAAAAAACAAAGAAGCACCTTTAGAATTGAAGAGTAGATGATTACATGAGTCGAGGATGCCTTTGGTGGGGTGTGGAATGGTTACTTATAGTTTAATAAAGGATTTACCTAGTCTAAAGGTCATAAAATTAGAAACATGCCCTTTAGTTTAATTTAACATTTTTAAAAAATTGTCTAAAGGTCATAAAATTGAAACATGCCCATTTGTTTAATTTAACAAATTTCTAACTCTTTAATTCGCAACTTAACTTTGAGAAGGAATATCTACTTTCTCTATTACTCTTAATAAAGTATCATACTACTGAAAAGATTATTAGAACCTACAATTTACCTAGTTCTAAACAAAGCTTGATTTTGATTTGCCAACTTTAAGTTATTGCTATAGAATCACAACATAAGCTTTTGGCCAGTCAAAAGTGAGCGGCCATTAGTTAAAACATAAAACAATGCTTAGAAGGATATTTCAAGTATAATTTTTTAGGAGTATGCTACATTTAAGGCCAATAAGGAATAAATTAAAATGATCAATGGCTTCTTTTGGGCCTGCTAACACGATTATTACCTTATTTATAAAATTGGTCTTTATGTGGTCTTTTATATTATATTTGACATTGACATAAACATTCTAATTCTAAAATGATCTATACAATGAGCTTAGGTTTCAATAGCTACTTGATTAAGTACAAACGAAAACATGACCTCTCTCCTTATGCACTTTGTCCTAAAGTGATATTAGATCTTGGTATTTCTTTTCGGGTCTTTGTTCCTCCATTTTGCTTCTTCATCCTTATACTTTCTCTTTGTCAGGCATGTTTTAAAGATGCCTTGGGTCTTCCTCTCTTCCTTATATCGTCCTTGGACACTCAGTTCCATCCCTCCTTGCAGGTTTTTCTTCCATGCCTAATTGGTAAGGAAAATATGGGTCAATTTTCTAATACACTTTGGACCTGTTTTTGTACTACCCCTACACATCTACACTGGACAAAATCAAGTAAACATTTGCATTTTGTTTCCTATCATTAGATATGCAGATTAAAGGGGGGTGGTTTCTACAACACAGCTATAACAGTGTTCGTTTCACTTTGTTGGTGCATAACAAGCAACTTTAAATAATCTTAACTTGTCAAGGCCTTAATTTTGTGACTGTATTCCCATGGGACACCAAAGCTTGTGTGGTGACCCTTAGATGACATCTATATGGATCTGTTTTAGGTATATCTTCCCAGTATACCCTTTTGGTTCACTTAACACGTCCTATTCTACATATATGCTCTATGTATGTTTAATTCACCATGGGATAGGCTATAAATAGATGGGGGTTGTGCCCTGTCTATCTCACGCAAGTGATTAAAATTTAAAGTATAGTGTTGTAATAAGCTACGCATTGTACCAGTGAATCTAGTATCACTCTCTCTCTCTCTCTCTCTCTCTCTCTCTCTCTCTCTATTTGCCCTATTGTGAAATGGTGGATGCTTATGAAAGATAAATGTGCAATGCTAATGGAGTAGAGTAGCTAAAGATCATTTTTCTTCAGCATGCCCTAGATTTCCGTCCCCAACTTTACCTAGCATTCCTTTCACATTTTTCAGGGCATCAACATTGGAGGAGTATCCACAAAGCACACCAACTGGGCAGCCAACCATTGTAAAACCAAGTCATTGACTACCAACACTGCCAAAATTCGAAGAAAACCTGCTACCACCATCAGATTCATTTTCCTAACATCATGTCATCCACAAAATAGGAATGGCCTATGATTAATAGAACAGAGGCCAAAGACTATGTGGGTCTTATGCAGAGAATAAACTCTTTAGACGAGCATCAATCACAACACCAAAGAAAAAAAATTCCATTTCTTAGTCATATTGAACAAAGCAAACAAGAGAAGGTGGTGGAAATTGAGTAGAGGACAAGAGCCCAAAGGGACCAAGCAAAAATCAGCGCAAGCCGTGATGATAATGGAAAGGAGAGGTTGTAGGTAGCTTGTACAAAGGGGATGTCAAGATGTGATGATAATGAAAAGGGGGGAGAGGTGAATTGAAAGAAATTGGTTGGAGGAGAGCATATACGTAGGTGATGTCAAGGGACTAACATCCCATTTTTACAAGCTACCTCACCACACTTACCAAGTTACCACTTCACACTTGAACCCACACATATCCGCCATTAGCCGAATTTTCTATAAATTCAGAAATCTGCTTTATATTTCCTTTATGGGAAAACAAAAATTGTTATAATCTTACATTTGATCACACAAAGTGTCCTTGAACACCTTAAGAACATGTCAGCACCCCAAGGAAGATGTTATCCAGGGTCTTCAACACCATTCAATCCTCTACCTGAATTCTGAAAACAAGCAAAAGCAGGGATTAACCACCCCGTACGAGCGAGATGGTTTGCAGGTTTATTAGCTTCATAGTAACAATGGTCAAGGGCCATTGTGTCAAAGTGGTAGAGAAGTTGTCTTTGTTGAAAATGCTGTTCAGTTTCCATCTAGGTGTTGATCATTTCTTCATCGATAGCATCATGATCTTTAAATCCCCTTTGAGGATCAGTCTTTTGACCCCAAGATCCTTTGCCATCCAAAGGTCTTCCATTAGAGCTATTAGCTCAGCTTCGTTATATGTTCCCTTAGGGATGTGGATCAAAGAAGCACCTACAAACACACTTTTTCATCTGTGATTAGACAACCAGCACCATCAAGCCTGATCTCAGCAAGATGCTCTATCAAAATTTTGTTTAAATGTCCCATCTTCTGGGTGAATCTAACGGACATCAGCTTTGTGTATGGTTGACTCATTAACTTGTTCCACTCAAATCCTTAGCCAATTTGCAAGAAGTGTAGTGTCTCTGATTGACAATTGTTTATTGATTGAATTAACCAACTCAGAAACAGCATTTTAATAATGTGTATTTATTACTTAACAAAGGGCTTAGTTTTCACCTAGGCTAAATACCATGGCATATGAAACACCCCTACAAAACTTGATTATATTTTTAACTCTTCTTTAAACTCCTTATTCCATGGCCTTACTTGGGATACTATGTACCTTTTCTATTTATAGTATATCCTAGGACTTTTGAATACTTAAAAATAAACTTTTCAACCTACATTTTTACCTAAAACAAAAATACAAGATATGCTTTTGATTTATCAAACTTGAGATTCAATTAGCTAACCATGAACTAAAATCGATTATGGGTATATTAGGAATGAATATTTCAAGGCCCTATATTTAATTCCTAGTAACATCTAGGTAAGGTAATTAAGACCTCCCTTGTGTATGTAAAAGCTCTTCTTGTGTTACTCATCTAGGTGATCATTTAAGGTCTTTTATATTATATTTGGCATTGACACAATTCATTTAAACCTAATATGACCTAACAAATGGTATTAGGACTCTATAAAAAAATAGGTACAAAAAGATGTTTCGGGCCTTTGGGTGAAGCAATCTTTGTGTTTGCATATGACTTGGGAGTCACCTACCAGCTACTTTTGTGCTTGATATCTTGAAAGATGCATGTGCTATACGATCTCTTCAATGGGATTCTATTTTAAAATTATTATGCCTTAATAATTTTTATCACTAAAACAAGTAGCACATATGCATTAAGTGTCAATTCTCAACACCTAGAGCACAATTACAAAGAGTAAGACAGTTATAATTTAGTATGAATTGCAAACCAACTCAACCAACTAGAGGATATGATGAATAGGCCTAACCTATGTCACAAGGTTCTCCGAATTTTATAAAAAAGTTTGAATTTCGCTGAACTTTATTCTCATCGAACATGAACTCGAACTTTATCCATTATTTTTACATGGGAACTTTTTGATGCGATTTTGCATTATTTTACAAGTGTATGTATATGTATATGTGTGTTACATTAATCGACATATTTATGCTTTTTTCAAAAAAGAAAATGATAGAAAAAAATCGAACTTAAAAACTTTTTCTTGAACTTTATCCCTTGGTGAACTTGAACCAAACTTTATCTTTGCCGAACATGAATGCGAACTCAAACCTTGTAACTTAGGGCCTGACATTATAGGCACAAAGAACATACCACTAGGGGAGTTTAGAAAATACATTATAGGAAATCAAATCCCTGACAGAGAACCTCGTCAAATGACCAATGCCACATGGCTGTCATCACACCACTTAAAACGTAAGTAGTTGCTACCCCATATGCAAAACATTCTCCAAGTATGATATTACATAATGATGCATTGTGGAAAGACAACATCCATACACATGAAAGAGCAAAGGAGCTCCAAAATAAATGGTTCACAAGGCACAATACTTCCATAATGTTTTTCAAAAGGGGTAGAAAGCTCAGTGGGCCTAATTGTGAGGGAATCTCTATGGTCGAGCACACTTAAGTAGGACTAGTACTAGGATGGGTGACCTCTAAGAAATCCCGAGTGCCTTGCCCTTGCAAGCATCACTTAGATTTAATGAGTGCCAAGTGGACCCTTCATCCATATGAGAGATAAGCTCTTGTGAAAGACGGATCATGAAAAGTGACTAGATTAATTCCCTAAAAATGATATTACATAGTGATACACTGCAGAAAGACTAAATACATACAAATGAAAGAGTTAGGGAGCTCCAAAATAAATGGTTCATTTGGAACAATTTGTGTTGAAGTTTTTGCAATTAAGTGAGCAGATTGTGGCAGAAAATTCATGGTTAAGCATACTTGATACGGAATAATATCGGGATGTGTGAACTCTGGTATGTCATGGTGCTACATTCCTATGAGCATCACCTAGATCCAATGAGTTCCAGTGGACAATTCAACCACCACTCATGAAAGATGAATCATGAAGCATAACTCGGTGATAACATGAGTTGATTCCCCAAAAATGATATTACATAATGAGGTACAATGGGAACTTGAATAAATACAAAAGAAATCGTTAGGGAGCTCCAAAATAACATGTTTGTAAGGCACAATACTTGTTGAAGCTTTTTGCAAATGGTGTAGTTATCTAAGAAAGCCTAATGTGGGAAACTACATAGTTGAGCACACTTGAACACAAATTGTAGAGGGATAAGTGATTTGCTTGGTTCCAATGCTTCACCCCTATGAGCATCACCCATATGCAAAGAGCACTAAGTAGACCATTCAAATTCAGCCTGAATCATGAAAGATGGGTCATGATGTGTGACTTGATATTAACACATTTGAATCCCAAAAAATGATATTGAATAATGATGTGTTATCGAAAGACCCATATTCACATACAATTGAGAAAGTCAGGAGCTCCAAAATAAATTATTCATAAGGCACAATACTTATTGAAGGTTTTGCAAATTGGGTAACAAGCTAAGCATACATAATTGTAGGAGAAACT
Organism: Taxus wallichiana var. yunnanensis; assembly: GCA_018340775.1. Lineage (NCBI taxonomy): Eukaryota > Viridiplantae > Streptophyta > Pinopsida > Cupressales > Taxaceae > Taxus > Taxus wallichiana. The sequence continues at coordinate 876,895,071 of CM031240.1, read as the reverse complement.
CTGTGGTTAATCACACTTTGAGCCAAAATAGTACCAAGACAGGTGACCTCCAAGGAAATCTCAGTGCTTCACCCCTACAAGCATCACCTAGATGCAATGACCATTGAGTGAAAAATTCAACCTCGTGTGAGATGTTTCTTTTGAAACAATAGTCATGAAAGATGGATCATGAGTAGTGACTTGATTTTAACACAATTGATTCCCAAAAAATGACATTACAAGTGAATTTCATACAAAATTTAGGAAAATGCATGCATATTATTGTTTTATTTTAGTTTTTACTCTAATCAATTGGTTATTAGCACTAGAGGTAAAAACATCAAGTAACTTCATTTTAACACAATTGATTCCCATAAAATGACATTACATGTAGATTTCATGAAAGAAATAGAAAAAAGCATGCCTATTATTGTTTTGTTTTAGTTTTTAACTCTCATCAAATGGTTATGAACACTAGAGGAAAAAACATCAATGTGAATTATATGACATATTTAAGAAAATTCTATAGGAAGCTTCCCAATTTTCAAGGCATGCTTCTAGGAGATGCATAAAGACACTAGGATGTGTCATCCGAATTCTCCATACATCTGAAACCATCTATGCATCTCCAAGACAAATATGCATTTATGATATGAGAGACAAGTACCGAGGGTTCGGGGACAAGTTTCCGAGTAACTATGGTTAAATGGATCGCACGTAAAAAGACTAAACCAAATCGAAGTCAAGATTACTTTGCACAAAAACCCCAATCAACCCCTGTAATATGCTTTAGATAAATCCAATCTAATAAACATAGCCGGATTTTTTTGTATGTCCATAGAGTGGAGTAGTTCCTTGGCTAGAACAATTTCATCATGAATATGATGACTGGCACAAAACCCCTTGTGTATAATCTTATGCAAGAGGGATTTTAGTCGCTTTCTTTATAATCTTAGTGATTATTTTGTATAGGACATTGCATAAGGCTATAAGGCGGTAACCTGAAATATCCTCTACTTCATTATTTTTTGGGATAAGAGCAATGAATGTTTTGTTTATTTGCTTAAGCAAAGTTTTGGCATTTCTTACCTCCTCAACCACCTGTAGAAGATCCCTTTTGATAATACCCCAAAATGTCTGGAAGAATTTGATCAGAAATCCATTTGGACCCAGTGTTTTCCTTTTTTCATTTTGAAGACAATATTATGGAGTTCTTCCTCCGTAATGGGCTTCATCAACCTGTCATTTTCTTGTTGAGAGATACAAGTAGGAAGGATATTCAAAATTTGTTGTTGTGAGTTCAAGTCAAGAGGTTGAGAAGTAAATAGTTGCTGAAAGTATTGCTGAGCTACTGCTTCATCCCCTGAGTCGAGTACACTCTGGTACCATCCGCTTTGATTAGGGAGTGAATATGATTTTGGGCTCTCTGGCTTGAACAAATTTGTGGAAGAAAGTTGAGTTTTTGTCTCCCTCCTTTAACCACTGAATCCTAGATTTTTGCTTCCACATGATTTCCTCCCTAGTTTCCCATTCTTGAAGTTCTGCTTTCAGACGACATTCCTTTTTGAAAAGATCTATAGAATACCCCGAATGGCGGTGCATAATATTAATATCTTGCAATTGTTTCAAAATGTTTGTTTTTATGTAATATCTCCAAACTCATTCCAGTTCCATGTTTTTAGTTTGGATTGTAAATATAATAATCTTTTGACAAACATGTACATTTGAGTTCCGTACCTTGGCTTTCCTCCAACCACCATTGTTGAACAAGTTTATCGATATCCTTATGACGCAGCCACATAAGCTGAAAGCGAAAAGGAGCTTTGCATGGTGAAGTTCTACCTAGCTCCAAACAAAGCCCGACCGGTGGTCCGAGCCCCGTTGTTATTGAGAATCATAGTCCTAGGGTATAATCCTTATCCCACCATTCTCCAGATAGCAAAAATTGATCCAATCTTTCCACACCTTTCCAAGATACAATCCTCCCCCTGCCATCTGTTAGACCATGTTAGTATTCCATTGATGGTAGTTACATCCACCAGCTGATGAGAATGAATGAAATGAGACATAAAGCTCGAACTGGCATCAATATGGGGATTACCACCTGCTTCTATTGGATATTTAATATAGTATTAAAATCCCCCTAATATGATTGGTAAATGCGGAAAGGACTCAATAAGAGAAGACATAGCTTGCCATTGGAGTCTATTTTCTTCCAGATTTACCGGAGCATAAACATTAAAGATCAAAAATTCCTGGTTAACTGTTGTAGAATAGACATGTAAACACAAAACACCTTTGCTTGCACATGAGTTTAAGACAGTAATCACTCTGGGATCCCAACAAGAAACCAAACCTCCTAAAGCTCCATGAGAACTTATAGATAAATGTTTAGCTCGGAGCCATAGTCATAAGATTAATAGAGGCCTTGGTTTCTTCGAGTTCTTGAAGTTTTGAGGGATAACCCTTCAAACCCCTTATATTCCAAGTGGTCAGCTTCATTGGAAAGAGTTGTGGAGAAATTGGGATAAGTCCCATACTATTCCCAAATTACTCATATCATGACCCTCGTTCTAAAGTTTGCTTTGATTTGACTTCCTCTCGGTCTTCTTCAAATATATTGACCAACGGTGTCTTGCCCTTTACATCCATGAGTCTTTCTTTGTTCTAGGACCGATTCTTCATCCCCTCTCGAGAGTCATCCCCACGGGACGAATTCTGACTTTCTTTCGGTTCTACCCGGAGGTGGAGGAACCAAACGTGCCAGAGCCTTTCTAACCCAGATGTAGTGCATAGATCAGTTCATCCCTGGTTGGACCTTCACACTTCCCTCAATCACCACCAGCAAAATCGGATGCACACACGTACCAGAGGGCAGCCCAACTCCATTCGTCCCCCTGGCCGTCGCTTCAGTCTCAGATCTCAGCAGGGGAGGAGGTTTTTGCCCCCCTCTTCGGGTTGTCAGTCCATCAAGAGCTTCTTTTCGTCGGCCTCTAATGTTAGGAGGGGTGTGGCTACCATTCCTAAGTAGACCATTGGTCCTTGTTTGCCCCCTCCTTCATTCCCTTCTTTGCTTCTCTCGTCTTTCTCCCCCGCTTGCTCCATTGCCCCCGCCTGTGGGGGTATTGGCTTCGGGTTTCCTTTTTGCTTTGTCTTTTCTCATTTTTTGTTTTTGGGAACTAGTTTTGAGTTGTCCCCGCTCGCACTTTGTATATTGTTTGGGCTGCAATTCCATTGACCTACTTTTGTGGTCATTCGTTGGACATTAATATATTTATCTTATCTTATCTTGTTCCATGCCCAATGTAACATCCAATTGGTTTGGCATATTAGGGCCTCTAACCACAATGGCCTTATCCACACCTTCTCCTCCTTTGCTTGCTAGAGTTGGTCTTGAAATTGCTCATGATATATATTTTTCCGTGATAGCTTTTAACTTGAGTTATTCACTTGCATTCTTGTTTGGTTGGACTTGGAATACCACCATCTAATTCTGATTTTGAGCATCCTTTTGATCTTGAATTTGATTTGGCTTGTCCAACTTTGTTTCGATACCTGAGATTCTAACAATACATCCTCTACCTCTTCCTCTTGTTCCTGTAGTGCTCTGAATTTGTTATTGCTGCTAGTTTCTCCCTTTTTCTTCCCAATCTTCCTAAAAGTTGTTTCTTCTTCGGAGTAATAAAGTCCTCTTTAGGTTTTCTGAGCGTGTTCTAGGAGATTATACTTACAATCTCGAATTAAATGACCATACTCATGACATAATTTGCATCTAAAAGGTATGTTTTCATAGTCTACAACTTGTTCCCATGTGTCTTCTTCAATGACAAGCGAAATTTTTGCAAGCAGTGGTTTACTAAGATCCATGAGAACACAAATTCTAGCATACACCATCTGGTCCAACGAAGAATGAAGCATCCACAATCATCATGAATGTGCCCAGCATATTGCCAATTGCGATGAAAACCGTTTGATTCCAGAATTCAGCAGGTAGCCCAAAGAGTCTAACCCATATAGGGGCAATTAAGGGAAGTTCCTCCTCCGGCTTAAACATGGGATGTCATGGTTTCATAAAAAGTCCCGCCCTTCCCATGAACCAAGGTCCCCCTTGAAAAATGAGTTCGTGATCGGAGGCTAAAGCAAAAAAGATCAGGAAATATCCATTTGGATAGACCGAGACCGAATACTCACCTTTTGTAATCCATACCTTTCTAGCCCAATCCTTGAAAACTCCCAGGAAGGGACAGAAGCCCAGGAATCGAACAATCAAACCTCGAGTTTCCAACACGTTGATATTTCTCTTAACATCTTGTTTTTAAATTGGATAGTGGTGTGCCATTTCTTGCTTAGCATGCATCCATTTTAATTTTTTCTAGGATCTAATTTCGGCATCTGCAAAGGGGTTTTCTATAAATTCTTTCCATTAGAATTATTCTTGGTAGGACCACGAAGTATGTCTTTAAATGTGGTATGAAATCTGTCTGCTCCATCGAGAGGGTCCTTTCTAGCATTCTTCATGTTAAGATTGGCCATTACCGTCCACAAGGCACCTGGTACCAAGACAAGGGACAAAAAACCAAAAGCTAAAGGAAAGAAATGAAGAAGATGCTATACACGGAAAGAACAAGGCAAGGATAAACGAGGGACAGAATAAACCCCAGGAAAAGGAGAAACACTAAGCCCGATAGAACACAAGAGGAACCCAAAAAGCGAAGCGAGAATAAGACAAAATGTGGCCAATAGAGAAGCTACTGATGGTCACGAAAGACCACGATGGGGCTTGCTTTAGAAGAAAAGGTAATAACAAAAGGGACAAAGCCCTAAAACAATAGTGCGAAACAAATAACGACCAAACCCAACCCTTGAGGTCGAGTTGTGGGAAACGGAATAAAAAAAGGGAGCTCAAAATCCAATCAATAGCTTTAAACCTGATACGAGAATGCTAAAACCCTTTTCGCATCGAAATTGCGACCATTATCGTCTATGCTCACTCTCCATAGAAACAATGATAAAAAGATTGGGAAAAATGAGTCGCTAAGTCGCGAGGAGAAAATGTGTCACCTGAGGTTTCTCAAGAAACTAGTAAATCAATAAAGTGGAGGTGCTACTTGGCTAACTCCAAACTTGCCACAATGAAAGAGCTTAATTTTTCGCTCTCCAAGTTATGCCCATATACATTGTATCTATGATATATATTCCTGTAAATACGCTGAAACGAGTGGACTCTATATGCCAAAAGTTCTTATGGAGTGGATTCAGGACAAAAGGAAATGGTCATTAGTCAAATGGAAAACTCTTTGTCGGCCAAAAAAGGTGGTTTGGGATTTAGATCTTCGCCTTGCCAAATGCAAGCCTTAGCTGCAAAATTGTATTGGAGGATGCTAGTAAATCCCTATGACCTTTGGGCTTAACTTTGAGAGCCAAGTATGTTGGTGGGGATCCCCCGGAAAAAATAGTGCGCTCTTCCCTTCCTACTAAAGGCTCTCCTATCTTACAGGTTATTAGAATGGGCCAGGACATTATTAAGAAACGTTGTTTTGGATAGTCAATAATGGGCAATCTGCCAATTTTTGGACTAACTCATGGGATGGACAAACCCCCTTATTTTACAATATCCTCAGCTCATTCCTCTAATGAAGCAACTGCATAATATTGGGTGGAGGAAGGTTTCCCATTACGGAAGATTGTCATCCAATCGTTGGGAAAGTGAAAAAGAATGGATTCCGCTCTCTGAATGGCCACTTGTAATTCAGCATGAACACCAACTTTTGTTGCAAAACGTTTTCAACAATCGTCCTCTTTCCTCATCCCCATTCCCTGACAAATTGGGATGGGGACCAGATCCCTCGGGCTATTATATTGTTTCTACAGGCTATGCATCCTTGGTGATTGACAATCCTCATCCTCTAAAGTTTCTCTTCCAGAACCTATGGCACTCGGGGATGTGGCCAAAAGTGAGTTTTTTATGTGGCTTCTTATCATAAGAGGGTTTTAACAGGAGATCAGCTTATCAAGAAAGGATTTTATGGACCTTTTAGATGTGTTATGTGCTTACAGGATGAGGAATCTTTTACTCACCTATTTTTCCTATGTCCTTGGGTTGTTCGTGTTTGGCAACAATTTGTGACTCTCTTCAAGCTTAGGTGGCATAACTTTGATTCTCTTGAATAGGTTATCAAAGAGTGGCGCAAAGATTGCTTCCTACGAGGAAAAGGCTTTTCAGATCTTGTGGAGTGGGATTTCTCTTCTTCTTTGGAATACCTGGAAAGAAAGAAATAACCGAATTTTTCAGCAAAGTAGCAAAGATGGTTCTTATATTTGGGAAAAAACAAAAATAAATATAGTTGAAACTCTTAAGCATAAGATACCCTTACCTATCACTTTATCTCTGGAATGGGAACATATATGTAATCAGCTTTCTTTCGATCCAAGTGAAGCCACTTTACCGGTTTCATATTAATAAGGAACGAAAGAGAGACAGTCAAATCCAGGCCCCTCCCTCGGGATATGGACAGTTGAATACGGATGGGGCTTCCAGAGGTAATCCAGGTAGAGCTGCTATGGGGGCATTGGTAGACACCATGAGAATGATGTGCAATTCTTTTTTGCAGTAAATTTGGGTGTTCCCACCAATAATATAGTGGAGTTGAAAGTGATTTATAAAGGTATGCAAGAAGCGAGTCAAGTGTGGTTGGCTGAAAATTCAAGTTAGATCTGATTCTCAAATGGCCATCAAGATATTATCTCATAGCAAGGCCACTCTCCCACAAATTGGCGAATTTCCAAAGAAGTCTAGAAGATTAGAAAATTGCAGGAAAATTTTATGGAAGTGCAATTTGTTCATATTCCCGGGATAGAAATAAGATTGCAAATGGTTTGGCTAATTGGGCTCTTGATAATCAGGATCTCCTGTGCTATGGTTTACCTCCTACATGGTGGTCCAACCACCTACAAGAAGACATCAGATACATTTTCAACCTGGAATTCTCACTATGATGATTGCAAATGCCTTTTTGTTGTATAATGCTATGGCTTGGACCAATAGTTTTCAGGCTTGGCATAGCCATATATGTAAATTTGGATATCATCTAATATAAAATCTGTGTGTTTTTAAAAAAAAAAAAAAACGCCAATCAATTTATGGATTACTTGGGATAATATTTGTATTAGAAAGCGCAAGTGACAAAACACACGTGAGAGGCCACAATCGAGATTGTACACACCAAAACTAAAAGTACTTCTAGTGAGGTCATGAACCTAAAAACAGAAAAAAATCTTCAAGGCCTTGCTAGTTGATAACAAAAGTGACTTTGGTGTACAAAGTTATGATTTTCCCAATTAGTGCCAAAGACCCTATAAGTGAGACCGTGCTTGATGGAGTCACAAAATCCCTCTTTTGAGTTGATGTTTCTTGCTACTGTTCCTTTACTGTAAACAAATGTTCTTTGAGTGAGTTGCCCACAGTCATATTTTGTACAATTTAGAATAACCATACAAGTTGAGGGGCATAGCATTATTATAGAGATACACCCTTCATCATTTCATGAAGGTGACTGTGGGCAACTCACTCAACGAACAATTGTTTACAGTAAAGGAACAGTAGCAAGAATAATAATGCTATGCCCCTCAACTTGTATGGTTATTCTAAATTGTACAAAAATGTATGTACTCTATCTCTTAGTGAAGGACGTTGGGTGGCGGAGATGTCACTTAACTGTCCACAAGAATAAAGCGATTGGGCAGCCCTCATTATCAAGGCTCAGGCAGATGTAGTTGGGTCCAAGTGGTCACCTTTGGATATTTCACTTACAACATTTGCATTTGTTAGATTGGGCACGTAACCTGTAACAAGAAACTAAAGCTGAAATTGGCAAAATGTAGGCCATGAACAAGGCTTGACATTCCCTAGCGGAATGAGCATCAGGCGTAGTAATAGCCAATAAACTCATTTGTTAACTGACATCTGAAACAACTAATAAAGGCATATTCCTTAATTACTATTTTGAAAGATGGAAAAAAATAACAAGATTACAAGAATGGGCAGTATACTTCATAATCAAAAAACTATTTGTCAAGTGGAACCCGTACCAAACTACAATTATTTTTCTAGTAGCATATAAACAAACTCAACTGCCAAAAAATGTCTGATGACTGATTGTATTCAATTATAATAACTTTTACAAAAGACAAAATATGTCTAACTAGAATGATGAAAATCCAAGTCTTGAAATGTTGTACCGACTTTTTGACAAGAAATTTCTTTCTTTCGTGGACTTTATCATCATGTTTAGAAGGAAATGTAATGCATTGTTTTCCTTCTAGTCGAAAGAAAAATATGATCTCTTTCACAGTCTTAAACCATTAAGCTCACCTCTGAAGGCACCCCTTCTGTTACAAGGCCTTCCAAGGTTAGCTCCTTTTGCAATGATGCTGCAGCAGTCTGCAGTACATGTCTTACAACTTCTCTCGGCCTGAAATTTGTAGCTTCCAACTTCATTGCTCCTAGAAAGATCAAATCAAAGGAAACAACTTTAAAAATGGGACTGAACAATAGAAGGCTATAGAGATGATCAAGCAAAAGAAGATTTTAGTGTTATTTTGTATGCATTTGAGATAACTGCACAAATGACAAACGCATTTAAAGATTATGGACTACATGCTTAGTTAGAACATTGCATGTTGATTACTTGGCAATGTGGGAAAGTAATTGTGCATAATTTTGTCATTTTACTTTACTTATCTTTGTTTCATGTTCCTGTAGGTTTACTTTTAATGCTTAATTGTAATCAAATACACATTTTTAGTGTTTGACTTTTCCCCCTTCTCCAGCGAACTTGAGTATACCATTAATTTAGATCACATTTGGTAGCTTACATTTTGTGCATTTTTATGTCGGCATATCTGTAGACAATAGGTTTATTGATATGTATTTATGTACTCTGATTTAATAACTATAAAACATGTGTTTAAAAAAGGAATTATTACAGACAATGTAATGTACTTATGAACCCCTGTTTTAGTATTTGGATTAGCATTGGTTATGTGAGGTTACATGTGAACAGTCAAGGTCAACTACCATGCCCTGCTTCTACGTGTACCTGAAAAGTTGATACATTTGGGTTCACCACGCAGTTTCTGTTGAGTTCTTTCTATGTGATTCAGGCCTGGATATGTTGGAGACCATGCACACAACAGCCATGATTGATGAAAACGTCTCTATTCTTCTGATATTGTGTTATGTTAACATCTTAATACGATTGTTCATATATTCTGTAAAATAACTATCTATGCATATGTAATCAATGTAACATTTTCCCATTCAAGTCTTTCTATGTACCATCGTTGACTCTTAAGCTATAGTTTTGTTGCAGTTTTTGGTTTGCCTCTGCATCACCTGCGCTAAGTCCAAATGTATTTTCCTCATAAGCCGCCCATAGTAGCCATCATTATCTTGCAGTTATAGTCTATCTTGAAAATTAAAAGCAAAAAATAAAAAGTTTGAAAAAGAAAGGAAAAAGAGGCCTGTTAGATAATTCAGATTTGTGGAGGATATGACAAGCACTTCTCAGAGTCAGATAGGAAATAGAGCTCTAGCAGGGAGCGAGTGTTATACTATTTTACTAGAACAGGAGAGCATTATAAATTAATGAACAAGCAGAAAGGGCCGGTACATCTCAAAAATATAAGCAATGTTTAGCAGTGACTATATCATTTATAAAAGGAATTTCTTCTTCAAATTTGTATTAGAAATGCTTTTAAAGTTTAGCATAGGAAAAAAATATTTATTTATAGATAAGCAAGCTATGAGAGAAAATGGAGTTTCGTCATGAAGTAATATCAACAGATGCAGCCGGACAGAAAGGAGCATGAAAACATTGAACAAGTAAGCAAAAAGAAAGGAGTTAAAAATGGCATAACTATATAAGAATGTAAGCACATCCGGAAGGATAAGATATTCAAAACACTTTTCACCTCAGGGAACTCACCTAAACTCTAATCCATTCTCCCAAAAATCCAAGGACAAAATTTAGAAGGCATATCAGCAATTTCAAAAGAAAAAAATTGAAGTTCAGACCAGAGATTGCAATCAAAGGTTATTAAACGAGAAGGCCGGACACCAAAAATCAATTTTTGAGCAAAGGTCTTACAACAGAAGCCATCACTATCGATTGCTAACCAACCACCCATCCAAGGACACCAAACCCAAAACCAGACAACCATCAGCCACCATCCATTGGAGTCAGATCAATGATTGAGTGTTTCACTCGCCAACCAGCTGTCCTATTACAGAGTAGGCCATCAAAGCTGCCAACCACCTACCACGGTGGCTCAACCGCCCAAGTAGTTTTCACCTATATGCTTCGTTGCCACAGCACACCAAATCGCTTCTAACACAGGGGAGACTACTTCCTAAGTCCACAAATATTCCTTAAACACACGATCATTAGCTGTCCATGCAAACAGATAAACCTTCCTTGGCAGATTACAAGTAATTATGAGTAAATTTCAGACCAGATGAAGTGAAAATATTGCTCAGGTTTTGAGGATTTCGATCTACTTTCATCATTTGAATGATTTGATTGGGAAAGTGAAGGGAAATCTTGTGAATAATTTGATTTGGGTTATGAAGACTCATTGAAAGGTGGATAATAGCCATTAGATTGTAACACAGAAACCTAATATTTTGGGTTGTCTGAACTCAAAGGTAGAGTACTCCATAAATTTGATCTTTTATATTTGGCACTTGATTCCTCTGTTTCCAAGTCATTCCATGGCCTCTCAAGACCAACCTCAGATTGTCTAGTCTGTCATAGCCTGCCAGTCAACCCCTTATGCTGACCCCAATCATTAAAGACCAACCCTGTTGGCCGTCACAAAGAATCTGTTAACATAATCAGGCCATGAAGACCTAAAATAAATGTTGTATATCAAGCAACTAAAGAAATTTCAGTGAAAAAGCAATCTCCATGGTTTAGTTATAAAATCTGACATTGGAAAGGCAAGTGACATTATGGGGCAATCACAGACTACCTGGCAGCCGCGTGAAACAAGTTGTGGCATTGCTCAACAGCCTAAAGGTGTTTTGAAAAGAGATTTCTGCCTTGAACCTTTGATATTACAAATTCAAAACCATGAACTGAAAATCAGATTTTGCAGGAAGGAAACTCTGAGGAAGCAAAAAATGGAAACTGGTTGGCAACTCTACTTAGGTAGAATGCCTGACTTCATCAACAGCCATTCAAGTTGTTCAAGTCCACAATGTCACCATAAGGTAGGCCGTGTAGATTCCAATTCAAATCAATTTTCAAAACACCCTGTTCTAGTGCTAGATAGTTATTTGACTTCAGTTTTCTACTTCTAGTCTAGCCCTACATCTGGACACCACGCTAATTTTTTTACTGATAGTGAAACATTGAGTTCTTTAGATGGGCAGGTGGGAGGTTGATGTTGATGACAATTTTAATGATTCGTAATTGTGTACAGTGATTTAAGAATGATAAAAACATTTTAAATAAATGAATAATTATACAAGATAGAATGTACTTATAACCCTTGTGATGTTTGGATTAGTGATGGTTACCATAATGGCATAAAGTTACAAGAAGTTAAACTGATATACCTACCATTGTTCTAGTGCTAGATAGTTATTTGACTTCAGTTTTCTACTTCTAGTCTAGCCCTACATCTGGACACCACACTAATTTTTTTACTGATAGTGAAACATTGAGTTCTTTAGATGGGCAGGTGGGAGGTTGATGTTGATGACAATTTTAATGATTCATAATTGTGTACAGTGATATAAGAATGATAAAAAATATTTTAAATAAATGAATAATTATACAAGATAGAATGTACTTATAACCCTTGTGATGTTTGGATTAGTGATGGTTACCATAATGGCATAAAGTTACATGAAGTTAAACTGATATACCTACCATTGTTCTAGTGCTAGATAGTTATTTGACTTCAGTTTTCTACTTCTAGTCTAGCCCTACATCTGGACACCACGCTAATTTTTTACTGATAGTGAAACATTGAGTTCTTTCGATGGGCAGGTGGGAGGTTGATGTTGATGACAATTTTAATGATTCATAATTGTGTACAGTGATATAAGAATGATAAAAAAATATTTTAAATAAATGAATAATTATACAAGATAGAATGTACTTATAACCCTAGTGATGTTTGGATTAGTGATGGTTAGCATAATGGCATAAAGTTACATGAAGTTAAACTGATATACCTAGCATTTTCTCCTTCCATATGTGCTTGATTGCTCAATAAGTTTGGATTTTTGCACCAAAAAAATTTATTGACTCTCTCCACTGTGAGATAGGCCTGAATATGTTGGATACCATCATTACATTGATGAAGGCAATCCTATTTTATTGATATTACTTAGCGAATCCAAGAGACGCGCCTTCGGGGACTTTGGACATGTCTCATAGATAGGCATGGAGATGTCTCCTAACACCAGAGATGTCATTTTATGTCTCATGTGTAACCTCCTGACTTGAACGGGGATCTCCTATTAATAAGGCCAAAGTGGCCCCTACCACTAATACCTAATCTTAATTTACTAATCTCCATGCCCTAATCTCATTTGTTTACTTTAACATTTTGAATTTTTATTCATTCTACATTTTTAAAACTTGTCTATATATTGTGTACTAATATTTAATTTTTCTGAAAGCTACACATATTTAAATATCTTTTATTTTTGTCGTCTCCCAGTACCCACATACCCAATTTTTAGAAACAGCATCCCTGTGCCAATAAACATCTCCTGTACCTGTACTCGTCCCAGTCTCTTGCTGACCCTGCTTTATATGGTTGCTCATATCTTTTGTATAGTAATTATTTTTGCATATGTACCAAATGTTATGTTTTTAGAGTCGAGTCTTTCTATGTAAGACTGTGTAGCTACGATATATAGCAACAGTGGTTTTGTGTCTTTTGGCACAAGTTTGTTAATGTATTTTTCTATTATCCTTGTAAATGGATCTCCTATGTAAAGGTTAAACTTTACCATTGATGTTTTCTCCAGGGGTCCATCATTGCTCAACCCAACAATAGATTATCCCAAATCATCAACACGACACTTTATCTGCTCTGATTACCAGATTTTTTCTCATCCTTGCAAGTGGTTGAGATACCTTAAGCCAGTTTACATCCTTGGTTTGCCACTGTTCTGTGATATGCATATTTGCTACGTGATACACCCAATTAATCACTTCTGGTTGCACTGGACATAATTAAGTTTTCTATTTCTATTTCCATTAAGTCATTTTCTTTTGGCAGAAACTTGACCTAAAACTCAATCACATGCTATCGTGTTTGTTAACATTTTGTACTTCACAGAATTTTATAGCACATAGTGGCACGATTCCCATTACTTCCTATCTCTAATAGTTAGCATCTTTTTCAATTGGCACGTGCTTTGGAGCAGGTAACCATGAGTTTGTGGCAACTAAATAAAATTAGGGAAGAACATGACATTTAATGGTTTTCTGCAAACAAGAAGTTCATTGACACTTATTGAGCATATCTAGGCCTTGACTTGTTTTAATTGATTACAGCCATACTTTATTCTAGCTACTTGCTCAGTTTAATCTTGAACTTACTCATGAGGTTGAAACCCAAGAGGTACAAATTTGAACAATATATAAGGTAAAGAGCATAAGTTCCTTTGAGAACAAAAGGGGTCACATACACCAAGTTGGCACAAGCTAAGCCAAGACCTAAAAATTGCCTTTTACCTGTAACTGATCCTACAAAGATAGCACGAGATTGCAACTTGTTTCTAGATAAAGTATGAGAAAATGCTTGTCATCAGTTCCAATATATGCATATGCAGGCCTCTCACTACAAAGAATTATTTGCATGTGCAGTTCATAAAATATCAGATACAAAAGAAAGATTCTATCCCACAAAACTGCATTATTGTTTCACTCTTGAAGTGCATTATCAAGTCATGGAAAAGGTAATCACTGCAAATTTGTGAAGATTTGAAATTGCCATGCAGCGTGACTTAGACTTTTGTATTTACAGGAATATCATCTGTTTGTAATATGTGAAATGTTCAAGTACGACATCCTGCATATACAAATTATGATCAGAATCCTCTATTTGTAGGTTTCCAAGCACTCGAGATCTATTTAGAAAAAAGAGTCATTGATCAATCATTTTTCCTCCTAGGTGAGGACCCCCTCCTCGAAGATTATGATAATGAAGACCAACAAAAATATTCCATTTAAATAATAAACAGATATTGCTTTAAGTGAAATGAGGATTGTATTAAGTGAAAATAAATAAGCTAAAGAGGCCGCTGCTGGTAGATTTATTGCTTTTCTCAAAACGCCTTTTGTGGCATTCCAAAAATACTAAAAGTCATAATAAGATGGGCTAATATGAACAAAACGCCTTTTGTGGCATTCCAACAAACACTGGTGGAGATTTATTTGTCAGATTATAGTATCAAAACCCAAGAACTGCAGCAAAAAAATGAAACATTAACATATAAAGATTACAAGGATAATCATGTAAGAGTCATTCTTTACTGCAATGAAGATTTTAGACAAGCACCTAAGGACAGATTTTAAAAAATAATCTTGATTGAATACAAGGTCCCAACCTGATTCAACTTTGGAAAGGTCAAGAATGTCATTAATAAGTTGAAGCACCAAATCTCCAGAGGATATCATGACATCCAGCAACTGCCGCTGTTCTGAATCTAATCGGGTAGATGCAAGTATTTCAGCCATGCCAACAACACCTGTTAATGGTGATCGGATCTCATGAGACATAGTTGCTAACATCTGTTTCGCCCTCATGGTTTCCTCTGCAGACAAAAACAATACAGACCATTCAATTTTAAGCAACAAATTAAGATTATTTTGACCCTAATACTAACTAATCTAGATCTTTAAAAGGAAAAAAAAAGAAACTGTCTTTAATCTCTCCACAGCTCAAGCTTTCCATGTCTATGCCTGGATGTTATTATAAATGAATTAGGTATGACCAAATATTATGTATGAATAAATTAGGTCTAGAACCTTCATTTCTAAGGATAAAAAGGCTTAACATTGCATAGCAAAAAGTCTACACGCCCTAAATCATGGATGGCTTTTACTCCTAAAACGCACTCGTCCAAGTAACAATACACAACTGAATGGTTAAAATTTGATAAAGCTCTCATGTAATAGCCATAATGACTTCATAAGAGTAAAACGTGTGCCTCCTTGACTCCATTACCCAATCTTTACCAGTTATATGTATAGTTTTGTTGAGTTCGGTCTCCATAGCATTTCGCACTGCTATTTCTTCCCGAAGCTTTGCCAACTTCTCTCGTTTTGCAACCTGCAAAAATTTTCCACCAAATGACATTTTTCAGTAACTTGAACCTTCATTGGCCTAATGCAGAAGCTGGTCATTTCTATTGGTTCCAATTACAACAGTGTTCTGAGCGATAATATAGAAAGTGTACAAGCAAATAAAGCTTAGAATTATTTCCTTCATTAATCCACATAAAGCCTCCGAGATCATTTCCACTCGACACCAAATCCTGCTCTGCAAATAAAAAAACAATTTTGGTGTGGCTACAGGAAAATCTCTGAGGGAAAGCAACACAGGTTATGAAGCCTCTGCAGCAATCTTTAATTTTTCAACTACAATGTTAACTTTTCTTGGAAATTTACTTTCTCAATGCCTTTGATGTTGGTTGAGTATCTATTAGTTCTTGTATTAGGATTTTATGTTCTCCCCCATTAGAGGATTTTCTACGCAAGGATGCGATTATTATCAACAGTATGCTTTATATCATATATTTCTATTCTAAAATCAATAATATTCAACCTATTGCAAAAACAAAACTCCCCTAAGTCAGCAAGTACTTCGTAACATGACATAGATCACGTTGTAAACAAGCTGAGTTAATAGACTGAGTGAAGACTCAGCAATAAGACTTGTCAAGTTTCCCGAGTACTCGGCAAGTCTTGAAAAACTAGCTCAGTTTGCGGAAAAGGCTCAACTTGAACGGCATCAGTATAACTGTATAAGTGAGAAGGACACAAAAAGTCACAGTGTTTTCTAATCTGCCTTTCAAAGGGAATCTGTGCTAGATGGCTGCTAGGCACAAAACCGACTCTTTATTTTTAGATATCTGAAGGAATCTGCATTTTCTTCCTAAATCTCCATCAAAAAACATAAGGCATTACATGCACTTGAAGCTATACCAATTGGAAAAGATATGAGAGGGTGAAAAGCCCAAAGTGATGGATTTTCTAAGAATCACCATTCCTCCCCCATAAGAACAAATGCTTAGAGGTACTTGTGTGCTTTGTGGGTACCCTTGCCTTGTAATTATGACCTACATACAAGAGGGAAAGGTCATTAAAATAATGATTACTTATGGAAATATACATGTATCAAAATCCCATTGATTAAAATTTTAGTGTTAATGATTACTTATGGAAATATAAGTGTCAAAATCCCACCGATTAAAAATTTAATTTAGGTAGCTATTATTTGAAAGCTTTCAATTGAAGATAAACTCAGAACAGGGAATCAACTGACTCAAAACCTGGCATACAAATCTATTAAGGAAACTGGAGACATTTTTTATTTTTATTTTTGCATTTTTTTGGATTTTTCCATTAAACCTAATTCTGTAAATGTTATTTTGCTATGTTACCAAATATTTGTACTATGTAGTACCCTTGGTGTATCCATATGTGATATGGACTGGGAACGGATACAAGAAGGTTATGTATCAGTTACTCTCAAAACAGTTGTCTTATTCGGATGAGTAAAAGATATAACTGTGTTGTATGCAGATAGGCACAGTCGTATCCGGGATACAGGTGTGCTGCACCCAGATAGGCACAATTGTATCCAGATGCAGGAGTTGCCTATGTCAATAAATATTCTTATTTTTTAGAGAATTTTTAAATTTGTATGAAAGTTATAGGAAATTACTTTTTATATGCAAGTCGCCTGTATCAAAAAATATATATATCACTCTGCACAAAAATATGTTTTTTCATATATGTTAATGTTTTTTCTACACATATGCGCCCGCATATGTGATGCATCCACAGTAAATGGTACTCTGAGGCCTAAGCCAAACTGACATATCAGTATCATCATAATTTGGCTATTTTGCTAACTGCACAATCCAATAATGTATGCAACATAACCTTGTTTACTTCATAAGAAAAATATCTCCTCCAAAACCCATATGGCAAGTTGTAGAGAACTCTTCACTAACCATTTTATTAACATCTTCTTTTACTTTGTTTAACTTAAATATGAATAAGGTATGACATTTTTCATAGATTTCATAGCAATTTCAAGGCGTATGCCATGATCAATGCACCTGACCTTTTAGGTGGCTTTTGAGAGGATAATTCTGACTCTACAGTTATATTTTGTGCAATCTGCTAATAACTTTAGATGAGGTTCAGTGCAAAGTATTAGGATAATAATAAGTTTTTCTCTGCAGTTAATTAAAAACTTTCAAGTTTGAACTGATTTAGACAAGACTTGGTTTCTAAATGTAAATGTAAGAGCCGTTAGCAGGCTGCAGGATGAATATGAAGTCATAATAACAGCAGATAAACAAAACAACCTCAAAAAGTTCAATACATTAGTTTTGTCCACAAGCCCAAAAACACCACAGAACTTTCACTTCCAAAGGACAATAAATTACCTGATCAGTAATATCCATTCCCATATAGTTGACTCCAATTGTCTCTCCAGCTTTACTGAAAACAGGCTCTACATGAATTAAGAAAGTCTTTGTCCCGAATAACTCAGTTTCAAACATAATTTCCGCTTTGCTGGCAATCCACGTTGTAACACTTCTGCCTTAAAATCTTGAGATTCTTTAACACCAGCTCCAGTAAATATCTCTACATCAGTTCTCCCTATAATATCCTGCAACGGCAAATTGCGTCTCTCCAAACAGACCACTTACATGTTAGATTATTTTTCCCCAAATAAAAAAGCAAACAATTTGGTGCCCAGTAATTATTTACATGAAGCTGAGGGAGCAAATGTGAAATACCAAGAATAAATGTCAGTCAAGCATTGCAAGTTAACTATTTTGAAACAGCTTTTGACATTCATCAGTTCATGACTTGGGACACTACATACATCCAAAATAATTAGGTTTTATTTTGTCTTAATATGTATGACAAGTTCAGTCTGTAATATATTGACATGAAAAGTCTAGTAAAAAACTATATATGCTTTCTGCTTGAATATTATTATTACATTTCTATTAAAGGACAGCCAGCCAGGCCCGCAAAGGGTTCAACTGAGATTTGAAGAACACCCCTGCTAGGAATTTTGCATCTAAACTGTGTTAGGTAATTAAGGGGAACTTAGAAAATTTGGATGTGGAGAATTCTGAGTAAAGTAAAAAAGAAAGAGGTTCTGAAAAGAATGATGGGTCAGGAAATGTGGCCCAAAACATTGATATTTAATGTTGAGAATAGTAAGAGTCATGTATGGAATAACTGAGTATGAAGTGAACAGTCATCTTACATAGCAAGAGTCATTTATGAATTTAAATAAAATTAAATATATGAGACCAAGTTTAATGGAGGACAAGCAGTGTTGCCGGATACTCTGCCCCTACTACTAGGGCGCGCGTATCTGCGTGCTGGATACGGATACGGCTTGGGCGCTTCTCAGATACGGCTCGGATACTGTACCCAGCCGTATCCAAATACAAACCCGTAATTGTGCCGTATCAGATACAGCCGGATACGGTAAGCAAGGAAAACTATAGCCGTATCTGATTTAACAGTTAAAAATATATACAAAAACCCCTTCAAAAGGCTAAAAAGATGCTAAAAACTGCAAATGATCTTCTATAATGCATTTTAGTAGCAACAATTGAGGACATGGAGGTGAGAATGTTGATTCACTCTTTTACTTCATGCTTTCACATTGGCTCTGATCAACCTGCAATTCTTTTGATCTGTTTCTTTTGGCCTACTCTACTTTTTTCTTTTGTTGTCTATTTTCCACTGGCCTACACAACATGCAATTTTTGTAATCCATTGAATACCAAATTTCTTACTTTCCTGTGGACTGGAAGCGTGTAATTTTAATCTAATGTATAAGTTTGTTAATAATTTAAATTTGATAATTATTATTAATACATTCTTAATTTATAATCTAGATTAAAATATTATACATTCTTAATTTATAGCATTTTAAATATTATATATTATGCCGTATCCAACCATATCCATATCAGGGGGCATTAAAAACTACTCGTATCCGTATCCATATCCATGCAACTCTGAGGACAAGGCATTATACCATGGTCCTTTGCAAATTGAAGTTTATGGTTATTGTTGCTCGTTGTTTTGACTATTGCTTATGCTTCTGCTGTACACCAAATTCTGTCATGATGGCAGAACCATGAAACCTTGGTCTCTCCCTATTTCAATGTTCAATGTGAAGAATTTGCTGTGCAAATGTTGGGTTGGTGTCTGAAGAATTCATTTTCTCTCTGGTGAGAGATACTTACTGTTTGTCCACATTCCTGTCAATAGAAGAAATACAAACAGAGCTTCCTTGTATTCAAAGAAGTCAATCAGCAAGTGCCTGACGGTTACAGTTGTTTGGTTTATTCAAAGCTGTATAATTTTTAATATTGATAATCAAGGTGTCCATTTGGCGTAAAGAAATTTTAAGCTTGTGGCATTGTACCAGTCAAAGTGAGGTGACATGTATTTAAGTGCACATATGAAAGGTTTTTGATTGTTGAAATGATTGGCGTGCAAAGATGGTAGTTTCCATACAGCAGAATAATTAACAAGTTATCGAAATAAATGATAACAAAAGGTGTTGCATGCTTAACTAAACCGTTAAAGAAAATCAAATTTGTTGGGGATGTTGCTTGCTTTCTTGGGGATATAACTGACTAATCAGAGACTTGACAATAACATATACACTTCAATCATTTAATACATAGAAGTGTTGGAAGTGATATCTTATTGTTGCCACATGTTCAAAGTTAAAAATTTAATCGTTTTTGTGTTCCCTTTGCCAGGTTTGACATGCTTTTCAAAACATGGTAATAGATTCAAGTAGATCTTCACTTCGACCATGATTTTTTTATTTAGAATGGATTTATTTTTTTGCATAAAATTCGTTGACATTTGTTTTTACTTTTGCAGCATTAAAGTTTTAAGCTGTAGCTAAGGTGGCCTATTTCCATGGTGAAAGGAATTCAGATTTGATCCCATTGGAAGCATTATCTATTCCTTTAATAAGCATATCATTGCTCAAGTTTTGGTTACGTTTGTTTTGTTGGCATGGTTGGGGTGAATGATTAAATTGGGATCTTTCTATTAGAGAGGAGACATGTTTTCTTTGAAAATTTAACCTGAACTACTGTTTTTTTTTGCTTATATTGGAATTTGAAATTGCTAATTTGACAAACATACATGGCTGTTGGAATAGCCTATTCGCATAGGCATGAAGCAGTTTTGTGGAGGTGTAATGATAAAAATCCATTGGTTCCTAAATCAATGAAGCTAGATAGTAGGAGTTACACAGCTTGGAAATATGTATAAAGAATTTATTGCTTGCAAAGAAACTAAAGCCAGGATTTACTGGTTGGCAGAGGTTTCACTAAGCCAGATGAGAATGTAAGTGCTGATAGGAAGCCATTGTTCTAGGAAATATACGAAGTGTTTGCCTCAAAAAGAAATGTTAATGGCAGATTTACTTGTACCACAACTTCAAAAGGTAATGTCGACAAATCAAGATTGAGAAATTTTGAAGAATGTTACGAGACAAACTTGTGAATCAAAGTAGTTGTATCGAAAAACCAACTGCATAAATGCAGACATGGTTAGGGGGCTGAGCGGAAAACAGCCTTGGATTGTGCAGCCCAACTCATACACTCTTGAAATGGATTCTCATTCACACACAAATTTGCATAGCAATGGAACATTACAAAACTCTAACTTTCTTGCTTCTAATAGGGAAATTACAAACATGCAGTCACTACGAATCCTATCTTTATTATAGACTCAACTACAAAAAGATACAATATCCAGTCCCTCAATAGGTGTGGTTCAATCCTAATGACTTGTGCACATATCTACACACGCTCCTAGCAAGACTCTACTTGCAAGCTACCTCCGAATACCACTCGGGAAGAACTACACGGACTTCCTTCTATGAGCTAACTAGGCTCCTGACCCTTCTCTTAGCTTTCTTCTGGCTAGCTGGGTCTTCAAGCTCTCCTTCCTCTTTTTGAGCTCCAAAACTAACCTCTTTCGAAAGTGCCTCAATCCTTCATCGGAAGTCCGCCAAGAAATTATTATCACAGGAAATGCTTCAGCTGCCATGCATGAGGCGTGGCAATTCCCCTTCGTGACCCTACACTTTCTTTTTAGTTGCATTGCTCGGGTAGTCAAGAGCATTATCACCCGACCAGTGCAGACACATGGCATCGTTCAAGCACTTATCAAATGTAAGGTGACGTGTGTTTCAATGGATGTGTTCACATAAGTGGCCATCAACCAGCACATTACCGTTTGTTAGATGTCGTCATGAACTTCATTGCTGTGCAGAATAGTCACTATGCAACTGGATTTTAGAGCATTTTGCAATAGTTAGTAGGAACTTCACAAATGCGTAGCTCAGTAGATAGTGTCTTGCCCATTAACTCATGGAAGTTCACAGAAATCCATATCTTAGCCGTTCATAGCAATTCACAAACAATAGAGTGTCATGCCACTTCGCAGAATTTTGCAATCTCCTAAGGATCTGTACTACTCGTGAATGAAATGAAATTGCAGAATTCCACAAGATCTCTATCCTCAAGGATGTTGCACAGCATCTTTGCAGGATATCGCAAGATTTGCAGGCTTCCAACAAGTGTAACAATGGGCGGGGGTGTGCATGAACACACATACTTGAGTGATACAACCACCAAGGGCTGCAAGTACTTATTACTTCTACTTGTTTTTGGTTGATGCGGAATTGCTTGTGAACCCGGATGCTCCTACGTGATGCATGGTCTAAAATACAAAGGAAAGTGATTTCGAAACAGATAATTCAATAAAGATTAAAAAGTAACAAATCAACTTACTTTAATGGGTCACAATGTCAATGAGATGAGCCTAGTGGCGATCGCATTGAACAACATAGTGCCAAAATGCAATTTGTTCATTACTATTGTTGATGTGTGGCTAAAATTACGGAGTTCAATTTCCGAGGATTTGATGTAATGTCCCTTTTCCCTTGCCCATGGCCTAAGGGCCAATGCGTGCCCTAACCCTAGTCATGCCTAAGGGGTTACGGACACTATTTTGCTATTGGGTATGGGCATCTAGTCCAGTTATTATTTTTTATTGACTGGGTCATAAAGTACTTTTAAAAAGGGACTAGATGTTATATTTCATCATTGGGGCCACTTAAAAGTACCTTTTGGCGACTTGAGAGGACATGCATGGCATTAAATGTTATATTTCTTAATTGAGGTTACTTTATGGGCCTAGGCGCCTAGGAAGGGAAAAGCAACTTCAAGTTATTTTTAATAAGGCCCTCTTTTTGGGAAAGTGCGCCTTGAGTGGTTTTAGGGTTTCTTTGGCATGAAAAGGTTATAAAAGGAGGTGAGGGGTGAAAGGATAATCATTCATACATACACTCATATTTTCTTTTCATGGTGCAACTGCTGTTTGCAACTTTTAGCTTGTGGAGTAAGATCCCACGGGAACCCTAGCTTCGGTGGTGAAAGATCCAACCCTAGCTAGCAGGGCATTCTTCGGTAGTGAAAGATCTACCCTAGCTTGTCATTTGGAGTGGATTTCAGGGCTGTTTTACAGAGGTATTTTCAGGATTTTCAGAATTAGGGTTTGAAGGGTTTTGAGAGTTTTTGTAGAGATTTTCAGCCGGTTTTCGGATCAGACCTACGGCAGCCATAGAAGAAGGTTTCGGCATCATCTACAGAGGGTTTCACAAGGGTTTTGGCTGTTTTCCAAAGGGGGCGACTTGTTTGGGAATTTGCAGCCCTAATTTCTAGGGTTTCCAGCAGTCCTTTTTCAGATCTGAAGGTTGGAGAGTTATCTACTATTTTTATATATATTATTTCCAAAGTTTCATCTTTATTGCATTTGTATTCGAAAAGATATTAATTTTCGAAGTTTTTCAGCTATTCTAGCCACGCTGTAAATTTCTGGCAGCATTCTGTTATCTGAAAAATTCCAAAAATATTTCCCTTGTGTTCTACATATTATTATCTTGTTCCAGTTAAAATTTCAAGTATTTTGGACGGGTATTTTAAGAGTTATTCACATTTTTCTGTTCGCTGCCCTAGCTGTACTTTTCTGTATAAAATCTGCAAAAATCAGATTTAGTATATTGCTGCAAATTTCTGTGTTTTGTCATTTTTTGTGGTAAGATCCCAACAAGGGATATTTCATTTGAGTAGGAAGATCCTTCAAGAGAAAACGCCAATGTTAAAAGAAGGTTAATGTTTGTAGAAAGCATTTGCCCCAAAAAGTGAGTTTAGAAGCAACAAAGCATTTAAGAATCAAAGAGGATTAGAGGGCTAATTAGCTCGTCATCCTATTTTGAGTAATCTATTACAATTCATCGAAGTCTCGTAGCAAAAACGAGAGATCAAAATTATCATTAATAAGACCAATAATTACCCTAGGCGATTAGGATACAAGGAAAGGGATTCTTGGACGAAGAGTCATTGTATGCGAGAAAAATAGAACAAGGAAAACTGACAACGACAGAACTAAACTAGTAGATATAACAAGGCAATCTAGTTGCTCCCAATCCTCAACTATCATGACCGGAATCCTCCTTCCCTCCCCTTCTCCCACTAACAAATAGGAGTCTGAGATAAAGGGAAAGACAAAGGGTGCCTTTCCCCTCCTCCGCCCTTTTCACTACTAAAGGGACGAACCTCACATAGTCCACAACCTGAAGACGATTAGCCTTTTTCTTAAACAAACCAATCGGTTGAGCGAAAGAAGGACGAGGGTAATTATATGTTTTCAGCACTCAATCTCTCAATCAAGAAAAACTAGCTATAGTCGAGCTCAAATCCCATATATATAGAGGGGAGGGGTCCGCCCAATTAATAAAGGAAAACTAGATATGGTTGTCACTCGTCCGATAGCCTACCGGTTACCCTACTATATATAGCCTATAGTTGGGCTCGGCCATCGAGGTATAACCGAGATGACAAATATAATAGAGGTGATAGGAATAAACAAGACAAGATGCAATGTCCCCTTTCCTATGCCATAGGCCTAGGGGCCAACTTGAGTCCAGGCCTTGGTCATACCCAAGGGGCTATGGACGCTGGGAGCTATTGGGTATGAATATCTAGTCCATTTTATTATTATTCTTCATTGACATGTGCATAAGTGGTTTTGGAGGGGCTAGATGTTATGTTTTGTCGTTAGGGAGGGGCCACATGGTACTTATGTTCTAATTTTGCGTTGGGGGTCACTTTTGGACCATGGCGACTTAAAAGGTGAAAAGTAACTTAAGTTACTTTATGTTATTGGCCCATCCTAAGGAAAAATGCGACTAGGACCTTTTTAGGGTTCTTTTGCCTTGAAAAAGGTTATATAAGGAGTTGAGGGGAGAAAGGAGAGGATACTTTATGCATACTCAACTATTTATTTCATGTGCAACTGTTGTTTGCAAATCTTCAGCTTGTGGAGTGAGATCCCACAGGAACCCTAGCTTCGGTGGTGAGAGATCCATCCCTAGCTAGCAGGGCATTCTTCGGTAGTGAGAGATCTACCCTAGCTTGTCATTTTGGAGTTGTTTTCAGGGCTGATTCACAGAGATATTTGCAGGGGTTTCAGAGATAGGGTTTTGAGGGTTTTTGAGAGGTTCGGTGAAGATAATCAGTGAATTTTCAGATCAGATTTACTGGCAGCAATAAAGGAAGGGTTTGGCATCATTTTCAGAGGATTTTGCAAGGGTTTCAACCACCTACCAAAAAAGGCGACTTGTTTTGGAGATTGCAGCCTTTGTTTGGAGGGTTTCCAGTTGTCCATTTTCAGATCTGAAGGTTGGAATATCATCTTATATATTTATAGATATTATTTCCAAAGTTTCATAATTTTTGCACTTGTATTCAAGGAGATATAAATTTTAGAAGTTTTCCAGCTGTTTAGGGCACGCTGTAATTTTCTGGCAGTTTTCTATTATATGAAAAATTCCAAAAATAATTTCCTAGTGTTAGTTTTATTGTTAGCAAGCTCTCTATAAATTTTCAAGTGATTCGGGCAAGTATTTTGTGAGTTATAAATTTATTTCTATTCGCTGCCCTAGTTTTATTTTCTGCAAAAATCAGAATTCTGTTTGGCTGCAAATTGTCAGTATTTTGTGCTTTTCTAAGTGGTATCCCACAAGGGATATTTCAGTGGTATCAGAGCAGTTGTTTCTCCAGCCTGTTGGGATTGAAAGATGGGAGACAGAGACAGAGACAGTGATGAGATGGGTGTGGATCTGATGAAACAATTGTTCACCAATATGGTGAAGCAGCAGGAGACTACCAATCTCTATTTGAGCCAGCTCACTGAGAGATTAGCACAGGGCAGGATTGATGCTCATACGGAGAGAGGAGAAAATAGCAATATGGGACAACATGGTCGAAGAGGTGAGGATGGACATTCAGGGCAACGGTCTCCCCATTCTTCTACCAGGCCTTTGGGGATTCACGAACCTTCTTTCGTGAAGGATCCGGAAATTTCACAGGTACGGTAGCCAGTGGATATTTTAGATGAGGAGTCTTGTTGGGAGAGATACCAGACCTTGAGTGATGGCTTTCGTGAGCACATGCCATTCCAGGAATATTGCAAAATGAAGATTGGCGTAGGCCTTAGAGAGATTATCGGACATGTGCAGGCACGAGTTTCGAGAAGAGATTGGGATAGATTTCCATTCCACACTTCGATGGTTCTAAGAAGTGTACTGCACAATCTTGGGTTCAGAAGTTGAAGACATACTTCGACTTGAATCCTATGCGTGAGGAAGATGCAATTAAGTTTGCAATCTTACATCTGGAGGGAGATGCTCATGATTGGTGGCATCATGGATTGATTACACAGGGACACATACACATTACTACTTATGCAGAGTTCATGCAGAGGCTAGTGAGCAGATTTGATAGGAGGGATCCCGGCGAGGCATTTCAGGAGTTGACTCATTTGAGAGACAGTGGTTCCCCTGGATCAGTATATCACAGATTTTCAAAGATTATCAGTCATGGTACCTGATGTTACGGAGATAAGGTTGATTTCATTGTTCACAGCAGGTTTCACAGATGCTCTTGTTGGGGTTGTGAAGGCATTTGAGCCTTCTTCTTTGCATGAGGCTATTCGGAGATCTCGAGACTTGGAGTTATCCACTCCAAAGTCGAGGTTCCACCACCTCGCGGTCAGCAAAGGAACCTCCATCTAGATCGAGACGAACTTCAAGAGAGGAGCCTCCACCGAGGCGGGAGGTGGCTAAGAAGCGATCATTCCCGAGAAGACAAAGATGAGTTGAGGCGAAAGAAACTATGTTTCGATTCCGCACACCTTGGGTTCCAGGGACATGATTGCAGAGGTAGAGGAAGGCCCAATTCATTGAGGTCTTCGAGGAGAGTGAGGGTATGAGGTGAGGAGTTAGAGACTCATGAGATGGATGATGGAGATGGAGTTGCGTTGGATAGTCTTGATGCGGTGCGAGGAGGAGGAGACTTTTCCTTGCGAGATTATAGCCGCATTGTCTAGTACTCTAATGTACAAGGCATTTAGGATTAGAGGAGTTATGCGAGGTCGGGAGTTGTGTTACTCATTGACAGTGGGGCTACCCACAACTTTATTGATGCATCATTGGTTGAGAGACGAGGTTTGCAGACGAAGGACTTTGAGGGCTTCAACATTGTTGTAGCCAATGGGGAGTATATGAGATGCACACGGAAAGTTCCACAATTGAGCATCACCATGGGTAACTACACAGTTACCGATGATTTCCACATTGTTGGTATGGGAGTGACCAACATAGTGTTAGGAGTGTAGTGGCTTCACTCTCTTGGTGAGTTTCGGACTAACTTTCAGACGATGGAGCTAAAGTTTAAGTCTGAGGACAGGAATGTGATTTTGAGGGGATTATCTACAGGGGCACCTAGGGTGGTTGCAGCTGAGAGGATGGAGAAGACTTTCCGACATGATGAGGGACTTTATCATTACGGATCGATGTGGAATATGATGGATGTGGGTGTGACCAGTAGTGTTACACGTGAGACAGTCACAGAGATTGGGGTTACAGGTTCAAATCATCTAAGTTTATCATTATGTTGGTTATCTAAGGTTTCGGTAGACTGGAGATCTCATTTGCTTGTTGAGTACTCCAAGAACCGACACACTTGTGAGATTCTGGATGGTCACATACAGGATGACACCTATAGATTGGAGGATGAGATGATATTCTATCATGGCAGATTATACCTTGTGTCAGATTCATGGTTGAGGATGGAGATATTGCGACATGTGCATTGTTCTTTCGTGACTGGACACTTGAGCTTCGATGCGACCTAC
Source organism: Taxus wallichiana var. yunnanensis (assembly GCA_018340775.1). Taxonomy (NCBI): domain Eukaryota; kingdom Viridiplantae; phylum Streptophyta; class Pinopsida; order Cupressales; family Taxaceae; genus Taxus; species Taxus wallichiana. The sequence continues at coordinate 876,867,499 of CM031240.1, read as the reverse complement.
AAGCTCATATCAGAGAGATTCAGATGGCATGGGTTGAGGGAGGATATCCTCAACTTCATACAGGGATGTACGGTTTGTCGTTATAACAAATCGGAGCTTACATGTTCATCATGTTCTGAGTCAACATGGGATAGCACTCCTATGTATTTTACTACTTCTAGGCACGATGGGCATTTCACCCATGTGTTAGTCAATGGAGGGATGGAGTTGACTCAGTTTCCTAGTTATTCAGTAGGTTCACACTCATCACAGGGGGTGAACTATGTAGAGTTGACATTGTCGGTTGACCATTTGTTGGAGTCTTGGGATTTTTCCCCACGGGACACATTGAGATACATTATGAGTTGTACTCTCACACTAATTTGGGTCATGTGGGAGGGTTAGCACACTTTGTGCGTATACAGGTTATTTCACAGGTTGATCCAGGGGATTCTACAGGATTCAAAGTGGACTTGCGTACCCAGGAGTTGATGGAAGAGATAGTGACGGGTCCCATGATGATGGCATCAGATTGGCGAGGATTGGACAAATTACCGATGTGGAGAGTCGGTTTGGGTATCCTTCACTTCACGAACAACATTGTTCTCTATACAACATGGGGATCATGATAACTACATGGGGTTTCTTGGTTGCCGGATTACACCGATCCTTGGTTGATTGCGCAGGTGAGATGGAGAAACTTATTTTGTGGTATTAAACCTCCTGACATCCAAATTTGCATTTGCTTGAGGACAAGCAAAATTTGGGAAGGGAGGACTGTAATGTCCCCTTTCCTACGCCATAGGCCTAGGGGCCAACTCGAGTCCAGGCCTTGGTCATACCCAAGGGGCTATGGACGTTGGGAGCTATTGGGTATGAATATCTAGTCCATTTTATTATTATTCTTCATTGACATGTGCATAAGTGGTTTTGGAGGGGCTAGATGTTATGTTTTGTCGTTAGGAGGGGCCACATGGTACTTATGTTCTAATTTTGCATTGGGGGTCACTTTTGGACCATGGCGACTTAAAAGGTGAAAAGTAACTTAAGTTACTTTATGTTATTGGCCCATCCTAAGGAAAAATGCGACTAGGACCTTTTTAGGGTTCTTTTGCCTTGGAAAAGGTTATATAAGGAGTTGAGGGGAGAAAGGAGAGGATACTTTATGCATACTCAACTATTTCTTTTCATGTGCAACTGCTGTTTGCAAATCTTCAGCTTGTGGAGTGAGATCCCACAGGAACCCTAGCTTCGGTGGTGAGAGATCCATCCCTAGCTAGCAGGGCATTCTTCGGTAGTGAGAGATCTACCCTAGCTTGTCATTTTGGAGTTGTTTTGTGGCTGATTCACAGAGATATTTGCAGGGGTTTCAGAGATAGGGTTTTGAGGGTTTTTGAGAGGTTCGGTGAAGATAATCAGTGAATTTTCAGATCAGATTTACGGCAGCAATAAAGGAAGGGTTTGGCATCATTTTCAGAGGATTTTGCAAGGGTTTCAACCACCTACCAAAAAAGGCGACTTGTTTTGGAGATTGCAGCCTTTGTTTGGAGGGTTTCCAGTTGTCCATTTTCAGATCTGAAGGTTGGAATATCATCTTATATATTTATAGATATTATTTCCAAAGTTTCATAATTTTTGCACTTGTATTCAAGGAGATATAAATTTTAGAAGTTTTCCAGTTGTTTAGGGCACGCTGTAATTTTCTGGCAGTTTTCTATTATCTGAAAAATTCCAAAAATAATTTCCTAGTGTTAGTTTTATTGTTAGCAAGCTCTCTATAAATTTTCAAGTGATTCGGGCAAGTATTTTGTGAGTTATAAATTTATTTCTATTCGCTGCCCTAGTTTTATTTTCTGCAAAAATCAGAATTCTGTTTGGCTGCAAATTGTCAGTATTTTGTGCATTTCTAAGTGGTATCCCACAAGGGATATTTCACAAGATTCACTAGAGATAGAAATCAAACAACAAACCAAATAGTATAAATGAAAATGTTTTCCTTGGATCATTGATGACACATAATTCAATTGATGCTAGCTATGTTGACTGAGGACTAACATGACGTGACTTTTAATAACCCCTAGTTTGAACATTCAAAGACAATGAATCGTCATCAGGAAAAATTATGGTAGCAAATGATAGCTAATTTGAAGTAAGGAAATTTGTTATAGTTGGTGTGAAAAATTTAAAATGGAGACATACCAAAAACAATTGATTTTTGTATGTGTCAAAATTTAATAAAACCCTGTTTCTAGTCAGTCAATTGACAATATAAATCTACAAGATGGAGTTTGATGGTGTTCAACATTTGATAGGACAAGCCGAATTGGTATCAAGTAGTACACAACACATTAAAGAAGGATGTTTGTCTAAATTTATTGCGACAGTTGTAGAGAGTTCAGCACTTCATACACTGTTGATTGGGATAGCCAGTTGTGACCTATCACCTGAATTTTTAAAGATTGGAATGCGATCAAAGTTGGAAATAGTAATATGTTTTTACCGATGTCAATTCAATCATTTGGAGGGGTGAAAAACTTTCTCACATTCATTGACAATATCTCAAGGAATATTTGGGTTTACTTCTTGAGGAACTTTATTAGTTTCAAGTTTTCAACCTTCAAGGTGATAACGGCAACACAAATTAGAAAGAAGTTGAATACTCTGAGAATAAATAATGGTGGTGAATTCAACTCGCACAAGTTCAAATAGCACTACAGGACATATGGAATAGGAGGCAACTTACTTCGTCAATACACAACAGCAAATGGAGGTGCAGAATGCAAAGAAAAGGCCATAATTGAGAAGAAAAAGCGTGATTAAAGGTAAGGGGGTTCACTTGATTTCCAGGGAAAAGTATTGTGTGAAATAACATTTACCCTTAACCAAAGTCAAACTCACGTCAAATCAGCTAAAAACATAATGCCAGGAAACATAGAAGTGTGAAGCATTTCAGAATGTTTGGGTTACTAGCCTATGCCCATCTAGCAAAAGAGAAAAGCAGTAGGTTGGAAGACAAAAGCTTGAAATGCCTCTCATTTGGAACTGTGAAGATTCAAAAGCATAGAAATCAAATGGTTTGAATAATAAAGAAATGATGATCAGTAGAGATGTCATTTTTTATGAATAGCGTAACATCACCAGCTTGAAGTGGTCAAATATTCCTTTAATGCTTAATAGAACAAAAGAAAGGGCTAAGGTGGAAGATTCAAAACTAGAAGAAGACTGGACAATTTTTAATGTTCCGAGTAACACAAAGGTAACAAAGCGATAGAATAAAGTAGCAAAGTGGTATATATGATAGCACTCATGTCGTTCTCTAAAAATCGTGGAATGGCCATAGCGAGCCAGTTTCGTGAATGAATTTGTGTTTTCCATGGCAGATTTTGTAGGGCTTAAAAGGGTGTTTTCTGCAGAAACAGACCTGTGACTTCTACACACTGCTCCACTACTTTTGAGCATAAATCTGTGAGTTTTGTGCACTGATCTTGGATTTCTGGGCACAAATCCGCCACAACGAGCCCAATTTGCAACTTTTGGGCACCAATCTGCAAGTTCAAACACTGATCCGCCACTTTTGAGTACTGGTCTGCAATTTCTGACCACAACTGCAACTTTTGGGCACATAACTGCTATTTTTCGGCATTAGATCTTCTGAGCACCTATCAGCAACATCTAGGCAGTGATATGGGCACAGCCTGCTGAACTGATCTCTCCTTTTCCACCAATGGAGGAGGCCATGACCTCCTCTGATCTACCACCACCGAATGTCCCAAGCTTTAAATCTGCAGTTTCAGCTGAAAGTCTTGTGATATGAAAAGGAGATATCCAGCAATATCTGCAACATCATGCTCACTATACCATCACAAGACCCTCCATTCCTGCCAATAACCCAATGATGGTTAACTCAAAAGGGGAGAACCTCCCAAGGTCTCTTTCTCCTTGAATGAGATGGAAATTGTGTCGGGTTCATCAAAGAAAAGCCCTCATTTGCAAATTCATAGGTGCTTTCCAGGACCCCAATCCCTTAAGATCTGGATCAAAGCTAACTGGAAACCATTGGGCACTGTGGACATTCTTATGATGCCCGAAGGTAACTTCATGGCCATCTTCAGCACCACACAAGAGTGAGATCAGGCCTTTCAAGGAGGACCCTGGATTTACAATAAATCAGGGTTCCTTATGAAACGTTGGTCTCCTGCCTTTAATCCCAATGAAGATCTCCCCAGTGGGGTCCCTGTATGGGTTAGGCTATCATTGTTACTGAGTGAATATGGGCATGAATCTAGTCTTCACATGATTGGATCTGCCTTGGGTTAATACATCACAGCATCAGAGTTCACTAAGAATCTAGAAGTCTTTAACTATGCCCAGATCTGCATCAACCTTGATCTCCAACTACCTCTCCTTGATCAAATCATTTTGGATATCGAAGGAACAACCTTTGGATTATGAAAATATTCTCTTTCGCCGTAGGATTTATCACAAACATGGGCATCTTGCATGTGCCCATCCCAAGCAAGAGACTTCAGGCCCCCTCCACCCTCTAGTGACCCAAAATCAAGAGCAACCACCACATTAGACAAATCAGAAAGCATTGGGTTCCCTGCATTCTCAGACAAATCAACAAGAATCTTTCTTCATCTCTCCTCCAGGTACAATCTCTGATATTACTCCCACTCTTCCACTCACCAAATTTCAGGTTGCATAAACTCGCACAGGAAAACCGCCACCTAGTATTGCAACTCCACTTCCCTTGCATAACTCTTTCAAGGATTTGACAAACCATGCATCTCAAGAGATGCAAGCTCTCCCACATCTGAAACTACCTACCCCTATCCAACCTCTGCCAAGACCCACCTCCAAAAATCAGTCCCCGTGATGAAATTCACATTTTTCACCCCCACATGGTTATTCATAGCAGGGAAAAAACAATAGCAGAAATCTCCAGAGGATTTCATCCCCAACAACCTTCAACTATGGGAACCAAGAAAAACTCTCTTAGACACTCACAAAAAGAGGAAAGCCCCAAGGGACCAAGCCTCAAGGGCACAACTTGATGCTGAGGAGACTCCTAGTATCATCCAAATTCTGGACATTGTGTTACAATTAGTGGCACCTTCTACAGCAACCATCTAGACAAACCCAGGGGAACAACCTGCCCCAATGACAGCCTCTTGATGCAGATCATGTCATGGAATACTCATGGTTGAGGCTCTACTAGTAAGCGTTGTTTCCTCACAGATTTTGTCCAGACAGAAGACACAAATATGGTTCTTTTCTTGAGGGAAGCCATCTTTCTTTTCTCTTTGGCTTGTGCAAACTGCAATTGTGTATCCCTCTGCTGGTGTTCATATTGTTTATAATCTCTGTGTCATTGGTTCCTCATTTCCTTCAATCTTTCTGATCCAATCTTGTATGAATTTTTGTAGTGTTTTTAATCTCTATTCGTGAAGAGTTCTTTTCAATGAATAATCTATTTTATTAATAATATATTTTACCCTTAAATTAAAAAATGCGTAGACTCAAATGTTGAACAAAGTTTGATATAACTATTAGATTGCAGTTGAAGGCACAACTAAGATTAATTATTGCTTTGATAACACATATTCTTAATGCAGATGATCCCATGACAATGTAGTTGATAAAACAAAACAGAGATGATATGCAAGATGAGTATATGGCAGTCGATGAAGAAATATGGGAATTCAGCCTTTGCAGAATTACCACAGGGAAAACAAGCAATCAAATGCAAATAAATTATAGAACCAAGTAAAAGGGAGATGGATTGATGAACAAGTTCAAGAAAACATTGATTGCAAAGCATTACGCACAGAAGGAAAGAATTGACTACAATGAGACTTTTGTACCAGTTGCAACTATGGACAGTTTCAAATTAGTGTTGGCATTAGCAGCTCAATTTGGATGGAAATAAACATTATAAGTAAATTCTTGAGTGGATATTTGGATGAGAAAGTTTACATGGAGCAACCACGAAGTTTTTAGCATCTAAGACAAGAACATCTTATATGCAAGCTGAAGAAGGTATTGCATAGGTTGAAACAAATACCTCAAGCATTATAGGATAGATCATCATTTCAAGGAAAAGGAATTGAAAATGAATAGGATCCAAACGTGTATGTTAAGAGTGAAAAGCTCAGACATATTGATTTTGGTGATGTACTTCAATGATTTGATCGTCACAGAGAACGATCCCAGTTTGATTGGAAGGCCAAAGACAGAATTAAGTTGCAAATTTGAGATGATGGGTCAACCTGGTTGCATTATTTCCTCGGGATTAAATTTTAGCAAGATGATGGCAGAATTTCCATAGCACAATCAAAAATGCACAAGGCATACTTCAGAAGTCCAAGATGGAAGATTGTAATGTACTAATGAGAAAACACCAATTAATGTCGGCACAAAATTATTGGAACATTATGATTCTAATTGATTCAACATTGCATAAAAAATGGGTAGCAGGCTCAGTATACTTGAAAACAGCAACAACATACATTAGTTAAACAATTGGAATTGTTTCTAGGTTTATTACAGCACCAAAGATGACAGCTTGATTGACTTATAAGGCACTACATGTTGCCAATGGGGAAGGAGGCTAGAAGGTGAAAATCCCATAGCGGTGGATTATGTTCACCGTTCCTCTCCCTTACTAACAAATGCTTAAGGTGTTTGTGTGCTAAGTGGGTCTCCTTAACTTATAGTTATGATTATTGCCAATATACATAAGGGCAAATGTCATCAATGTAATAACTACTCGAAAAGGTCATCTTGAGATAACTTAAAAACCACACAAGTCAAATCTCACCAAAAAAAAAAAAAAAAAAATCTAACTAAAAATGACTGTGGAAGTCTTCAATTACTTAACAAACATATATGATTGGGTTGTATTGGTCAATCCTATATTGATGAGAATTGTGAGACAAGGATGACCTATAAGGCATTACATGCTCCAAAAGTTTTTCCAATGGGAAACGACGCTAGAGGGTGAAAATCCCAAAGCAGGGGGTTAAATTTACCGTTCCTCCTCCTTGCTAGTAAATACTAAAGGTGCTTGTGTGCTAAGTCGGCCTCCTTGTCTTGTGCTTATTACAAACATACATGAGAAAAATTGTCATTAGTGTAATGACTACTCATGGAGGTCATCTTAAAATGACTTAAAAGACATGGGTAAAATACTAAAATCCCACAAAAATATATTGAATCTCATAGGTGCATACTTTTTTAAAATAAATTTGGTTTCGTCATACACATTCAAATTGGACGGGTTGTGTAAATGACCAGAATAATATTTTTAATATGACATCGGCAGCTAATTCTTGCATGAATAACAGACAATCACCTTTATCACTGTCATTGATAGAAACAGAGTATAAGAGTTGGAGCAGCAGGTGAAGTGGTGTGAGTGAGACAAGTCCTTGAGGAAATAGAATTTTAGTAGTAGTCAACAAAAGCATTGTATTGTGATAATCAAAGAACGGTTGACTTGAGAGAATTTAGTTGAAAAACTGATGCTTCCACAGTACATAATATTTGAACATGAAGTTTTTCTAAATAAATGTGTCAATGTTCTTATTATCAAAACACAGTTATTTCCAGATACCTTATTACAAGAATCCAGTTCTTTATGAAAGAACAAAACTCACTGAGATGCACTTACACTAAATCAGAGAGTTGATGCATCTACACTACATCAGAGAGTTGATGCAAAATCAGTTTTTGGAATTAATCTATCTATATTGCAAGACTGATATCAGATTGTAGACAGTTTCACCAAAGCTCTAAACCGAGAGAAGTTTCAGAGATTTGCAAGACATGTTGTGTAACGTAAAGAACAAAACGCTCAAGGGGAAGTGATAGATTACATGATCATTTTGTAAAGTTTTAGAATGTCACAATGTATAAGTTTCTAGGAGATATTTGATGTCACTAATGTTTGTAGTAGTGCTCATTATGTAAATACTAAATCCACCTTATCAAATGTAACAGAGAATACGAAGACTCGTTCATAGAATGTGAAGAGTTCTCTCATATTCCAAGCGTTGTGTATGAAGTTTTAAAAATATATGAGCAAATGCATTGAATGAGCTTGATGAAGGACAAGATGAGAAGAATTTTATGGTTAATGCTGCTCATTTTTGCGTATTGTTTAATTTTTGCTGTTGTATATGATATTCTAGTAATTAGCTTAATCAAACGATTATGTCAGCTTAAAAATTCATAAAGTGGAAGATATTAACCAGTTATGTGGATTTAAATGCATTGGCATATACCATGGAAAATAAAGTGCCAATAGTGTGGGCAACCATCTTGCCAAACAAGAGACTTCCAATTGGAGATTGAAGTGGCCAAATAAAATGAGATAGTTTAGATAAATAAAGGTTTATTGTTTCCAAATTATAACATTGTCGATGGCATAATGTAATAGGATCTGCAACTAAAAGGAAGGATTCCCAATTTTGGCAGATGATATTTTGGTTATAGGCTTATTAGGAGGATAAGGAATCAGTTTAAACAAGATGTTATCTCCAACAACGAGAGGAGTTGCATGGTCATCAAAGAAATTTGAAAAATACCACAATTTCTTCCTATCTTAAGGAATTTAGCAAGTTGGCAACCTAAGCAATATGAGATAAAAGACAAAGAACTAGTGTTCCACGGGGATGTGTCTCCCCAAAAAAAAAATCTCTCGTCCCGGAGACCGGGATGTCCGGAGACTCGGAGACTCTAGGGGACGTCCCCTACCGTCACCAACACCTTGGGGACATCCCCAAAACGTTTCCCTCAAAGAGGGGCGTTTAAGACCTCTCAAAGATTCCTAGAAGTTGCTCGGGCCATCCTAGAGACTCTTAGGCGTTCCCGCGGCATAAGCTGCCTTAAAGGTTTTTTTAAATTCAATTTGTTTTAAAAATTTGGACCCCAACCCTAAACCTAATACTTAATGGGCCCCACCCACCCCCTAAGCACTCAAAAAAACTATAAATAAGAGTTACACCCTCACTCCAAATCACAATAAAAATTCAAAGCAAGAGTGAAAGCATTAGCAAACAAGAGTGAGAGGGTGAAAGCATTAGCAAGCAAGAGTGAGAGGGTGAGAGCATTAGCAAGCAAGAGTGAGAGCAATACCATTAGCAAGCAAGAGTGAGAGCATTAGCAAGGAAGAGGGACAACATTAGCAACAAGTAACAACAAGAGTTAGAGCAAGTGCCAAATCTTCATTGCATTGAGCCACTGGCCAATTGTATTTGAATTTTGAATGTAATCATCATTTTGAATATAAATATAAATATATTGATATTTAGCATTTTCACTGGTCAATGCAATGTGCTTAATATTTCAAAGTTTCATTTGTTGTTCCTTATACAATTTTTATAACTAATTTTTCAAGTACTATATATATTTTCTCCACCGCCCGCCACCGTCCCTCTCGTCCCCAAACCTAGGCCCCTAGTCCACTGTCTCCAAGACCTATCCCCTATCCCCCATTCCAAGACTCCTTTGGATCGCTGCAAAGAACTTAGAACCTGAAGATAATGAATGGAAAGGTGTCAATGAAAATCACTATTAGAAAACTCTTAGAAAAACATGTTAGTGCTGACTTTTAGAATGCGGGGAGAGACATGAGAAATGATGTTAGTTTTCCCTAAGAAGATGCTCCAAACAGAAATGGATAATCCTAGAGAGGCCTTGTGGTAGGCCCACGTATGTTTAGTGCAAATGACACACCATATGAAGGAAACTTACCAACGTTCAAGTGCATTTTGAGAAGATTTCGCTGGAACAGGAAGCGATGAATTTTCTGTAGAAGCATGTAGCCAGACAACCACAGGAAAAATTGTAAGTTGTTGCTACATGTTCAGGGACCAAGACAGGCTGAAGGCCAAAAGGAGAACTAATAACCGAATTGTTGCAGATCATCACTTGGTCCTTTCTTTAGGTTATATTTTTAATCCTTAAATTTTGTTTTTGCTGTCATCCTGAACTAAGGTGGGCTGCAAAACTTGGAGAAGAATGCATCTATAGTGCACCTTTCTGTACAGATCTGTTGAATTTTGCATGTGCTTTATAGGTTTTGGATCAGAGAATGTGGAGCTAAACATACTCTCTAAACTACCTTTTCTATATTCATCAGATTCTGGCAACACGCGAAGCATTATATTAGTTTGACTTCTTTGGAAAAAAAAGAATTTATTGTTTGGTGTATAATACAATTAGAATGTTTTCTTTACCTGTAATTTGAATTAAATTGTACGCGAGATCCAGATACCATATTGTCATACCTTTGATGACGGAGAAAGAATTGTGTGCAGAGTTCCAAATATAAATAACATGCTCACTGTTAAGGAACAATTATTATGGCACAACAAAGTTTGGAAAAAAATAAACAATTGAATACCACCACTCATCAACATGAAAAATATAAGATAAGAATATGATAAAAAAACATATTCAACTAAAAGTATCTTGCAGGTTAAAAGGATTTAAGAACAGACTTACCTCTTCCTGAAGACTCGGAAAATGATTGTAGATAAAGCGATAGCGCAGCTCCTTGTCCTAAACAGTAGGAAGTCACAAATGAAAAGAAAATGAATAAAAAGTGGAACACTGTTTAAAGTTTAACCTGCTATTCAGTAAAACCAAACAGAAGAAATGTATTTTGGTTATTTATTAAAAATGCAGTCCATTGCTCTCTCCATGTTTGTATCTTTGTTTTCTGTCCCGTAGCACAAAAAGGACATGTAATTTTTCATCTAAATTAATTATTCAAAGTGTTCCCATAGTAACCAAGGTAGTTGTGGTTAACAAGGGGTTGAAAAACCTTTTCCTCATCTTTCATAGCAAGGGCTAATCAAAACTTTGATGATAAACGTATTCAAAAGAATATTGCATCTCTTTTTTTTTTTTATGAAAAAGAATATTGTATTTCTAAATGTATCAAAATCACCATTTCAAAAAAAAAGTAATAATCCCACAGAATTTCAGTTCAGGATATTGCATAAAATGTAGTATTTATAATTTTATATAGCTTTCCTCAAGATCAAGAGATACACACATAATGTTTTCAGTATGTGCATCACAGATATGGATAACTTTGCATGTGTAAACAAAATTACTTTTCTCAAGCAAAAACTTTCCAACCACAACCTACGAGTACATACCAAAAACTCATCTTTGACGAAAAAGTTCAAATTCTACTCAAGATAAGTGCTTTATTAATGTTGTATTAAGGCACGAGTCTCTTATGCATTCCTTTAATATGACAAGATCTGCGACTTCTGTCCCCTTGTGCACAAGAGGTTGTAACAAAAATATCATCAGTATAATTGACAAAAGACCTCAATAATATAGACACTCATAAAGATAAGTTTGGTGTGAACAGTGTACACATAAAAGAATGAGGGAATTCATTCAACATCATAAATGGGAACGTGGAAGAGAGATGCACTCTTGAGAAGAGATGCTAAAACAATATGCTTTAGGCTGTTCCCTTACTTCTACTTTTTCATTGTGATTTGAAATCTCTTGCTACTTCATCTAATAGGTGAATCATGACTAACAATTTAAGGAATATAGAAAAAGGCTTTGATTACACTTGCACTAAAGCAAAGTCGAAGATGATTAAAATATGGCAACAATTACCATCAGAATAGGCTGATGTGTCTTTGTCTTATAAGTTTAAAATAACTATATAATAATTTTAATTCAAACTGCATCATAATAAGACATTATTACCAATATAACAGTGACTGGCTATAAGGAGCTTGTAAAATTAAAAAAACAGATCTTGGTACATATTTACTAAAATAGAACTTTCTCATAGCAACAAAGTTAGGCTAAGATTGATAAAGTGCAATTATGTGGTGTGCAAAGAAATATTTTTGATACAGTATGATCAATTCTTATACAAACTGAAAAGACAAGGCAATTCCATATTCAACCCTTCGCTATATTACAAGAGTTAACAAATATTATGGGAAACAAATAAAACATATTAGTGGTGAAAGAAACCTGATGGCCAATGACAACAGGTGCATTCTGCAGAATGAAATGCAAAAAATTGTCTGCTCTTCTTAAAATCTGAGATAATTCTTCCACTGGTGAAGCTTGTTTTGCCAAGATCTTTACGTTTTCTTGCAGTGTATCATGCAGTTTGCTCTCTCTTTGAATGCTTTCATCAAGTAACTTTTCCAATCTTTTCGCTCTCTCCTTCCAGTACTCTATGGAATCATGTTCGACATCTATTTGCCATTTGTTTTGGCGAATGAAAACATCTTTGTTAATGTTTGAAGTTACATCTCCAAATGCATATTCATCTTGAAGAATTGAAATGGACCTCTTGTCTACAACACAATTATCTGCTTCAAACATATGCTCCTCCAAAATTTCAAGTTCCTTAAGTTGAGCTTCTTGCTTTTGTTTATTTAAAATATCAATTTGTTCATTAAGAAGACGGAAGGCATTGGCCTGTTTATGTTCGCACTGCTTCACAAGATAAGACAATTGTGCAGACCCTGTCTCATTGAAATTAGTTAAATGCATGAGATGTTTAAAATCCACAATAGATGGTTCCTCCACTATTGAAACCTCATCCAACATATCTTGATCCGCAGCTGGTTGGTCTACATTGAATTGTTTGTCTGGTTCTTTACCTAAATTTTCTGGCCACATTGATGATAGAATTTCTACATCCATATCTGAAGAATGGTCCTCTTCTTCCATCTTGCAATCCTCAAAGAAAAAACCACTTCAACATGAAAATCCTTCTTTGGAGTATGAAATAACCTTCATTTCAAACATTTGTTTTGTCGATGACATTATAAAGTTCATATGTTATGAAAAAGCTCCATCCCATCCCTTCAAAAACTTTTCCAATCCCTTTTTCCTACCAATCTTCCACAACAGAAAAGCTTTCATTGCTGGTTATGAACAGATACTCTGCAACATGCTAAATTAACCCCCACAGATTCACAGATTTCAGTCCTTAAAACACCATCCCATGAAAGCAATCCGTCCCATTGGTAATCTTATATCCTGTATAGCAAAAAGCTAAAACTATTGGTTAAAATCCTCAAGGAATATGCAAAGCATAAAAGAATGACTGAAATATTCATTGACTTCCATATAATTTAAATTTGAATCAAAGAATGGATGTGCATTATGTGCCTAAGACAATTCTGAAAATGCAGTTTTATTAATACTTGCCCAGTGTCCTTATCTTAATGAAGACTTGAAAAACAAATTTTCATATAAAAAACATGTGCACCATTCCCAACATCCCATCACCAAATAACTATCACCATTAACGAACAATACCAAAAACATAAAGACAATTGTAATGAGATTGCATGATTTCAAAAGAAAAGCTCAAGTATTGCTTGAGAACAGAAGGTAAAAATGAGCTATGCAACAAGCATGAAACGTGGCAAGAGAAATGCTCTTCAAATTTTGGCAAATTATAGTGTCATAAGCACACATCAACCATATGCTTGTATGAAATAATTCAAGCTGAGCTAGCCTATATTCAAAACAAGATCATTTCCAAGCCCTAAGCCCTTCCAAAGAGAAACTGTAAAATACAAGACTAGAAAAAAAGATGGGTAGATGTGGGAAAACAAATTAGAAAGCACGAGTAAAGAAGCAATGCAACTATCACAAGAGGAAAGTTTCTCTAATGAATGAATAAAGAAATAAATCGTGCCCTGGTAAAACCAAAACAGGCATTGTATACAAATTCGCAAGAGTGCATCTCTTAAGAGTATTACTTTAAGACTTTGAAACATAACCCAAAACTTTCTACACGAGCTTGATATATACTTCAAGCAGTATTACTCTCTATATGGTAGTATGAGTAGCTTGAAACAAACCAAAGGTGTGAAAATGACCACAACTCTAAGAAACAAATGTTATTCATAACACTGATAACTTAAGAGATGCAAATTTTGACATGCAAAAATTTTGTTCATCTTTTGTCTGCTACTTATCAAAGTAATCATAAGTGTTTCATATGCTTGACATTCTAGGAAGAACAAGTAAAATTTTGAATGTGCAAAAATGTTAAGTGAAATGGTTACAAAGAACAAGAAAATTCCTTGAAATCTTATAATGTTATCCAAAAAAGTTTACTTTTCTATGTCCGATCTAGTTATTGCATATATCAGAATGCCAAAAGAATCTAAGAGTGCCCAGAAATAGAATCAAAATGTGAAATGAAGTACCAAGAAACGGACCAATAAGTATTTAAAGCTCGTCTTAAAATACAAGTTTCAGTGAACAATGAATAAGAAGAATTCTTAAACCTCAGGCCTGATTTTATGCTCTATTTTGGAAACAAGGGTCAAAGAAATCCCTGGCACTGTTTTAGACACAAAGTGTGTAAAATAGAAGTCGTTCATTACACATTGAACAAGGAATGTTAAATTAATTGGCTCAACAGAGATTAGATTTTGTGTTTTTAACAGATTTTGAATTTTCGACCTTTCTGCTAATTCACTAAGAGCAAAACCTGGTTGGTCTCTATCAAATCCTTATAGAGGCATAAACTAGCTTATAGTTGCCATATATTGTAACCTTCTTTGCAAAGAAACCAACCAAACTTCTGTAGTTGAGCTTCTGTCTACGAATCTCAACAATGCTCTGGGTTTTTTACATCTTCGCCCTTATGGAAGAAAATGGCATATTCTCTCTCAACATCATGCTGCCACAATTAAAACTCCATAAGATGCATGGAATGATTGGTTTGGAGAACACAGAGTGAGGCTTATTCTCGGAAGATTAAACATGAGGGATTCTCCATATGCAAATTTTCATCAGGTACACTTTATTGTATAGCCTTATTTAGTCTCTCCAAGGTACTGAAGACTGTAGAATCCAGTTGAATGCAGCAAAGATGGATTGAATACAAGACCTGTCATGAGCCTTCTACATGGAAAGAAGAATGGCATCTAATCAGAGATTAGCACAACTGTTCATCCTTTGTTAACATTATGGTAGCCAATTTCAGCCTTTATTCAAATTCTGGTGCAACTTACAAGATTATCCTATACCTCTGTTAACAAAATGTGTCCTTCCCTGCTAACAGATTGGCCTCTAAAGACTTGCTCCCATTCATCGTTCCTTCCCAAAATCCTCATCGTGGTACTATTTTCTGTCTTCATGCATCAAAGTAGTTTGTGGAATATTTGTAATACCCCATAATATGACCTATATGACCAGAATCATGTTTGTATCCAGCAAATATGGTAAAAATGACTTTTCACTTCAAATTTGATTTACAATGACTCTCTCTTTCATTCAAATCATCTATTTACAGATTAAAAACCAGAAATTGGGTGTTCCTCTGCATAACCTTTGTTAACATCACGAATTTTAGCCATTATCCAAACTTTTGGGGCAACTTACAAGATTATCATGTGCCTCTGTCAACAATACATGCCCTTCCCCTTCTAACAGATAGGCCTCTGAAGACTTGCTCCCATTCATCCTTCCTTCCCAAAATCCTCGTCATAGTGATATTTTCTGTCTTCGTGCATCAAAGTAGTTTGTGTAACGTTTGTAATATCCCATAATATGACCAGAATCATGTTAGTATGCAGCAATCAAAGTAAAAATGAATTTTCACTTCAAATTTGATTTACAATTCTTTCTTTCATCCAAATAATCTAATTACAGATTAAAAACCAGAACTGTCTGTTCCCCTCCAGAAACATGTGTTTGATATAATTCCAAGAAATGACAGTCACCATGTGTTTGATATAATTCCAAGAAATGATAGTCATCAAACCTTACGAACATGAATTGGTGTAAACACAAAATGTAGGTATCAGTTGAAGTTCTTTACCTCAACAACCTTCAAGCCAAAAGCAAATAGCATTTACAAAAGATATGTGAAATAAATCGAGAGTTAAATCTCAGGCATCAAGTACGTATTCCATATATCAGGCATAAGGGCATAATTAGTATATGTAAACTGAAGACAAATTAAATCTACAAACCTCAACCAACCCTTCCAATGAATACAGTAGGTCCAAGCTGCCTGTCGCAAAGATTAAGAAACTGTTCAAGTAAGCACCGAAAGGTTGAAGTCTGAAGATTTCAGAAGTATACGAATTTAGGAATGCCCGGAAGCCTTGTTTGCAAACGTAGAGCCATCTTCAAAATTGTGACATTCTGAACTCTTGATTTAAGGCATACCAAATAGCCACGAATGTGGGTTTTCAACTGCTAGGACTGTTGGAAACATTTATTAAAATTTTGAAAAATGGTACATTTAAGAAAATACAACAACAAGAGTTCCTATCTAAGCTACAATACAAGCATTTCAGTCTCATTGAAATGAACTACCCTTGCAATCTATCACCATTTTAGCAAGTTGGAAAGTTCAAGAGTTGTATATCCCAGTCGAGATTTACAAAGACCCCAATTTCAATAATTGGTAATATGTAATACAGCTAAAAAGACTGGATTTTCTCATACTTCCATACATCATCAGATGGGCTTTTGATCTCCTGCAGAGAGCTACTCTAATAAATTTGAATTTCATTTCTGCAGCAACTGTGAAAGGAAAAGTGTAAGGAAGACAAGAACTAACCCACAGTCCATCTGTAACTACAAGGCTGCTTATAACAACAGCACGTTCTATCAAAACAGGCCTAGATTTTTTAGACTGTATAATATCCAGCATTCATCTTAAACGACTGAGATTTTCTCATACTTACTTACTGCAGATGGGCTTGGGATCCTCATCTCCTGAAGAGAGATACGCTAATGAATTCCACTCATGCAACAACTGCGAAACCGAAAAGACAAAAGGAAGATAAATAATTCAATTAACCCCTACTCCACTACAAGGTTGCTTGTAAGTTGTAACAACAGCCCATCCTTAGCCAAAAAAATTCCATCGCTGGATTTATTTCTGGTGTATAATCCCCAGCATTCATCAAATTAAAAGCCAGGAATCTTGTACATCGGAAAATCAAGATGTGAATTTTCTTTTTCCAAGGAGCCCAAAATCTTACCTGGTCCAAAATTGGACAGGGGAATTATCGGAAAGGCTTCAGGGGCTCCTCCTGCTACGGAGGCAGTAGGCAAAAAGGGTAAAACAAAAAAATTATGGGTGGTGGCTGCCTTCCTGCCTGCCTTTAACCTTTAAATCTTTTAAACACCAAACAGCAGCCTGCCATGTGAGAAAGAGAAAAGAAAGGCAAAATCATTTAGTGTATTATAATTAATTAAAATGTAAAGCCGCATGTGCTTCTGAACACCCCACTAAGCAACAATACATCGAGATTTCATTTTCATTTCCTGTCAAGCAACGGAATTGAATTGGACTGAATTGAACCGAATTCCCCAATGCAATTAAAAAAAAAACCAACACCATTAGCCGTCATTATAATAATTTGCGTCACAAGCAACCAATAAGGAAACATTTGTTAAAAGTTTCACATTTTTAAACAAATGTCTTTACCGTCTGAAATCCGGCGAAATAGTTTTAAAAACAGAAAATTGTGCTTCTTTCCCGTGGTGGCGCAGACACAAACAGAAAGATAATGCAGTAGTAAAAAAATGATTTCCCTTCCATACACATCGTGGGGATTTTTCTACGTCGAAGCGTCGTGGAAGCACCATTCGTAAGCACTTGGAACTCCAATATTTTATGGCTAAAAAGGACTTAATAACTCCGGGATCAGTTCAATTTCCATGCATTTCGGTCATGGTCCAGGCTGTAGATAGTGGTCATCAGACAGGTATTATCATATTTATATTCCAATTCAAAACTCTTCCCGAGAGCATTCTTTATTTAAAAGGAAAACCCACATTAGTTTATGAACCTTTTTTCAGGACCCCGTAAATATCCCCATGTTACTGTAAATCAAGCCACAGTAAAGCCAAAAATGACCCGACACAGCTCTAAAATAAAGAATGTGTTCTGTATTTTTACACTGTATGTTAACAAAAATGACAAAAATCTGTGTATTAATTTAGTCTACATTAGAGTTCGCAGAAGCGGTAAAGAGTGAAATAATAAAAACTTCCGCAACTCGAGCAAAGCAGAGGGAAATATGTTATATTAAGGCAATGCAATCTTAGTACCATTAAAGCTGATTTAAGCTAAGCTTGATGCGCTGTAGCATTTGAGATAAGGTAAAATAATTATTATTTTAGAAACCGTTTGTTAGGTAGGGTGTAGCATTCAATATTGGGGGTTATGAATGAGTGAAGGATTTTAATAATGTTTACTGGTTCCAGTAGTATATGGCATTTAGAGAAGTATTAAGAGAGTGTTTAATGATAATAGTTAAAAGGGAGTTCTTAGAGTAGATTTCCTTACATTGCATGCTTTATTGTGCTTCCGCATTAAACCCATTGAAAATACAAAAAGAATACCATTGTGTTGTGAGTGTTCTTGTGCAGGTAAACACTGAAGGCGTAGTCCGTAACTCTCGTAGAGTTCCTTCTTCGCGGAAGGACTTGAAGTGAGTAAGCGGTGCCGCGCGGTTAGAGCTCAGTCGAGCTGGACCCGAGTTTCTTAGTTGTTCTGTCTCTCTACAAGGATATTGTCTAAATTATTTGGATTTGAATAATTTTTAATTGAAAATATAATGTATATGGAAAAATTAAATATTTTTAGCGGAAGTTATCACCAATCAATAGAAAAATCTTCAAATCAATAATAATGAAATTATTTATCAATTTAATATAACAAATTTAAAATGAGGACCTCCGATTCTCAACATTATTCAATTTTAATTTTTTTTTTTTTAAAATACTAAAAATTAAATTTTAAGAATCCACAAATAATGAATGACTTACACTTATGAAATTCTAATACATCTCCAAAGTGACCTCACTCCACATATCTCAAATAAACCAAAGTGATCAAAAAAATCAAAGCCTTGTGTAGAAAAACTCTAGCACTTTAACGAATCAATTTTTTCTCTCATCTTTTCATTTCTCGCTTTTTGATATTCATCTAAAAATTAATAGTTAAAATTGAGAAATTAAGAAAAAACTCGGACACTGAAAAAAATACTCAGAAATTGTGTGGAGATAACTAAAAAATTAAGGAGCAAAAAGATGCTATAGCAGCTAACGCCATCTCAAAACATCCCACCTCCTCATTGAATTCTTAAATTTGACTCTCGACAGTTTCTGATGCATGTACAATATCCATACAATCAATCAAGAGATTCAGGAAAAAGAGCTCGAGCGCAATTTACAAAAGAGCATAAAACCTGGGGAATCCAAGCATTTATGAGAAAAGCTATTTCAATGACTAAAGATCCCCCGATTTGGCTGCTGAGGCCTCTGAAATGTGCAAAGGGGTTAATGCCCACTCCAAATCCCACAAATACCCTTCCCACACTCAAAATGTTTGGATAGGGTGCAGCCACCAGAAAGATAGCTCTGTGAAGATCTAGAAAAACTCTTGTGGCGCAACCATAGTTGGTTGGATTGGCGATCGAGGCATGGTGATCAATCTCAACCTAGACTGTAGATGAGGATCCTGTTAAGTCTGCGGATCGGACACAAAAAAGAATAAATAAAAGTCTTATCAAATCCCTCAGACCTCCAGTATTGTGACTGGAGCGTTCCAGGCTGTGTAAGATTAGGAAAAACCATCTGTGAAAGTGCTAAGGAAAACCAGAAATGAGCCGTTGAAGAAGAGAGTTGGCCATACCATAATTAATGTGAGCTCCCATGGAGATGATTTAGGATTATACATCCACCTCAAGGTGCCTATAAATTACCTAAATGTTTCATAAATGTTGCAGTCTCTAAATTGTGCACTTGCAATATGTTGGAGCCTGTAAAATGTACACTTACAGTAATATATTTTGTACATGTAAATTGCTAAAATTCTGTAACCTCTAAAACGTACAGTTGCAGAAGAAATGCTGAATCTAAAGTGAGGAGTGTCATCTCCTCAAGCGGCTACTCCACAATTAGTTTTAAGAACAGAAAATCTTTAAATCTCGGGAAAAAAAAAACAAATTCCCTTGTTTTTAATCAAATAAATTTAAAATTATTTGCAGTAAACGAATCTTGAAGATAGAAATTCGTCCATTTTTGTCTTATAAACTTCCAAATGATACAATTTGTGTATGGTGTGAAACCGCGAAATAAGCTTTAAAAACGGATTTTTCAAGACGCAGTATACCTTACCGAAAAGAAATATATATCAAATTTTCCATCTCCTCGTTGCCAACCAATTTTTTTTTTTAAATATATTTTTTATATTTTTGGAAATGCTACATTTAAGTGATCAAAGTACAAGTCAATGAAGAGTCTTGAGGCCTCGTAGGGGAAAAAGTCATTTGAACAAGATATTAACAAATAGTAATCATACTTGAAATGTATGATGGAAATGTTAAAGGGAATTTGTTGAAGATTTTAAATTAGGGGAAGAGAAACAAATGGAGAGGAAGAGGGCGAAGAGAAATGGGTTCGAGGGTGGAGAAGTGTAAGGGTGGGGAAAGTGGAATGGGGAACCAATGTGAAACTCTACCCTCCAACAACCACAAGACATTTTTGTCATTCATTTGAAAGAGAAAACGTGTGTTGCGTATGTTGGCGAGACAAATGTTGACGGAGACATCTCATAATGCGAGTGGACAAACAATACTATCGAAGTGAATAATTGTTTTAAAATTCAGCCCTTGCATTTATTCGGTGGTTTGAACACACCTAAATGAAAGGGGAATTTGAATGCATGTTTCATGGGACGCATCGAGAGACAAGAAGATGTGGAGTGGACATAGGAGCCCTAGGTAGTGATTTCATGTAAATTTTAGATAAGGGCTTCTCTCTAGTTATTAGGTTAACGATTAGGATTTTCCTCAACAACATTCTTGATGGTGTCGCTTGTCAAAAGTTATTAGCATTAATGATACAACAACATGAACGACAACATTCCCACGAAACTGAATATGACATTCATTGTTCCTTGTTTGCAACCAGGGAAGAAATGACGCACATCTCATTTGTGAATGCCAGAAGGGAAGTAGTGGAGGAATGAAGCATGGATGAGAGAAGGAAATTAAGGAATGTGTTTTTGAAGCACGAAAGGGTTTCCCTCATCAACAATCGTGTGGGCATTGATGATTCTAAATACTTGCGGAGTTAGACATGATAAAGAAATGCAACAATGTTAAATAACTTTGAATCGAAAGATGAAACCATATGTTCGTTCCAAACCATCTTTGTACTCTCTTTGTAGCATTTTGTAGGGCCCCTTTCTAGTTTTAAGCTTGAATATTAAAGCAATGTAACAACATGGTTTTAGGTCATCCCAAGCCTCTTCCACACCGTAATCGGACATTCAACATAATCGACGAAAAATAAATTGTCGGGACAAACGATACTAGAATTGGCGTTGGTTTGTCAAGATTGAATGGACTTCACACATTTAAAATCCAACGTCCTCCACACTTCTACACCAATCTCGTGAATTTGTGAGATAAGGCGTGTTGGTGGGAAAATTTGTAAGTGTTGCAGGCAAGCAAAACCAACAGTTTAGGGAGCACAGTCCCTCCTCTTTGATGGGGTGGTTCCCAAATTCAAACCAAAATTGATCCTACAATATTTACAAATGTACAACTATTGCATATCTTATGTGAGGACAGGTAGTTCATTGTTTAAGGATGATGGGACTAAATATAGAGCAGGAGTTTAGAACAACAAGAAGATTGAGAGGGAGGAAGGGAAAACAACAATTTCATATAAGAAGGAAACAAATTTTATCCTACTATTGCATGTTAAATGAGATTTAAGAATGCATACATTCACATAACATGGAGATTCTTCCCCTTAAAATAGAAACACATTGACACAAAAGTTCTATGATTCTTGATAAAAAGGAGTGAACGCAAAGTTTCACAATTCCACAATATGCAAATGATGCGAGAATGAGACCAAGGAAGAGAAGGAGAGGAAAATGAGAAGAAATATTTTGTATTCAATATACTCTGCTCTTACATCAATTATGCCAACATCCCCTTCAATTACAAAATGAGGCCTTTTATAGGCACATTAGCCCAAAAGTAGTTATTTTAACTACTTTTCACCTTAATCGACCCAAACTCTAGTTTACATAACTCGAGTTCAAAAATACATTCATTTTGACAAAAATACATTATTTTTATATTACATCACAAATACTCAAGTTTAAAACCTTCATTAACATCTTTCCTTGGAAAAAATTGAGAGTTTTTAAAAAATTGTAAAGTATAGTCACCCAGCACGATAACATCGAGAGAACATGAGGAGCAGTAGAATGTTTTGTTAGAGCACAAAAGTAAAACCCTTGGTTTGATCATGGGAAGATCAAGTCCTTCGGCTAACGTGGGATTGTCTTCAAAGTGTGGGACTTTTCTCCTTGAGACAAACCTCCTAGAGAAGGTTGGTTCCTTCTCTCCTAGCTCAATGCAAACTAACCTAAACTACTCAAACTACAACTAAATATAAAGATAAATCTAAAACACATGGGATCCATGGTTGAGAGAAAAGGGAGAAAGTTGCAAAATGAAAGATGGTGATGCACCAACACTAATACAAGGTTCAAATTTGACCAGAAAGACACATAACAATTTCACATGGAGAGATTTTAATGGAGACAGAGTTTTGGAAGACGTGAATGAATAAAACTTAATGTCAAATAAGAGGGTAAACATACACAACAAATACAAAGCATTTGAAGGAAAAAAACCACAAAGATATCGCATTCATAAGGCATTCATCATGCTTACAAAGTGGAGGTTAGGAATCTCTTACAAAATGTAAAGTTGTTGAGGTTTAAAGGTAGGAAAAGGAGTTGCTCCAAGGTAGAGCATGCAAAATTGTTAGAAAGGAACCCGTAAAACGTGCCTAAGCACTTACATTTATAGAATATGAGAATGAGGAAGAGAGAGATGGGAGGGAACTCCAAATTTATATTTTGCAATGAATGAAGAAAATCTTCCACCTGTAGATCTTGTTGCCATTAATCTCCCCAAAAATCATCGTTTTCCTGCAACACAACATCGGGATTCGCAGGTGAGGGCATGGGCATCGTTTGAGCTTTTACTTCATGTAAGTGAGGTGGTTAGGCACTTGAAATGAGAAACTACGTGTTTCCTTTATTTCTCTCGAGATCTCATGGTTTTTCCTCCCAAAATTATTTCAATCCTATAACTATACATTCGAATATGAAGTCCTTGAAGAGATGAAACAAATGCAACAATTCCTATGTAATTTGGATCTCTCAACTGGAAGACATTATCAAAAATGATTTCTGCCTTGTCTTGTGGCTCCTTGGATGTTCTTTAAATGTTATGTAACTCCTACAACATCCCACAGATCTTTGGATTTGAATGTCTCCATGGATTGAGAAACCCACGAGATAATAAGCTGTTACACATATACGCAGAACTCTTTACTCACACTATCGTGAATTTCTAATTTTTTTTTCGCACTGTTACTTACGCTAAAAGCATGAAAGGATTTACTCCTTCCTCATTCCATGGATTTAGAAATTTTTGAAATACCACATCCGGGAAACCCACAGAACATTGAGGTAGTATTTTATAGTTCCCAAACTTAGTTGCTTCCCAAATTCTTCGGTCTCTCTTACCGCAAGGTGCTTTAAGCCTGTCCTCCACATGTCATAGATTCTTCTAAGCGGTCTTCATCCTTTGTTGCATGACATTGTGACCAACTCGAGGAACACCAAACTTCTCCAAGTCCGTGTAGCACACTTTTCCATGCCACGAAGGTCAAAAATCCATCAGAATCCACTTAAGTCCCGAGCTCAAACTCCTTCATTCTGCGGGCTAGGAGAACCCATAGAACATTAAGTTTTGTGATTTCACAGAACACTAAGATTTGGTGTTTCGTGAATTTTAAACACAATTTTCCTACGTCCAAAATTGAATTTACAAATTGCCAAAATAGCCTTGGGGGTTATTTTGGAAAACAGTTTGGTGACTCATGGGGATATATGCATCTTTAGATAGATGATCAATTCCCTTTTAAGCATCCATTGGGCTTTGAGTCAAACCTAAAAACTTGGAAAACTAATATGAAAACTCAACATTCTTCTTTGAACATGGCATGAACTCAAACAAAATTGACCCATAGGTTCTCTTGAAGATTGATCCTTTGGGAGTTATGAATGAAACTTGCAAAGTGACCCAAAACTCAATTTTTGGCTAAGGAAGGAGCATGGAGAACTTTGTTTTTTGCAATTGATTTTGGGGCTAAATGAATATGCTTTGACACAACCCCAAAATACCTCATTTTCCCATGAAACCTTCTATGAATTCAAAATTCAACAACAAAAAATGGGGCCACACAACTATGTACAAAATATAAGATCATACATGTCCAAATGGAACATGCAAAGTGTGCATAAGCACTTGTTACAAAGCAAACTACAACTACCAACAAAACATGTGCTCAACAACACTTGGAGGAACTGAAACTAAACTAATATGTACAATGATGGAACCTTCACTTCAAAAGAAATGTTTAAGGTAGATCCCATTGATTGGAATCATAATTTCCATCCAACTTTGACAATTGGAAAGCATTGTGTGGATTGCAACTTGAGATGACATAAGGGCCACTCCATATTATATCAAACTTTAAGTGCCTACCTGGTTTGACTCTATCTTGATCCCATTTAAGTACAAGATCTCCTTCTTGAAATATTTGAGCCACTTATTTCTTGTCAAAGTACTTCTTGGTATGAGCTTGATCTTTTCCATTGTCTTCATTGCTTGATCTCTTAATTCTTATAGCTCCATGAACTCTATGTATCTCGAATTCCATGGATTCAACTTCAAACATATCCAAGATATCTTGATGAGCTCTAGAGTTAAAAATTCAATAGATATTGACAACTTAGCTTCCTTCCCATAGACAATCTTGAAAGGTGAGTTGTCAGTTGATCTCTTGGGAGTGATTGTATCGACCCACAAGTGACTTTAGCTTTGTATGCTAATCTCTATGATTCTCATCTATGGTTATTATAATGATCCTCAGGAGGTTTTTGTTTGTTGATTCAACTTTTCCATTGTACCTTAGGGGTAATAGTTTGAAGATGTGCTCAAATATATTCCATTCTTGACAACCCAATTAGTGATTTTAGTGCCAAGGAATGCCAGAGCATTATTGGATATTATTGTGGAAGGAAAACCAAACCTTGTCACAATACCTTCATATAAATATAGGATGCTAGCTTCATTTTCTTCTTTCAAAACAACTACCTCTGTCCATTTGGTGAAGTAATCTATGGCTATGAGGATCCACTTGTGACCCAAGCTTGAATACGGATTGATTACTCCAATGAAATCCAATCCCATTGCATGAATGGTTGATCCACTAAGATGAGATGAAGGGGTAGAGCTGCTAGTATCTCTTTGCATTTGAAGAAGGCGCATTTTTACATTTTTAACCCATGCATAAAATTCCCTACAAGACTCGATTAATAATAGCCGTCTTTCATTATTTTGAGTGTTGTTGGTCTTGGAGCAAAATTTCCTCTAGAAGCGCAACATCATGAAACTCATGCAGAACTTTCTCAATGTGATTTACCTTAATGCATTCTAAGATAACAACATTTACATCCTTTATAAACAAAATCCCATCAATAAACACATATGGAATGGATTGAATCCTAAAATACCTTTTTTGGCCTTACTCAAGCTTTGAGGGCATTGACCTATTTGGAGAAAGTGTGTTATGTTGTGGGTCCAACAATGAGAATTTGGACCATCGTGGGTTCTTCTTGATCAATTTGGAGCACTAAAATAAATTCCTCTTCGTTTCACGGATCTGAAACCAATTGCTCACATAAACCTTTACCTATGACTAGCTTAGTTACTTTGATATCAACATCATATTCCATCACTTTGGTTATCCAACTAGCTCTTTTCTCATTCAGATCCTTATTCAAAAGAAAATCTTTCACACCAACATGTGAAACCATAAGATGGATCTTATTATTAGACACTAAATGTTTGAATTTCTTCAAGCTCCTTATAATAGCTAAGGCATGCTTCTCAACAAATGAGTACCTTACTTAATAATCTTTGAGATTTTAGCTAAAGAATGCAATTGGTTGCTCTTGACCTTCTTTGTTTAGTTGTACTAATATGGAAGATATTGTATACATTCCTCCAAAATTATACACGGTGAAGTCCTTTGATAAATCAGGATTGATAAGGGTAGGGTCCTATGCAATTTCATGTTTAATGGCCTTGAAGTTGTTATTTCCTTCCATAGTCCATTTGAAAGGCATGTTTTTCTTCAACATTGATGTCAATGTCTTGGTAAGATAGGAAAAATTTAGAACAAAACACCTAACAAAGTTGATCCTTCCTAAGAAACTTTACAATGCTTTCTTGTGATTGGGTAATGGCAATGCAAGGATGAAACTTAGCCTTTCTGGATCAAATGCTAATCCCTCTTTAGAGACAATATGGCCAAGGATCTTACCTTCATGTGCTAGGAAGATACATTTCTTGGGATTGAGAGAAACCCCAAACTGTCTACATCTTTCAAACACTTCATTGAGATGGAGTAGATGATCATTTGCATCCTTGGAGAACACTATGATGTCATTCAAGTAGACAATGAAAATGTTGTTGATCGGTCCTTTGAATGCCATATTCATGGATCTTTGGAAAGTTGTTCTGTGTTGCTCAAACCAAATGACATTTTCCTATGGCAATAAGTTCCCCACTTAGTGGTAAAGGATGTTTTGAATTGGTCTTCATCCTTCACCATAATCTAATTGTAGCCAAAATAACCATCTAAAATACAAAACCTCTCTGACCCTCTTATCATTTGTAGAATTTTCTCCATTGAAGGTAGTAGATAATGATCTTTCGGAGATGATTTATTCAAACCCCCTGAAATCAACACACAATCTAATCTCCCCATTTATTTTTTGCATTGAAACTAGGTTGAAACCCATGATGAATTCTTGATGGGGAAATGATGTTTTCTTCAATCAACTTATTTAATTCCTTTTTCATGAGAGGCTCAATCCATGAATTGACATGCCTCTATTTTTGCCTAATGGGATTGGTTGTTGGATCCAATTCTATTGGAAGTGCAATGGGCTAAGAGGGGGTGAATCAGTCCTTTAAAAAAATTTAACTAATTCATATTTACTTTCTTAAACCATAAACCATTCAACCATACATTAATGTGTGTTTAACATTCATTCAAATGAGCATAACCATGAAAGAGACACAAGAACACAAGATATAAGTGGGAAACCCTCAAGGGGAAGAAAACCCACTAAAACTTCTGATTATATTACTCAAATCAAAAGTATTTAGTGAAGCACCAACTTCACAAGGAGCACCAACCCCTAGTTTAGTAGAGCACCAACCCCTAGTTTAGTGAAGCACCAACTCCACAAGGAGGCTACAACCCCCTAAGATGATAAAGAACCAACTCAACCACCTTTATATGAAGATATATGATGTATTTTTCTACTACAACTGATGGAGATCACAATTTCATCTCACACACCTTCAAACCCTCTTTCACGTAGCTCGCTCTATCTCACACTTTCATGACCTAATTTTGATTCAAACATTTGCACACATGCTCTCTAACCCTCTTCATATTTTTTCACACCTCCTCATCTCTGCTTTGATGCCTTTTAACCTCTCACACACTCTCAATTAGCTCACACTTTTTCCCTCTTAAATCACTAGTTCAAATTTGAACCCAAAACACTTGCTTTATACCCTTCTCAACTCAAAAACATAAGACAATTCGGTCTATACAATTATCTCAACCAATAAAACATAAAAATATAACAATGCATTCATAACAAAACTTATAATGGACCCATGTAGGTTGTCCATGCTCCAAGACACCGAACACCTGCTCAAAATAAGCTCAAAATCCCATCACCGGGTTCACCAAAGA
Source organism: Taxus wallichiana var. yunnanensis (assembly GCA_018340775.1). NCBI lineage: Eukaryota > Viridiplantae > Streptophyta > Pinopsida > Cupressales > Taxaceae > Taxus > Taxus wallichiana. The sequence goes on along the minus strand of CM031240.1, from coordinate 876,839,578 downwards.
CCTCCAAACTCATCACCATGATTAATCATGCCTCAAAAAGCCTCAAAAATGTCTAATATGACATAAAAACATTAACCATGGTTGTACATTAACTTTAACTAATAAAATTATTTATAACACAAACAAGAAGGCTCATATCCTTCTCAAAATAGTTGCTTCTAGGAACCAGTCTTCACCAAACATGCTCAAGACCACCCAAGAACATCTCAAATATGCCATATAACCACTCATTATAAATTCAATGACCTGTAGAAGACATACATTCATTATATAGATCTTGAAACATCCATCCATGCAAACCAAACTTACTTTCCTCTTCACCAAACTGAGCTGCCCAGAAAGCAATTTTGGAAACACAACTGGTTTACACCATTTCTTCCACTTTCAAGACTTATAAATTCCTTTAATAGGGATAAAATTCATCCCTCATCACTCTACAATAGATAGAAAGTGATTAATCTAAGTATAGAAATATATGCCTAATCGATTGTTATTGCAATGATAAATGAATAAACAATTAAGTACAAAAATTAACCCAAACAAACTAAGCCAAAATATGTAAAACCCTAAGTGAAAATAAGAGGTAAGATGACTTTGTTGTTTCGTAATTAATCCTGGGTCGTGCCGAAGTGTCGACCGGATAAACAGAGAGGGATAAACATCATAGAGCCTCAAAAAAGTGTGTGAGCTAACGATCTATCCGGAATGGGGCACCTATGTCTATGAAAATACTCAAAAACCTCCTCTGAGTGGTCATAATTTGTTCATTTTTGTTCTCCTTGATTCTATGAGGTTGCACAATGATCGCCGAAGTCATTAGAAACCTACGATGAAATAATGACTTGCAAAACCCTCAAAGAGACATCAAATCCTAAAAAAGAAAGATGCAGAATGAGGGGTTAGACTATCCTCAATTGTCACAATGGTGATCTTATGACTGAGCGATGCACTACATCTCATAACCAATGTAGTTATGTGTGTGTGTAGAATTGTGCCCTAGATAGCTCTTGTGTGTGTCACACTTGATAAGCGAACAAGTAAGCTAGATGTAAAGAAATGTAATAAATGTGTGCATGGAATAGAATGAACTTCCCTCATATGAAGTGTGTATATAGAATAACCATCCCTTTCCCTTGAATGAATGCTTTTATGTTATTGAATATCCTCTGGATTCAACCTTAGGTGGTGATATCTAATGCTTAATGTTTGGTCCTTTATTATGATCACATAACTTTATATTTATATGATTCCCTTGCTTGAATTTTGTAATTAACCCCAAAAAGTATGACTACCAAAAATATAAGATGCTCAAACAGATAAAAGCACCCACAAGATGTGAATAAAGTACAAAGAGGTCATGGGCACCCGAGGGGATGAGGGCACACTGGTGTTGGCATCTGGTGGGGCTCGGTGTCAGGGTGATAAATGTCGAGGTGTAAAAGGGAAGACGAGAAAGTAAGGGTGTAAGACCCAATGTGACAAAAGAAAACAAAGAACAGTGGCCAAAGACATGATTTAATTAGTATTTTTCTTACTTAGGAATCATATGAATAGTAGTATGCAATCATGACTAGATAATTACCCAAAGTGCGTGATTTTGTGTCTACATTTTCCCCACTTTATGTTATTGAGCGAAAGCTTGATAACATAAAGTAGATAGAGATGTGTACTTGATAACCATGTAGATCGATGCCAAAAGCATGCCGAGGAACAAGGAAAAGTGTGGAGTGATAAAAATATGGAGAGTGGATGCTAAGGAGGAGAAAGTGCAAAAAAAAAATGACGAAAACGACCCTAGGGTGAAAACGCATGTGTAGATGTCACGATTGTGCATTTTGTTGAATGATGTTGACTACTACTTCCCATATGGACAAACTTGCAAAAGAGAAGAATGTACAAATAGTCAAATACACATGTATATGTGTAAAAAAACATGTAAAGAATTATGTAAGAATGAAAAGTGTGAAAAAGGGACATGTGCAACTAATTTGTGATAAGGAAAGAGTGTACAAGGGATCCTATAACTCGTGTAGATGAATGATTTTTTAGGGAGATCTCATGCCGATTTGTTGTGACCATGAGTTTTTCGGGTGATCTCACACCAATGATATGGAAGAAGTGTAGGGAGAAAAGTTTGGTGTTATCCTCCAACCTTTAATTGCTTCCCACAATGTAGAACACCACTGTAGATGGTGTGTAAAAATTTAAACAATTCGATCTAACATGAAAGTAAAAAGTGTTATGTAGTGCATGCATGCTAAGTCTTTGAGGATTGTGTGCCCTGTAAAAGTCATTGTGTGGAGTTCTATAGATTATGTGCTAAAGCGCAAAATAATATGTAATGCCCCCTAGTCACAGTGTCCGGGAAGTGTTAGGGGTGCCAAGTGCTACTATATTAGTGCAGGTGCTAGTGTAAATGTTGTGCTAAGGACCCAAGTCTGATTTTAAGCCTTGTCTTATATTGATGAATGTGTTATATCGGTCTTGAATTATGCTAAATTGTGGAGGAATATGTGGCCCAAAGGAGGACTGACCATTGTGTTGAAAACTACACCCTATAGGGGGAGGGAATGTTCTTGGTAGAAACCAAGGCACACATAAACAAAGTGGTTGGAAGACAAGTGTTAGTATAAGAAAAGATAAACACACATGTAGAAGACAAAATGTAAGCTAAGTAGACAATGTGTAAGCTAATATGTAAGAGGACAACACGTAATAAGACAATGTAGATTGTGAAAATTGGGTTTCAAACATGGGACACCACTCACGATGTCGTAAGACAATCAAGGCCGACTAGGAAAAAAGTAGACAAGTGTGTACACAAGACAAAGGGAAAATCCCACAAATAGTGGCAAATAATGACAAACAAGAACAAACAATGTAACAGACAACCATGGAAGTAAATAGCCTTGCATAACAAATGTTACACATGAAGCACCCATTAGCATTTTAGAGTGATAAAAAGTATGTCAAAATGTGTATAATCCAATAATAATGTGTTATGAAACAAAATGAAACAATAACACATGTAATGTACAAAAGTGGATGCCCCTAGGAGCCATTGTGGGACTAGTAATAGGTACTGCACCAAACATCCATACTGCGTGTGTGGATCTATAGCATTTGCGATCATAACTAGAAAGGAAAGTGAACATGTATGTGTGTATGATAAAGATAATGACATACAAGATATCTATCTAGCATGTGTAGTAAAGTGTACATGTAAAAGCATAAGTAAGCAAGAGTAAATGCAACCAAGATATGCAGTATGCTTTGGGGGAGACAAAATGGAATGCAGTGTGAATTATAAGAGAAGTGTTCTCCCCAAGTGGATTCATATGTATACAATGAGGTTCATTTGTATATGCCCCCTCAACAGTCAAGAATGAACCGTAAACAAGAGTGCATCATCGGGAAATGGTTTGAATTGTGTATATTCAAAATATGTGATGGTAAAAGCACTAAATATAGAGTGTGTGAGTGAGTGAGTGAGTGAGTGAATGTGTGAGTGTGGTGAGGTCCATTTGATATGTAGACCTTCAATAGTCAAGTATGAACCATGGAACTAGAGTGCGTCATAGGGTAGTGTATTGTGTTGGTCGTGTGAGAAATATGTGTGTTGTGATGTGTTGTTTGCGTATAAGAGAAAATGATGTGTGTGTGCGTTGCTTGTGTAAGAGATTGATTAGGAAGTTTTCTATTGTGTTGTGTATTGCAAATATGTTAAGTGCGTAGTAGGTGGTGTCACATGTGAAAGTATCAAGTAGGTAGTGTAGATCGTGCAAGAGGTGTGTGTTGATTATATGTAAGAGAGATGTATCATATGATGTAGGGGATGCATGTTATATTATTTATGATAGATATGTCATGAAAGCACTAAGTGTGAAGCATGTTGTAAATGTGTCAAGTGTGTGGTATGTTGTGTTGAATATACGAGGAGAGTATGTGTTGTTTGTTGTTGTGTTGAGTTTGTATTGATGAATAAGTACGAGAAATATGTATGTTAGTAGTAAGTAATGTTGAATGTGTGGTAGAAGGTTTTGTATGTGTGTTGATTGTGATGAATATGTGTGAGAAATAAAATGATGTGTATTGTAGTGTGTAGTGTGATGTGTAACATGTTGTGTGTGAGGTTCATGTGTATATGATGCCATCAACAAAGTCAAGTGTGAACCAAAGCACAAGAGTGCGTCATCAAGGAATGGCAATATCTGATGCGTGTACCAAAGGGTTTGAAAGTGCTAAGAAAGATGAATCATGAAGCATAGAGCATTAAGTGTGATAGGACATGATAGAAACAATTGATAGTGCTAGAAGGGGGAGAATAAGTGCGATGCCCCTAAGTGTTCCAATGATGGAGATTTATGTAGTGACGTAAGAGATACCTTGTCATTGTGGGAGAGCGTTATCTATGTCATGATAAGAGTGAGGGCCAACACAATGGTAGGCTGAAGCAATAGTAGGACCATGCGATGGTGGTGGAATTTGAAATGTGTCTTGGCTATCAGTAGAATAAGTAGTTGCTTTGACAAAATGAATTGGAAATGGAAGTGGAGTAGGATGGGGAGGAATCTTGAATGGTGGTAACTTAGGTGGGATTGATGATGTTGAGAAGACTTGATAGGAGAAGAAGGTGGACTGATTTTGAGAGGTAGTTGCGTATTTTGACTTGGTAATGTCATAGATGACTTGAGAGGAGGGGGTGTTATATTTATTTTGAGAGGTGGTTCTTGGCGTGCACTTGATTTTCCATAGAAGGAATGTGAGAGGTGATGGCATGATGTTCATTAGGCATATAAGAATCACATTTAGGAACCCATTGGGATGCAAAAATTAAAGATGTAAGAGGATGTTGTGTAATGAATGAGATAAAACCTTGATGCTCTAGATGCTCTATTCTTCATTGTAAAGCATAACAATCATTGTCATTGTGTCCATTGATTCGATGATAATTGCAATATAGGCGACATTGATATTTTGCAATTCGGTAAGGAGGATAGCCTTGAGTAGACGGTAAAGAGATCAATTGATGACTAATGAGCTCAGTAAAATGTCATGTTGCTTAGTATTGTGATCAAAGGTGAGAGGCTCTGGTAATGGTATGACTTGAGGCTCACTGATATGAGCACATGTAGAAGACATAGAATGAAGATGAGATGTAGAAGGAGAACAAACATTAGCCGAGAAGAAACGTCCTTAAGATGTTGGATTTCATAGCCTGAAATTTGTCATAAAATAAAGAATGCAAAACTCAAATTGACTCCAATATGGGTTAATTGGATGGAGGATCACAAAGGCTAGGGTTGATCGGATAGATGATGGAAAATATGACTTATTTTGTGTGGTGGCATATCTTTAGGAAGACACATGGAGTCTAAGGATTTTGTAGAACAACTGGGCGGTCATGATGTATTTTAAGTAAATCAAACAAAGGGATTTGAGGAACTTTATGACCCATAATAGAAGAAAGATGAGGATCGAAACGTATTTGACCGAGTCAAGTTTACTAAAATGATCAAGATAAATATATAAATGTATGCTTAATCTGATTGTTCTTGCAACATTAAATGAATAAACAATTAAATACATAAATTAACCCAAGAAAACTAAGCCAAAATATGTAAAACCCTAAGTGCAAAGAAGAGGTAAGATGACTTAGTTGTTTCACAATTAATCTTGGACTATGCCAAAGTGCTTGACTAGATGAACAGAGAGGGAGAAGCATCACACAGAGCCTCATAAAAGTGTGTGAGCTGAAGATATGTCTAGACAAGGGTGCCCATGGACACTCTAGGCCTATTTCTGGGCGCATGTGTTTACGGAAATGCTCAGAAAACCTCCTCTAAGTGGTCACAAGTTGTTCATTGTTGTTTACCTTTGGTCATTATGAGGTCTCATAATGATCACCAAAGTCACTTGGAAACCTGCAATGAAATAATGACATGCAAAACCCTCAAAGAGACATCCTAAAAAAGAAAGACATAGAATGAGAGGTCGATTGTCCTCACTTTCACAATGGTGATCTTATGACTCTACATTGCACTACATCTAAGACCCAATGTAGTTCTTTGTGTGCGTGTGAGGAATTGTGCCCTAGGTCACTCTTGTGCATGTCACACTTGATAGCAAGAAAGTAAGCTAGATGTAAAGAAATGTAATAAATGTGTGCATGTAATAGAATGAACTCCCCTCCTATGAAGTTTGTATGCAAAATAACTAGCCCTTGACCTAGAATGGATGCTTTAATGCTCTTTAATAGCCTTTTAATGTAACCTTAGGTGGTGATAGCTAATGCTTAGTGCTTGGTCCTTTATTATGATCACATAACTTTATATTTATATGATTCCCTTTCTTGAATTTTGTAATTAACCCCGAAAAGGTGACTACTAAAAAGATAAGATGCTCAAATGGCTAAAAAGGACCCAAAATATGTGAACAAAGTATAAAGAGGTTAGGGGCACCTAAAGGGGATGAGGGTGCCTTGTGTAGCAGCATCCTGGCTGGGTGTTAATGTCCGGATGATAAATGTTGAGGTGTAAAAGGTAAGACTAGAACAAGAAAGGTGTAAGACCCATTGTGACAATAGAAAGCAAATAAGGGTGGCCAAATACATGGGTTAATTAGGATTTTTCTTGCTTAGGAATCATATGAATAGTATTATGCAATCAGGACTATATAATTACTCAAGTGCAGTATTTTGTGTCTACAACAAACATCAACCAATCCAAAAAAAGAGTCTTCTACCTTCATCTTCTATTTGGAGAAAACTTGTCTGTAAAATACGCAACCTTGGTCTTCAAAAATTGAGATTGTTCACCTATCAAAACTCATCATAAAAATAAAAACCATACATCATTGTAAATACCTCTGAATCTACTTTCCATAATATCTTACATTTCCTTGCAAATCCAAGTGGAACGCTTTCAACCGATCATTCTCTAAAACTACTAAAAATTGCCCTTTTAGGACTCAAGGACCAATCTTCATAAATAGGGAAAATTTTTCCCTCTAGGACCTCAGCCATGATCTGAAACTATCATCTACATCAACTAAAACTCCCAGGCTAAAAACAATGTCAATTTATTCCATACATTCTTTGGACAACTTTGCCTCAAACTGAACATCTTGAGAAACTTGCCTTTTGAGTGGGGTCCACAAATCATCACATGTTATATCATACCTTTATGGAAATCTGGAGGAGTCCTATATAACATCTAATCATCATAATAGCAATAAAAATCAATTCTAGGCACTATCATGAAGATCTCTCCTACCACTTTTGAGCTAGGGTTTTAAACTCATAAAAATAGTTTACCTTCTTAACATTCATTCATAAAAACATGTTGATGAAATGAGCTCATTATTTTTTTGAAACGATCTTATCTCAATGGAAAAACATCCCTGAAATCCATAAGGTCCCATGCAAAGCACACAATCCCAACGAGCACCATAAGTTGCAACTCGAGCTAGAAACACACTCTCAATCACCTTGTTTCACCAAAAAAGTATAACTTGCAAAATATTCTTCAAGGAAACATGAATTTTTTTCCACAACACCACAAAACACTCTACTATCATCTCTAATCATCATCATATCTCAAATAGGTATGCATCTTCATATCCCATATGATTTGCATGACTAGCCCTTAGGGTATTACATAGTTTAAGATAGGTCATAATGAGAAGAACCCCATACCTCGTCATGAAACCCATCCAAAATTCTCTAACACACTTGATACAATATGTCTCACACCTTTGCATGCCTCCATGATCTCACATGGCTCTATATCTCATCCTCATGCCTCATTTGGTCTCCAAGAACCCGGATTAGGTCTAGATGTGCACTGCAACTAGGTCTTCAACCTATACCTTTACCCCGAAACTCATGTTAGTCTCTCTACACTCTCCATTCATGCTCTCCATGCCTCTAATATGATCCTCAATCCACCATTCAACTCTACTCACCATGCTCCATCACCCGAAATAGCTAGGTCACATGATTAGGCTTACTAGACCAAGACATTCTCACCTTGTCCACTCTTTGCAACCATGAAACAACCATTTCATCATCCTAGTAAGAAAATTATAGAATACCTCCATCATCCTATTTTTCATTAATGGGATTTTACATCAATGACAACACCTATACACACACATGCCAACAATATCCCCCTTTGTCATTGATGGAAAACCACCTAGTCTTCTCCCCTTTTGAAATTAATGACAAAGTGTGTTTGTACCTACATGATCTTCATATTATTCATCCTATTATGATCATATTTTGGTTGGAAACATCAACCAAAGTCTTCAATATAGCATACAAACCTCGTTAAATCTCACTAATCTCTATTTTTGACCTCTTTCAAGACATGAAATCACTATAGCAGTCCTTAAACTAATGCATACCATTCATACACATGCCAACAATCCCGATTCGAGCCTAAAATACCATTCTTGCCTCTTCCTTGAATGATCTCTTCGATAAGGCTCAAAATTGACTTGACACATCCATATCTTTCCTTCACACAACTTTTAAGAATCAAATCCATAAGATTGACCTTCAATGCTTTTAGACCAATTTTAGGCATCCATGTAAGCCTAGACACATCATGAATCTACACCTTATAGCCCCCCTAGGTTTATACAATCCCTTTTTAACTCTAGATGCAAAAATTAGCTCAAATACCTTGTTTATTTGCCATGAAGGATGCTCAAACATATCATCCCCGCCTGAGTCTTTTCTTCAATGTTTTTATCCTTCATTCATGCTATCATAACCTTCTTGAGTTAAGAACTCACTTGCCATCAAATAAAACCTAAAATAACTCTCAATACTCTACTGTCTCACCTTCTTGACATCTAGAACACTTAGTAGAGGTAAAAACAAGCTCCTCATGCCTCAAGTAAACTCTATCTAGACATGTAGCTTGCATTTTTACACCTTCACTATCTTGACATAGTCAATGTACCTTGATGTCATGAAAACTTAATTCACAAAGTGTAAGAAAACCTCCATACACAACCCTGCAACATTTCAATTTTCATCCTCTTTGACACCTTGCACTCACTTTAGAAGGTCAAGATCTTGCTCCCCTTATTCTAGTATCCTTTTACAATCCCATAGATCACTGTCACATTCTACAGTGCCTTCATTTAGCTCTCTTTTGAAGGAAACCTACAACCAAAATGAGTTCTTCCATACAAACCTCCTAGATAAATTTCACACCTAATGAAGGTGTAGTCACAAAATCATACACTTTAGACATTATTTATCCCAGTCTCATACTACTATTTTAAAGGTTCTCGAGTGAAGAAAGTACTAATTAACCCCTGTCTTTTGGCCATCTTATTTTATTTTATATTGTCATTACTACCCCTTTCATCCACATGCCCAGCCTATTTCAGTCATTTCCTGTCATTTTAGCCTAGGGATCAGGCGCCTGTGAGCACCTTGGTCCTTTTGCACTTTCCTACCACTTTTGGGCTCTTTCTAGCTAGGCATCTTTATCTTTCTTGTGGTCGGCCTTTTTGGGGTTAATTGTGAAATTAGATCAAGAAAACCCTTTAAATATAAATTTATGAGACCATAATGAGGGACCTAGCATTACTTTCTACTATCACTCCATCTAGAGTTATATCCATCTATTGCATTAGAGATCACTTACATCCACATAGCTCCATCATCAAGGCTAGGACATCTGCATCACACTTCATGGGGGGATTCTATTCTATTACATACACACATTCTACTAAATTTTCTACACATAGTTATTGCTCACTACTTCACAAAGTGTGACTGACACAAGAGTAACCTAGGGCATGTTCACACACACTTGCACATAGAACTACATTGGGTTTGAGATGTAGTGCAAATGCTGGGCGATTAGTAAGTCCACCATTGTAGGTGAGGTCGATCGACCCCTTCATATGCATTATTCTTTTTAGGGTTTGATGTTTGTTTTGGGGTCTTGTAGGTATTTCTTTCATCTTGGAGTATTGGTGACATTCAATGTAAGACAACGAAGTTGATGTGACACACAACAGGGTTTTAGCACCACCTTCCAAAATTGCAAAATTTAGTTTCAGAAGCTTTTGCACATACTAGGGTGCCCAGATTGCATACTAGAGCACCGCAGGCACCCTAGTCCTCCTCCAGGCGCTCAAGTCCAGTTAGATCTTCCAAATCCATCCTTTTTGTGACTTCTCGTACACTTGCAGTCGTTTCGATCCTAATTTTCCTAGTCACCTCAATGATACTCTCCAACATGCATATGTTATTTAGCTGAGTTCTTTCCTCTTCTTTCTTGCATATTCGACTTATCATTTCCTTTTGCATAGTAGTTTAGCTCATTTCATTCTTATTTTCTACATTTATTTACTTTATTACTATTGTTCATAGCTTAGATTAACTATCCCCGTACTACATAGTTAGTCCATTTTTAGTTAATCATTTTGGTGAAGCCAACGTCTTTCACTTAGGATCCTCATTTTCTTCTATCATGGGTCATCAAGTTTCTTTATCTAATTTTCTTAAGAGATATCCCAATTTTCAGGTTGTTTTACAAAAATCCCTAGACACCAAGTATTTTGATGACAATACACCACCACACAAATTAAGTTCTATGCTTCATTATTTATTTGTCAACCCTAGTCTTAATGATCCTCCATCTAATCAACCACTATTAGACTTGATTCAAGCCTTACATACATTATTTCAAGATAAATTTGTAGCCATGGAATCCACAATCACATCTCTTAGATATGAAATTCAACAACTTAAGGATGTTTCTCAATCGCATGTTTGTGCTCCTTCTACATCTTATATGCAATCTATGTCCACTACATGTCATCTAGCTAAACCTCAAGACATGCCATTTCCTGAGCCTCTTATGTTTGAGCACAATACTATGCCACATGAAATTATTACTCAACTCCTTAGTCATTAGTTGATCACTTTTCCACCTACTCATTGCTATCCTCCTTATCGAGCTTACAAAATATCAAGGTCATCCATATTGCAACTATCATAGAATAAATGGACATAATGACAATGAATGTTATGTTATACAACGTAAGATCAAACATATTGAACGTCATGGATTTTATCTCCTTTAAGGCATGCCCTCATAAACTCTACACCTACACCATGCTCTACGACTATTAGTGAGCCTCCTCTAATATTTATAAGGAATTTCTATATGCTTCTCTTATTCATTACATGCTTTGATGTTGACAATCACTCACATGTGCATAATACTTCTTCTCCTAATTCAGACAAATACTATAGTTCCATCCCATGATTCTCCTATTTTTGATGTCACTTCTTCTCCACTTAATGAGCATCACACCATCATTTATCCAACACCTTTTCAAACAAACAAGCATTTCCTAAGCAATCACCTACGATGTTTCCAAGTAACAAAGTCAACCACCTATCAAAATTAGTTCACAAACCACTCCTACTAAGTCGTCTACTGCATTACCAAATAAACCTAAGAAATCTCCCTTGAGACTCAATGCAACTTGGCCTCCTCTCAAATCTAAGCTCCAACCAATTAATTTTGTCCCAACAACTAATCCTTCTCCTAGTGTTTATGATATATTTTCACTTTCACCGCCACCAAATAGTTCTACTATAAACCTTGTCCAACAAGGTCCCACCGCACGTAAACTTGGTCTTTGGTAGGTGAATCTTATCACTCTACCCTCCTGATGACACACTCATATTCTTATGGTTCTTATATGACTATTGAGGGGTCCTTTACCATAAAGAACCTCGTTTCATCTTACATTACCATATTCCTCCATTACACCACCACCTATACATACACACATCTATAAGACTTTAACGCTCCTTACGCATCATCAATTAAATGAAATCTATAATGCTTCATCACCCTCATACATCATTTATCACATAGTACACACATTATCATACACTTGGGGGAATAACATCCCACATCCCCCCTAATCTTAGCATCTACGCATATCTCACTTTACATTCTCATACATCAATCTCATACCATACACATACTCATTACATGCTTTAACAATGTCACTACCCGATGACGCACTCTTGTGCTTCGGTTCACACTTGACTGTTGAGGGATTAATACTACACTAAACCCACACACTACACTCTAGGCATTACATACCATATCTAGTCACACATGTCACGCATACACATCATACTACCATACATACATTTTGTCTACAACATTGTTCCATTTCCACATTCATACATCATACATTATACTAGTCCTCACCTTATGCATTTTACATCATACACTATTAGGCTATTTATACATGTTGCCTCACATCCTATACATAGGCATATACCATACATCATCATACACTGCACATTACTCACATTCTACACATTATGCTAGTCTTCATCATATATGTCATCAGCATTACATTCATCCCTACATACTACATTACTCATCTATCTACTATATTACATTACTCATCTATCTACTACTATATTACACTACGTGTTATACATTACATTTTATACATTCTATATATCTATCATCGCATCTTACACACCACATATTTATACATTCTACTCATCACATGGTTGCATTTCATCATTGCATTATCTTCTATGCGCTACACTCACCACCCTATGACACACTTTAGTTCCTCGGTCCATACTCAACTTTCGAGGGTTTACAAATCAAATGGACCTTACACTCATCATCATGCATGCATGACAATCCTAGGCTAGTGACATACACTTTAGGCTAAATCGTCACCTATTCTATCATTTTATAGTGGTATACACCTTAGGTTACATCACCACTCCCTCCTTTCATCTTGTAGTGACATACGCTTTAGGCTAAATCATCACCTATTCTATCATTTTTAGTGGTATACACCTTAGGTTACATCACCACTCCCTCCTTTCATCTTGTAGTGATATACACTTAGGGATAAATCATCACTCATCCATTCATCTTATAGTGATATATGCTTAGGATAAATCATCACTTATATCATTCATCTAGTCATGATATATGCTTTGGCTATAGGGTTCATGACACACATCATTTCTAGGTCGCATCTCATCACTACACTTACACATTCATCACAAGCACGTTAGACACAAACACACTACTTTGACCATTTCCCAATGACGCACTCTCGTTTATGGTTCATTCTTGACTTATGAGGGGGAAAAAAAATGAACCTCATTACATACACTTCCATTCACTCGAGGGCACGCGGCTCCTATCATTCCATCTTGCATTCCATTCCATCCATCCACAACATACTACATTGTCTTGGGGCATTTACTCTTGTTTACTAGTGTTTTACATGATCACTTTACTACACATGTTAGATTGATTTATTATATGTCATTATCTATACATCCACACATGTGTGTTCACATATTTGTTTATTTGTGATTACAAATACATATATTTTACACACACATGGATGATCTCCTTCTACCCTTCCTATATTGGTCACTGGGGGCATCCACATTCATTTCTCTTCCAAGTGTTATTGTTTCATTTTATACTTAGCACTTTACATTACTTCATTATTCACGTTTTGAAATATTGGTTATTTTTCTAACATGCTAATGGGTGTTTCATGTGCAACACTCATTTTTCAGGATTACATGTTTCCATAACTACTTATTTTTTTGTTGTATTTGTCTACTTTTTTTTTGTATGCGAGATTTGCCCTATGTTTTATATTCACACTTGCTTGTTTTTGTGGTGCATGATGGCCTTGCATGTCTTGCGACATGTGAGTGATGTCCCATGTTTGCAACCCACTTTGTGTGGCTTACTTGTCTTCTTGCGTGTTTACACTACTTTGTGCTTGGTAGTTTTACATTGTCTACGTACTTTACATTTGTCTTCTTACATGCATGTGTTTTCATACTAACACTTGTTTTAGCTAGCCATCCTTGTTTTATGCACCTTGGTTTCTACCAAGCGCATGCCCTTCCCCATACAGGGAAAAGTTACGATTATATGTGGTTGGTCCTCTTTTGGGGTTGTATTCTCCTATCAATAACATCACATGCACCCCCAAAGAGGGGGCATCATTTGGGTTTTTTACACACTACACATAGATTTACACCGGTTCGGTTAGTTTATATAAAAGTGGGTTCATAATAGTCTACAAACCCCATACACAATGGATTTTACAGACATGGTGTCCTTAGCATTCTGGGAAGTAGTTACAGGATTAAAGGTTACAATGGATATACCTCTCTACACTACTTTAGCCGGTGGTGTCAAATCTCCCAAAAAATAGGATGATACAAAGATCTTTTCAAATAAATTCAGGGAAGTAGTTAGAGCCTTGAGGACACAGAGCATTTCCTCCCTACACTTCAGCCAGGGTGGCGTGAGATTGCCCAAAAACTCTTGTAGTACAAGATATCCTTCTACACTCTCTTTCTCGACATGGATCAGGTGCACATGTTCCATTTACATTTTCCATTTGCGTATTTTACATTTACATGCATCTTTTACATAGCATTTTTACACATACATACATACATACATACATATTTGATTACTTGATCATTTTCTCCTTGCAGGTTCGATCGTATGAGAAACAAACAATCAAATTGGGGGGCAACAACAACATTAGTGTCAACAATAACACTTCTCACAAAAACACGCTTTACTAGTTATGCAAGTACATTAGACATCGCAAAGAAGGAAAGGCATGACCTAAGTCACACGATAAATGGGTGATCAAGCCCTATTTCCATGCCAAAATACAAAGGGAGAATTTGAACCCCGACCTCGTAGCACTAAGACCAATCCGCCACCCAACATGTCAATTGAGTGTCCACATAGTGAAATAGAGCAATAAGGAATTTAAGCAAATACTTGGGACCTTTTCATTATAAAATGGACCCAACCCCTTCCTTCTAAACAAATGGGTAAAACTTTATTAAAAGCATATTAGTGGCTATGAGATTAATATAGTTTCAAACTATATTATAAGTCCTTGATTTAATTAAGGCCTAACAGATAATTTAAAAGAACTTCCAAGTTATTTCATTAGGCCTTATAATTTTTAAAAGACATTTTTGTAATAAAGTCCTATTTAATATTTTAATAGGAAAATATTAGGAAGCTAAGTCCTATTATTTTAATAGGAAAATTGTAAAATTGGGAATTATTGGAAAATACTCGATTGGCCCATAGCGCCACACTTGTAAAGCTTGGAGTGTCGACCGGAGTGCCACAGGATGTATTGATAGCGTTAGGAAGGCCGATCGAGTTCCAAAGGAGATTGTGCACTAGGAAGGTGGAGGATGATTTCAACTGGTCATCGGAGTTCTTGAAGGACTGGAGTACTATTAGGCAAGTGAAGTTCCATTAGGTTTTATTGTAAGAAATAACATTGTACTTACAAATTTTGACTAGTGGAATGGTTCGATAAGAACCTGAGACATAGGCTACTCTTGTCGAACACCATAATTAATCCATTTGTAGTGTCATTTATGTACTTGCATTATTTCGGATTGTTTTACTTAAAACAAAGTAATTTTTATCGGTAATTTTTAATAATGCTATAGGGTCTCAAGGTCGAAAAAAATTAAAATTTTTAACCTAGATTTTGGATCAATATGGGTGAGGACAAAATCATTAAGGATGAGGAGGGCATGGAGCTAGAAGATTATTGTTGTGGAATTGTTACAAGTGTGGTTTTCCATATCATTATCAATATGATTATCCAACGTTCTTGGTTTTACGCATTGTAAAAAAGAACATAAAGTAGAAGATTACCCAAATTTGTATGCACTCATGAAGGGAAAAAGTGTCAAAGGCATGGGAACGATCAAGATTGCATGGAATATGGTGGAAGAGAATAATCCTAAGACTATGTTGCAAATAGAACTTTTGGTCAAGGTACAAATAACAATATTTATGGGTTGTTACACATGTCAAATAATACCCTTTTCATAATATCAAGCAGATAGAGGTGTATTATGGAAATCCCTATCCTTATGGTAAGAAGAAGTAGAAGATTATTCAAGAAGAAAAATACTTGGTCTGTGAGCTTCAAGGAGAGATTGAGTTCTTCGGAGGAGACATAAGGCTCCATGATTAAATACATGAATGAAGGTGATAACATTAGTAAAGAGTTCCAAGAAGTCTCTAGGATTCTATGCATCGAGGGGATACTACCATTACTAAGCTAAAGTGGGTAATGTATAAAATTTTAAATATGGTAATAGAAAGTGGTTAGGACAAACACAAAAGTAGAATGTGCACTCAAGAAAAATAGATGGATTTGATAGGAAACATTGGTTGATGCTTGCATCGATGTGTGGAACATAAATGACATGTGCGGAGGTCAATATTATCACCATGGATTCCTAGAATAAAATGGGGTGACCAGTGTTGCACCCATCTCCACATGTTTTGTTTATGGAAAATAAAACACGAGTAGTGCCGATAAGGGTGATAAATGATGCTATCATTAGTATAATGGGGTGGATTTCCATGGTGATTTTAAATTAATCCGAATAGCATAAGAAAACAATTTTCAAAGCACTCCTTAAAAGGCCCTCGTGCTTTATGTCAAAATGTTGACTTATGATTTTATAAAGGGTATATAAGTTTCGAGAATAGATCTCAAAGTCGTCATATCTAATGGACCTAAAGCAGAGCACACCTTATATTGAGAATGTAGAAGAATATGAAGATTTATAATTTTTATAATATACAAGGCTATAGGGTTGGAAAACAATGAATCAATGGGGGAAGGTGAGATCAAGTGGAAGAATGACTAGTCAATGTCGAGATACAACCAATGTATCCTGTGATAATTAGGCACATGGTTCATATGAGTTGATAGGTTGAGATTTTTATATGATCAAGAGCTCAAAAAAATTGGAAATTTCTTATCACCTAAGTTTATAGGTAGGTATATTAAGAGAATAAGCAAGGAGAACACCCATAACCCACCAAACTTTAACGATAGTGAAAACGTACTAAATATTATCATAAAGATGGAAATTTTCGTGTAACCAAAATGGGCACATGTTCATTATCCGATAAATATTTTTGAAAGTAACTACAACAATATGGTTGGAAAATAATAGTTTAATGTTGGAGAGATGAGACCAAGTCGGGAAGTTATGCACCTCAGGTTTGAACCCAATAATGAAGTAAGAAAATTTCCATGTTATAGCGGTGCCACCAAACTGAAGAGCATCTTTGGTGATGTGAATAACTATGGACAAGTGCAAAGAATAAAATCAAACCAAAATTTGTGGATTTAGGTGTTTTATCAAAAATTTCTTGTGTGGGCATGCACATGGTATGTTGGATGTGAATTTTGTAGAGAAACAACTTCATGGGTGAAAGCAAGCAATGGGTTCATTCAAACTTTATCTTTTACTTCTCATATTCCTCGTCTTAACTACCATCTCCAATGTATCAAAACATCAATATTTGGAGATGATGCAGTCATGGAAGAAAGATTCTTAGAGATACATAAGAAAAAGAGATTCATGCTCACAAAAACATTTGAAAATAGATCCACAAATAGTGATTCAAGTGAGGAATATGATGAAGTATTGAAAAAGAAAAATTAGATGCGTAAGGCTAAGGAGAAATATGTGTGAAAATTAGAAGATGAAACAAAAAATCATAATCTAAATGTAGAGTTATCATATGGGTCCAAAGAGTTCATAGAAAAAAGGAACCATGAATTCAACTAAAATATATCCCATTTAAGGCCATAGAAGTTACTATATGGAGTGAAGACACACGAAAGTTAGTAATAATTAGTGACTATTGGAGTGAACAACAAATTGCAAAGATTGTCAAAACATTTCATGGATATGAGGATATGTCTCCAATATTATTCCATGAGATGAAGGGGTTACACCACTCATTGGGAACAATGTAGATAAAATTGATTCCAGCAAAGCCAAACCAGTTAGAAAGAGACTATATCGGATGAATCCTAATTTGCGTGCAAAATTCAAGTAAGAAATTATGGAGTGAACAACAAATTGCAAAGATTGTCAAAACATTTCATGGATATGAGGATATGTCTCCAATATTATTCCATGAGATGAAGGGGTTACACCACTCATTAGGAAAAATGTAGATAAAATTGATCGGCAAAGCCAAACCCGGTTAGAAAGAGACTATATCGGATGAATCCTAATTTGCGTGCAAAATTCAAGTAAGAAATTAATAACATACTAACTGTAGGATTAATAATGCCAAATGGAGGAATTGGAATGGGTGAACCTAATGGTTATCAACATAACTAAATATGGATGCATATGAATTTGTGTAGACTACATGGCTTTAAACTTAGTGTCTATAATCGACCCATTCCCAACACCTTTCACTGAAGAAATTTTAGAAGGGACCATGGAAAAAAATTTATACACCTTAATTGATGGATTCTATGGATACCACCAAGTTAAAATAATGGAACAAGGTAGGAAAAATAATTTTTTTTGGCCAAGTGGGGATCATTTTCTTATATTGTGATGTAATTTAGATTAAAAAAATATGACAACATTTTTACGCTTATAGTTGTGTCCGTTTTCAAAAATTTCATCCTCAAATTTCTTCAAGTATACCAGATGATGGTGTATGAGATGGTCAAATATCATCTGATAACTTGAAACTCATGTTTGAGCACAACAAAAATTTGTAAATCTCACTAAACCGACAAAATGTGTTTTCGCAACACCATTTGGTACCATGTTAGGGCATATAATCTATAAGGATGGTTTGTAATTAGATTTAGCTAAAATCATAGTAATAATCCATCTTGAGCCACCAATAACAAAGAGAGAAGTCCACACATTCCTAGGAAATTGTGTATACAATAGAAATTTTATAAAATAATATGCCAAAATTTTAGCACCTTTATAAAAAAATTGCACAAAATATAAGCCTTTGAATGGGGTCTTTAACAAGAAAGCACGTCTAAACTATTAAAGGAAAAATTGACACATACAATAATACTACAATTCTTGGATTGGAATATGCCTTTTATGTGCATGTAGACACATCTAGAACTACTTTTGAATCAATCCTAGCATAACAAAGAGAAATCACTTTAGAATAACCCATTTATTTTGGCAGTAGAAAAATAACGTGCGCGGAACGAAAATATACAACCATGGAATGGGATGGATTATCAATGGTGTATGTGCTACAAAATTTAGAAATCATTTTTTAGAAAATATGTTTGTGTTCTTCATAGATCACATGGCATTGAAACACTTGGTTAATAGAGTAGTACTATATGGGAGAGTATGTAAATAGATTATATTCTTCCAGGAATTTCAATTTTCAGTGGTTATAAAACCTAGAAAAAAAATGTAGGGTTTGATCTTTTATCATGCATAGATCTAAGTGAGGAAGAAAACCCAATAGAAGAAGGCATATAAGATGCGCAATTATTACAAATACAAAGTATCTTTGATGAGCTCAAGAACATATTATGCTATTTGTAAAATGGAGTCGCACCAAAAAATTTACACTATATAACTTGTAGAAAAGTTGTGCCCTACCAATATATAGATGAACAACTATACAAAATGGGGCGTGATGAGATTCTAATGTGATGTGTAATGGATCATGAAAAAAAAATATTCTTGGCGAGGCACACAAAGGGATTATAGGGGGCCATTACGGTGAGAGAGAAGCTACTGCATGGAAGATACTACAAGCAAGGTTATGGAAAATTTTGTTCAAAGAAGCTAAAACATATGCCAAAGCATGCAACCAACGCCAAAGGGTCGATAAAGAAAAAAAAGCATGATGAAATGCCACTCATACCAATAGTATCACAAGAACCTTTTACAAAGTGGGTAATTGATTTTGTTGGACCAACCAACCTAGTAATATGAGGAAGAGGTGTGAGATATATTATTACCATGACTAACTATTTAGTTAGGTGGGAAAAAGAAACCCCAAAAAGATACTTCTGATGAAATGACCACAAAAAAATTCATTTGGGAGAATATAATAATTTTATATGGATGTCCTTAAGCCTCATAAGTGATATCGGGACACATTTTCTCAATGACACTATCATTATATAGTTGTAGGATTTTATGGTGGCACACCACAAAACAACCCTTTACCACCCACAAGCTAATGGGATGTTTGAATCTTTCAATAAATTCTTGGTCACACCCTAATGAAGATCTATAATGTTAGACGAAAATAATGGGATGAAAAAATTTCAGCAATAATATGGGCATATCAAACAACATACAAGAGATTGAATAAAGACATTCCATTTTAGCTTGTATATAGAACCGAGGTAGAATTACTGATTGAATTCATGGAACCATCCTTATGAATTACACGAATCAAAAATTTTGATGATGAAGCTTCAATCACTAAGTGGTTGAAAAATTTATTACAATTGGATGAAAAAAGGGTATAGGCTTGATGGAATCAAAACATAAATAAAGCATGACAAAAGGCATGACATTATCAAAATATTAAGAATAAGTATTTTCAAGTGGGTGCAAAAGTCTTACTATATGATTCAAAGTTTGCGTGCCATCCCAAGAAGTTCATAACACATTAGCTAGGTCTTATGAGATAATAGCAATTTTTTTCAACTAGGGCATGTAAATTGATGGACCTTAGTGGGGAAATATTTTTAGGCTACTTCAATGTAAGTAGGAAAAACCTTACTATGATTAAAGCATTTTTAATTCAATAAGGCATATGTCATTATACTTGATGTTATTTCCATTCTTATAATTAGTTTTCTTTTATGAATGTAATAAGTGCATGAGATTTGGGCATTTGTTTTAATGTTTTAATGTTTTGTGTTGTTTTGGTTGGCTCCACCCATATGATTGTTAAACTAATCATATCATGTTAAAAATTTGAATTGATTGGAGGATTGTGGCAATACTTCGTCTTAGGGTAATAAAATTTGATGTTATAAAGGCATAATTATGGGAATTTTGAGAAAAGAAAAGTGTGCATGAAAATAACGGATGCTCTTTGGTAAAATAAAGAAGCTAAAAACATAAATATGATTTTCACATAACAAAAGGAAATATTTGAAGGGAAATGATCCAAGTGATATTGGAGTGTGTGAAAAAATAGATGTTCCTTGAGAAACGAGTGTTATATTTTGGAAGGGGCTATGGGGAAAGGAATGTGCATGAAAGAAAGGAGGTCAAAAGGAAAATTGATGTGGCCTAGGAATGTATGTCACTTAACATAGCAAAAGGCACAAAGGGAAAAGCAATGACAAGGATTTTTTCACGGTGCACACTTAAGGGACATTAAAAAAAAGTGGAATAAAAAGAGTGGTAGATAAATCGTAGAAAATTTATTTATTACGGTATTGTGAGAAGAGTAAAATTTCATAAGTGTGAAAGATAAATGATGGAGCATTTATGACCTGTGAGAAGGGTATAAATATGAGGGGAGTAATTCAATTTAATTACCTTACAATAAAACAAAGATCTCTAAAGATAAATAATGATACAAATCCACCAAGTGATTCCAAGTGTGAGAACTCGAGACATTGCCCGCCATTAACAAAAATTAAAGCTTTAACAGGTGAATTTGGAGAGAGGAAGGAGTAAGAATAGGTCCCATATATATAACCAAAACCCTTGACCACAATTAACATGGGGGTCAAGTTCTTTAGATAGAATGAGGAAATTTGGGGTAATAAACCACCCTAGTGTAAAAAAGAGTGGGTATCAACCTAAGTAACAAGATAAAAAAACATGAAGAATGAAGTATGATACAAAGGCTCCATGCGAGAATCAAGCACCTCACAAAATTCAACTTCAAGCCTAAAGAAGGTTCAAGCAGAGCGATCATCAAAGAAACCTCAAGTGTGGAGGAAATAAATATGGAAAAAATACAAGTCGACAAAGTAGGGGAAATTTATTTTACACCCAATAAAGAAAAGAAATAAGTGCCCCATGAAAATGGAAAAGAAAGATCAAAGCTCCAATGCACTTCCTATAGGATTCAAAATGTGGTACCCAAAAGAAGCCAAGAAAATAGGAAATGGAAGACACAAGTGGGGTTGAAAAATATGTCAAATTACAACCACCTTATGTATGGGCTAAATGGATTAATAGTCTAGTATATGGTGCACACAAACAAGACAAAAGGGTAGCACATGGAAGGATGTATATGATGATAACGTGAAGAAGACAATGGAGAAGGTAAGGGTTTCCGCAATTTTAAATCTATCATTCTTTAAAAAACCTAAAGTGTAATTATTCCAAGTATTTAATCTCATGAGTACGAGGGGTATATTTACCTTGCAAGTTAGTGCATGAGGATTACACATCACACAGTAAGCCAAGTAACAAGTTTATCAACACAAGGGATGATTTAGCGCAAAAATTGGAAGATAAAAATGAGGTGGAAAGAGTTGGAAACCTCCTAAATTACAAATTAGGAGGTAAGTCATTTATAATCAAGGAGATCATAGACCCACGGGAAATGATTCGATTGCGTGACTACCGACCTCAACGCTAGTAGGAGAAGAGAGATGGTTGGAAGTGAATAAGAAATACTTATGTATAACACATAAAATGGCATATAGGAAAGTGTAAAACTTATCACAATTTATTACGAGAAAACATAGTTGAATACGCGGAGCTCATGTATGAGAAAGCGTGAATTAAATTCGATGGGGAACACTCCTCCTATTGTTCATTTTTCAATGAGATAGGTGTTCCTAAGGGAGATGGGGAACCAACATGGATATTCCCTTAAGAGAAATAATCCCCTACCATATATGATAAATAATTTATGGCACACATAACCCTCAATAATGCATATACAATGTATTTTCCAAATTGGTTACAACATCTACAAAATATCTATGAACAAGACTTGAGAATCTTGTGTAAAATAAAAAAGAGCTAGAAGAAGATGCAAAGTTCGTTATGGCGATAAATTATTGCTTGGCATGCTTAAAGAAGATAGATGAAAACTGGTCCACATGGGGTAAATTTCCATATGCATTCACCATTGAATACTTTGTGCAGTCCATCAATATGATCAAGGAGGATAAGAGAATAAGGATCAAAGTATGAAATTTGACGCAAACATCCATTAACTATGAACAACTTACAAGCACCATGAATGAGAATCATATGTAGAAATAAAAGAGTTAGAAAATTGTGCATCACAAAAAAAGATACTATTGTGGTAAATAGTATAACGTAGAAGCTATTCTTTTATCTACACCCTAAGAATAAAAAAACATAGGAGAAGGTCAAGAATAATCACTAGATGAATAAATGATAATGCCTACAAATCCCCATGTCAACAATAAGGGAAAGGATGAGAAAATTTCGTGATAAAGATCAAAAGAAGCCAAAGGATACCATAGTTCAAACTCTTGTCACTACACAAGAGGACACTAATAAGGGAGATAAGGAGAAGATCCAAAGTGCAGAAAAAAATGGATCTAAGCCAAACCTCAAAAGAATAATAAATGTTTCAAACAAAGGTATGAAACGAAGATAAAACATTACCCAATGAAGGAGAGGAAAAGGATAAAGAGGAAAATTCAAAACCCTAAAAATCTAATGTAAAGGATGATACTCAAGTAGGGTTTCCACAAGATGCAAGCACGTGATCAATAACTGATCCAAAAATACCTCTCAAGTAATTGAGGAAGAAGAAATATATGAGAGTGAATAAGAGGCACACAATGAAGGAGACAACGTAGGGGGAGGACATGGAGGCACAAGGGGAGGCCATGGTGGTGATGATAAGAAGAGAAAGTCCATAATAAATAAATACATCCAAGAGAGGAGTTTGATAAGGAGGATGAAGAATAATATAATGAGATTAATTTCAATCCACACAAACCTTAGAAGTCCATGCGAGCAATATTCTAGAAGGGAAAACTAAAGAAAGACTTATTTTCCGGGAATGTATGAAGAATTTTGTGGCCACAAGGTGCTCAAAGAAAGCATTATCCTTTGCAATAGATGTGTGCACTAAAGATTCAAAAATAAATATTCCTAATGATCGCATCAAATAGGCTCTAAAGCAAAGGAAGCGACTTAGTGGTACACACCAAAACTTACATTATTTCCGAGACCCAAGCGGGTGAAAAGCTTATCAAAATTATTGGAGAAGTAATACAGCAAAACCTCCATAATAATAATGACTCCAAAATCCAAAGGAGTGGATGTATAAGTTGGAGGTGGAGCTCAAAGAAACTAAGGGAAATTTTTGCTACTTGTAGAAGAAGCATAAGGATCTACAAGACAATTATGAGTGCATGAACACTAAGGCCACCAAATTAGGAGAAATATTTCTTTTTAATGATCCTAAACTTACGGGAACACATCCGCTCATCGAGGGGGACAAGATTGATGAACTAGAGAAACTAATTAATCTATTGTTTAAATATATTAAGAGGGAGAGGGACAAACAAAATAAGGGGGATTAAGAAAATATTAGGTTGTTTACGAAAAGAAACTATCGATGTGAAAAAAATTCTAAGAACCTAGAGGAAAAGGTCGCACATGCCGAGAAACTACTAAAAGGGTTTTTATGAAATATCCATATTATAAGTGCACACATGCATGAGGAAAAGGCCATGTAAGCATCCCTTAAAGCTTAGATGGAAGATGATTCCATTAATAAATCCACCCACAACACATTGATGGAGGAATATGAGAGGCTTAGTGATGATGTCACTAAGAAATAAGAGGGGTATCACAAAAGTTGGAATAATTGAGGAAGCTAATCTGAAAAGGTGGGAATCTATTTAAGATCAACACAAAATTCAAAGAACTACACTAAGAAATCACCATTGGGGTTAAGGGTGGGAGGTTTTTTACAGAGTTAGCAACTTAGTTAGATCACTTTATCCCTCTTATACATAAGGTCATCAATAACTGAAAAGAGCATGAGAATGTGCTTAAATCTAAAGTGCCAAAATTATTTGAAGAAAAAAGAAAATATTTTCCCAAGAGTGGACAACAAAATTAGTGTGTGGTAATGTTGGGCCATGAATTCCTTCATTCTTTATCTACTATTATTTGGAAGGATTCCCAAAGATTGAAAGGAAGAACACATAGTACCAAAAATGAGCACATGGAAAAGATAATGGAAGGAGTGAAAATAAGAAAAATAATATCGGTGCATGTGCAAATCGAGATACTCGACTAAGAAT
Source organism: Taxus wallichiana var. yunnanensis (assembly GCA_018340775.1). Taxonomy (NCBI): domain Eukaryota; kingdom Viridiplantae; phylum Streptophyta; class Pinopsida; order Cupressales; family Taxaceae; genus Taxus; species Taxus wallichiana. Next base: position 876,814,408 of record CM031240.1, on the reverse strand, counting down.
TTTTGAGAAGTAGAACAAATTCTTTCAAGATGAACATGCTACAAGTATAAAACTAGATATGAACAAACAATGAAAAAGCACACTAAAAATAGGCATTTGGAAATAGATAACTAGTTACACTGGAACACATGCATGGTAGAGACAGAAATGGATAAAACAATAATAGCTAAAGATGGCTGGAAATACTCATCTTCAAGGTTCATATAGGGGGCATTAGTGGTTATACTTAGCCAACACCGAATGTAACAATTTAACTAGTAGTCAGTAACTAGGGGGATATTAATATCTCTCGAAATACTAGTGAAGGGAAAGTCCCCACTAGTAAAAATACCCCATGAATGGTCCATTATAGTGTGTTGTTTTATTATGATCATGTTCGCCAAGTCATGATTGTGGCTAAGTTAATTATTTTGGTTGTAAGAGTGATCACCATTTAGTCGAGAGTCTCAGATGGAACAAGATTGGAGTACGTACATATGTCCGGTAGTTTCTTAGCATTTTGTAGCTGATGATTCATATATAAATTGAGTATGTTTTAGAGCAATGATTTTGTTTTCACATAAATGTATTAAATTTACTTCTTAGTAGGGTATGTGTGTTAAATTATCTTAAACTCCACTTCAACTATGCTAACCGTGATGAAACCCTAAATCTTCCACGGTTTGAGTGAGCTCGCCAAAGTTTCGCTATGGAGTGATATGTCTATGTGAAGGATAATAAGTGACTATGCATGTTGACTCCCATAACTCATGTGTTGGAAGCACAATCACTGGGGGTGAATCATTAAACAATAAAAATGTCTCTTTACTTAAACAATTTCATCCATTAACCATTCAATTAACCATTAATCATGCATCCACAAGAACATAACCATAGAAGAGAAAATAAACACAAGAATACAAGATGTAAGTGGGAAACCCTCAAGGGAAATAAAACCCACTGAAACATAACTTTATTAGAGCAATGAATCAAATTTAGTTGAGCACCAACTCAACAAGGAGCAATAACCCTAGGTTTAGTGAGGCACCAACCCCACAAGGATCACCAACCCCTAGATTTAGTAGAGCACCAACCCTACAAGAAGGCACAAATAAATAATATGACTCGTAACCAACCAAATCCACCTAATATGTTTTTCACCTCTGATTTTTTTCTACAACAATTGATGATGACATAATGAAGCTCACTCTCCTTCCTCCTTCAAATTTGCTCACTAGGTCAACTCACTCTAGATATTCTTCACCAATATGATTAGGTCCAATGACCTATCTCTTAAATACCTGAAAACACTCTAGAACATCTCCACACACATTCATCCCTCCCTTTTTGGTCATAAATTCCCTTTACAACTTCTTTTCTCTTCTCTCAAGCTTGCACTTTCTCTCACATACTCACAACCACTCAAATGAGATTTCTAATTTTCTTTTATACCTGCCTCTTGATCCTAGAACATCTAGGTCAGCCATAATATGGAAAATATCATCTTACAAACATAAAAATATCCTAAAACATTCTACAATGGACCATATAGGTCGGAAATAGCCTCTAGAACCTTCACATCTCCATTAGGACTCAAGAAGCCCTAAAGCACTCCAAAGTAGCTCATTTTCCAAAATAGGAAGATCAAGAAAAAACACCTTCAAAAAATAACATACACCACTTATACATGTTTTCTAAGCCTTCAAAAATATCCAGCAATCTATAACAACTCGTAACCATCACAACACCGCATGAAGTCGCTCTCTAACAAGCACAAACAAGATGCCCAAAACTAGTTTTCAAAGATCAAGCAATAACTTCATCAAATCTCATCAAAAATGAAAGTTTGATATACCAATGAAAATATCATGACCTTAGGGTAATCACCAAGAGCATAGGATTCCATAAATAAGACTCGAATCACCTCAAAAACTCTTCTCGTAACTGTGTCGCCTTAAACCGTCCAAAACCGCCCCAAAATAAAATCTTGCAAAATAGACCACAAAAGACCTCCTAAAGACTCAACCATAATCTGAAATCATCATGGACCTGAATAATAGTTCCCATAATTCCTAAAAAACCAATTTAGTCACTTGCTCCAATGCAAAACTTGAGAGAAAATTGAATGTTTCTAAAAACTAAATTTTTGAGTGGGTCTCCCACATAGTCAAGAGACCTAACTTTCACATGGACGAAACATGAGAGAGTCCAATAAAACCTCAAATTATCATATTTGATTAAAAAATACATTATGGGCATGTAACAATAAATTCTCTCCCATTCTTATAGACCTAGGGTTTTAAGAGGGTTTAAAACCAGTTTTCCTTCTTAACAATTGTTCATAAAAATCTGATGATAAAATGACCTCATTCCACTTGGAAAACCTTATTAATAGAACTCTTAAACTTTCCCCAAGATCTTGGGTCCCCATTAAAATAACACACGTGAAAATGAGCATCAAACTAACCAAATTTGACCTTGGTTTCTCACTTCAACAAATCGGTAGAGGTAAAAATGACATATCTTGCAAAAACCTTATCATTTGAACTTAAAATTTGGACCACACCTTCATATCAAAATGTCAACACATCTCCAATACTAAAATTTTCTCAAATACACTTATTGATTAAGCTAAAATGGAATATCCTAGCCTAATTTGATGCTTTATAGAGTAATAAATAAATGTAATACCGAAACTACCCAAGAACTAAGCAAGTAAAATAATGAAACCCTAATGTGCAAAGAGGATAGGAAGGCATTAGCTTATTCACGAGATGTCACAGAATGTGTCACTATGGAGATCAGCTAAACAGGAGGAGGAAATGGTCACATATGAGCCTGAGAAAATGCATATCTAAGTTGTTTGAGTAGATTGGGGTGCTTGAGAAGGATGGGGAGCCCGGGGCACCCAGTGGTCCGATATCCGGGAGTTGGTCTATGGAAATGACAGAGAACCTCCTTTGAGGTATCACTTGAATGTTCTCCTATGTTCATCTTTAGTCGCGTGTATGTCGTTGTATGATCGCCAATGTTGTTGTAGACCTCCAATAAAGGAATCACCTACAAAACCCTAGAGAAAGCATCAAAACCCTAAAAATAAAGATGCATATGAAGGGGTTAGACTTTCCTTAGTGGCTGCAATGGTGGAATTACTAATCAAGCACTACACTATATCTTAGACCCAATTTAGTTTTAGGTGTGTGTGTGTGTAGAATTGTGCCCTAGGTGCTCTTGTGTGTGTTGCACTTTGTGAGGAGAAAGAAATACCTAGATGTAAAATGTAAATAAATGGTACATGAAATAGAATAAACTCCCCTCCTATGAAGTGTGATATAGAAAAATAGTCTTGTCCCTGTGATGGATCTAGATGGATGCAAATGGAGCTCTAGATGCCTTTGATGGATGCAACCTCAAGTGAAGATAGTAATTTATTAGTGTTTGGTACCTTATTATAGTATCATGTAAGTCCCCAATGATGATTCATATATTTTCCAAAGGTGTATGAGCTCCTTAACCTCTTTCAGCCTTATATTTGTAGCTTGGTTTACCTTACATAGTCATTTCCTTCTTTTGTAACTTCCCACAACATTTTTCCTTAGTTTTTGGCCTCTAGTTATGGAAAATTTTCCAGAACTCTTCATGCGTGAATTAGACGTGTGTTACTTCACTCTAGTTCACTTTTAACACACGTTTGTGAATCAATTTAGCTAATTTTGGGCTTGAATGATTCGTATCAATCTCCTCTTTCACTTGTGATTTGTAATTGATTGTTTAACTACCCCTTCATGTGTTGATGTGGCACCCCATGGCTGCCAAGTGTGATAGTGCACAACCCAGCCAACCTTCTATAAAACCATCGCTTCTTCTAAAGAAAATGGCTAGAGAATTTTTTCATGTATTGCTATGTTATGTTGCTACAATCCTGCTAGAGATTACACAATCAAGCTCTGTTCACTTGCATTGTTCTTCCTCTACTTGCATTGCCACTAGATTTCCCAAGTAAGCCATTACTTGCTCTAGCACCTTCTTCTAGCTTCCTCTACATTCCCAATCTCCTTGGACTCATGTGGACACCGAAGGTTGGAAAATAATACTGAGGGGACACAAAATCACACCACAACTAGATTGCCACAACACTACAATTACAAAGTTTGGGTTGTAATTGGGTTTCATCATTTCTTTAATTATTTTTGTGAAATATGTATGCACATTATTTACTACAATAGAAAAGGAATTTCCATTTTCATTGTTGCAATCATTGAATAGCTATAAGTAGATCATTTCCTTCAACAAATATTTCTTAGGATAGATAGCTTCCTTTTCCTATCTCTATAGATTTGCAAAGAGGTGATTCTAGAAGAAATCTTTTGTGTTAATTTAGAAATCAACCAAAGCATCATCTCATTTAGAAAATCCTCCATAAAAATATTCTTTACTTTTTTTCAGGGAAGTTAGGGAAGAAAATCTTCTGAGAAGCTCTGATTTCTTCCCGTGCCTTTGAGGAAAATAGAGGATTTAATTAACATCCATAGTTTAGAGAAGCTTTAATTGTTTAGAATAGATTAGAATTCTTCTACATAGATAGACAACTACATCGGTTTTTTATTTGTTTTAGGATTTGTTAATTAGATTAGAATCTTTCATTTCTTTATTTCTTCATTTAATTTAAAAGTTCTAGAAAAGCACAAAAATATTTATTTTAATTAGATTTAGTTTTTTGTATTGTTTCATTTCCTTTATATTACAAAATACAAAAACATAGTGTAGTCTTTGTTTATTTAGATTAGATCATTATTTGATTTGATTAGATTAAAACCACACAAATGCACACATGACCATCACCGGACCACAACTAGAAAGAGTTTATGGTTTTGATCCCAAGGTTCCACAACCAAATGGACCCAAACCAAATAGACTTAGATATCGATTACACACACAAGTGTTTAGATCATCCCCACATACTAGACATTGTCAGACAACTAAATGTCTTCTAAAATCAAGATGCTTATAGAGATTTCACATTCTGGGACTGAACAACTAACCACCCATAGAGCCAATGGAACCATGCCTCTCTCTCATTTATTCCATGACCTTGTCTAGAAATCATTACGAGGCACCCATTGGTTTTCCACATATCCCAAAACCATTGGAAAGTATTTTTGTGGAGCTTGACATTGATTGGAGTCTTCATGTGGATATTCTTTTTCCAACCCATCCATTAGACCCATTCAAGTTAGAAGGGCCTTCCTTTCCTTTCCCTTGACGAAGATCTCGATATTACGTGTCAAGGACATTTTTTCCTTGATAACTTTTTCATCCCATTTCACACATTTTTCCACACACATTCTATATTTCTCTACCCATCCATCCACATTCCACATCACATTCATGTCCCGCATGACCTCGGGAGGTCGAGTGTGATTGAAGGTTGGTGTGTTGATTTTCATTCATACAAATTGGTGAACCCAACGTGAAGAGCTAGTCTCTTTTCATTTCCATTTTATTTCATCCATCTTCCCCTCTCCCATTATTCTATGGGTATTCATATACCCCCGAATATGTCGGGACAAGATGGATATGGCCAACCCATTTTGGGTCTCGAGGCATATTACTACCAAATGGGTAGCAAACAGTCAGTCACCCTCACTATCTGGGTGGGTGACAACTACTCAACTAATCTCCATGCATCTCAAACTCCTCCTCCTCAAGGGACCAACAATGGATCCTTGGTCAGGATTGAGGAGATTGATCAACTTATACATGGACCAACCTGAACTCTCAAATTCTAACAATATGACATTCACCGAAGAGTTAGGCTCCTCTCCTCGGGGTTTTTTTAGACCAAAATTAGTATGTAATCTGATCAACTCCCATTATTAGATGAGGAGTACTTAGCACGTTATGCCCGAAGTGAACAACACTTCAAAAATATGGACCAATCTCTAGATAGGATGCAAGGATATGTTGATGTCTTACTTTAGAATAACACCTCTACCCCTCCCACAATAAAAACATTTCTAATGAGGGTGGCCAAACAACAATGAACAATTCATAGTAGGATATCACACTCCTTTGCAACCTAACAAGGTTCAAAACATGTGCTAAAACAAAACACCATACCATCATCAGGTGAGGTCATCTCGACATTGGTGGATAGGGTTAGAGAATTAGAACTTTCCCAAGCTACTCATGTCTCATCTTTTGCATTGGGAAAGGAAGGATTCTCCATCATCCACGAAACTTTGGCCAAGTACCTACTACCAAATCCTCCTCTAGTTTACATGGGTGTTCCTAGCCCCGAGATATTCTCACAGGATCGGGAACCTTGGGTGCCCCCTCACACCATGTATGGATACCCTCAATAAGCACCAACCTGGAAGTGTGTTCTCAAATGTCATCCCAACTGGTAATGCAATGTTCCCTGGTTTTGTGCCTCCCACTCCATACCAGAGTAACACTCCCCATATCTGCACATGTATTCCAAATCACCACAAGGGGACATGTACTCTTTCCTGGTTCATATGGTCATCCACAGGGGATTCCTTATGCCTCTACAAACATTTACGTTATGCACCATATCAACAACCTATTCCACCTCACCTCCCCATCAGGGGTCATCGATGGTCGAGTCTTACACTTGGGGACCTACTCGAATATCTTAAAGAGCCCCTCAACTTCACCATATGGAGTGTTATGCTCCCATGACCTCTACCAGATCTTCCTAAATTTAAAGGGGAGGGAGATCCAAATGTGCATATCAAATGCATATGTAACTTTCCATTCGAGATATTCTCCCATGGGATGTAGTTGTAGAAAATATCTTCCCTAAGAATCTTGAAGGAATCACTCTCGATTGGTATTATAGGATACTGAAGCTTCAATACATTCCTTTAAACAAATCTTGTGTCTAAATTCATCAAATATTTTGACATGAACAAGTTACTGAGAACATGAATCAGGAATTCCTACATATAAAGCAAGAGCACAATGAGTTTGTTGTGCATTTCATCCAGAGATGGTGGCAAGTCCTCTACTCTTTGGACAAGCACTCCCAACATGGATCAGATAGAGCTTTGTGATCTATTCCTTCACTCTCTTAACCGGGAAATGAAGGAAGAAGTCATAAGTTCCCTAAGGAGTTATGAAGAGGTGTTGGAGGTGCTCTCACATTGATCAAGTGGTAATAGATAGTGGTCAAAAGACCTATGGTTCAAATGGGAGATTGATCACTCCCAATTAGGGTAATTCAAGTTATCCCAACAACACAAACAACAACCAAGGACCTAAGGTCCTCAAAAAAATGGTGGTGTTACAACCGATGGTGTTACAAACCAAGAAAAGAAACCAAATGTTTTAACACCTCAAGCACAAATAATGTCAACAACAACACAAATGGTAACAATAAGAGGAGTAACAACTTTTCTCCTATCAATAAATGGTGGATTTCAATCATCCTCCACCCCAAAACAACAAGTTCAAGCTCAAGGCCCTAACCAATACCCAAATGGGTACCAAAACCAATATCAAAATCAAGGGAAATGGCCTCCAAACTTCAATTACAATAACCAATAGTTTGAATAACAATCAGAACTTTGGACTGCAACAAAAAACACAAATCAAAGACCTTGGGATTATGATCTGACTATGTATTATGGCTTCCATAGGGTCCGAGGGCATGATGCTAGAACATGTCATGACTATAATAAATTCATTCAAATCTACTACCAGAGGACCAAAGATAACTCTTTGTTGAGATGTTTTGGAAAATCCTATGACACCAACTCAAAATACTAACATGGGGCATGTATCCCCTCAAAACACACCACTCGGGATCTTTAATGATCCCCTTCCAATGCATCCTAACAATGGTAAGTTGGACCCCAACAAACACAAACAAGGGTAACCTAATGGGAAATAATGATCATGAAGCTTCAACTTCATCAAACCCATTGGTGGTGGCACCTATTGGATGGTTGCCAACAAACTAAGATCATGGGTTCTAGTAGAGTTAGAAACCAACCCCAAATAAATGCTACTATGAGAACTAGAGACTACTCTTCACAACCCATCCTATTTACCCATCTATGTGTTAGATGATGTTCCAACACTTCAAAACTGGTGGGGGCTTATGACTTGATCACTGATTTAACAAATACCTTTTCTCACATCTCCTTCTTGGATTTGTTGAAGAACTCCCTACTCATAGAGCTACTTTATTGGAAGCATTGGGTCTTGGACATTTGATCAATGTCACCCCCCTCCTGGAGGCACAAATAAATCACATAGACTTTGATGTACATCCTCCGGGCAGCCCAAAAGAGATGTTGGGTTTATATTCGACATCAATAAGATGCCCACAAATGTTGAGTTGGCACGTAGAGGTGATCCAGACTCTGTATCTATAGATTTGGATTTACAACAACTACGTAAAAGCATAATGATCGATGATGGGGAAAGTAGTCAACATTGTCCCTTTTCATTTTTCTAGAAGTTAGGCTATGGAGAAACCAATTTCTCTTCAACAAGAAACATCGTTGAGAGGGTATGATAGCCTCAAGGAAACATCGATTGGAACCATAGTGCTAGTTACCCTAGGGCCCAAGATGGTTCTTACAAGAGTTTTATATTATAGACAGGAAACCAACTATAATATGATTCTCTTGTCATCCTGGATACATCACATGAAGGTGATTCCTTCCACATTGTTTTAGGAAGTCAGATTCCTACATTTGGGGAAATTCTTCATTACACAGGGTGACCCAAAGCCCTTTGACATTCACCTAGCTAACCTAAAGAAGAAACCTGGGGTACATACTGAGTTTGAGCTCCCGCAAACCAATTAAACAAACCCATGAGTTCAAACTAGAGAAAAAACTAATTCCCACAATGGAATTAGAAACTACCGGTTTGATCAAAGGGATTCTATGGTCAAAGATGAAACATTGTTGTCATTGAGATGGTATCAACAAAACCATGGAAAATATTTTTGAGTTGTTGGAGAATGATTTACCCATTCTCCTTCCATTTGATTCCATGGGCATATGACATGCTCTAGGACTCATCTCTCTTCCAACCGATGAATTTTGCATGGTTGAAGTCTCAAAAGCAAGGGAAGAAGATACAAAGTGATCCAACATCAATCTTCCCAAGAAACTATTATTGGACTCTTAATTTTGATGGAGAAAAATGCCACTTTGGTGTAGGGAAGGTGTGATCCTCACTTCTCCTGAGGGGAAGGTCATGCCTTTTCCTTCAAGCTAGATTTTGAATGTACAAACAATGGTGCAGAATATGAGGCTCTCTTCTTGGTCTCATAGTAGCCAAAAGGATGGGTGCTTGTAATATTAGAGTGTTGGGTGATTCACAACTAGTCGCTAATCAAGTTTTAGAGGTATATGAGACTAGGGTGGAACACTTGCAACTCTATAAAACTATTGTACTCAACTTAAGTAAAGGTTTTGACTTCATTTCAATCAAATCCATCCACATGAACAAAACCTTCTTTCTGATTGATACTACTTACTTTTGCTTCCCGCTTTTGTCCAAGAAAATAATTAGAAGATACCAACTTCATAGTTTTGGTTCATGTTGAACCCTTAGTTCACAAAATGCCAATGAATCCAATCTTGGCATATGTTGAGGCTGAGAATGAGCTACTACCCTAGATTATGTAGAAAATGATGAGGCTATCTTAGGATACCTTAATGCTTATACGGATTTACATCTGCACATCATAAGAGAGGATTTTCTCTCATTCCTCACTCTTCCTCCTATTTTGGAGATCACACATGATGGACCCTTCCTCCTCAAAAGGCCTTGAGATTTGTGAGATAGAAGAGGAAGGGGAATTAGAACTACCTCTCCGGCCCCACCTGAGTTTGAAGAGGGTAATGCCTCTTTGATCGAGGGATGATTGACATCAACATCGGGATGAGAGGAGGACCCAAAATTTTGAAGTTAGGTTCTTCGCTGACTCCTAAAGAGGTGGAAAAATACACAAATATTCTTAAAGAACATTCAAAAGCCTTCACATTTAGTTATAAAGAAATGATGACAAGAATTTCTCCTCATGTTGTAGTTCACAACCTTGTGACCAAATCTGATGCCAAGCCCATCAAACAAAAATCTATCCAGACCTATGAAACCAAAGGTGGCGCTAATGGTTAAAGAGGAATTTATGAAACTCCTACAAGTGGGGTTCATCAAACCTATCGATTACTCAATGTGGGTATCTAACATCATCCCCATTCTTAAAAAGAATGGAAAATTTGAATCTGCATTGAATTTTGGGATATAAACAAAGCATGTCCCAAAGATGATTTCCCATTACCATCCATCGATGTTATTATTGATGCAACAACTGGTTATGAGTTGTTGTCACTTATGGATGGTTTTTTAGGTACAATCAAATTAGGATCTCTCGAGGAAGATCAAACAAAGATGACCTTTATTACTCCTTGGGGAACTTATTACTACAGTCATGTCATTCGGTCTCAAGAACACTGGTGCCACTTACCAATGGGAAATGACTTACATATTCCATGATCTCATTCACAAGATTGTGGAATCATATGTTGATGACCTTCTAGCTAAGGCCAAAAAGTGTCATGCGATCACCCTGAGGTGCTTCACATCATCTCTCATCTAATTGAATACAATGTTACATTGAATCTAAAAAATGTGTGTTTGGTGTGATGGGAGGGAAATTACTGGGATACATCATCTCTTCATGAGGGATTGATGTAGATCAACAAAAATATGAGTAGTTCTAGAAATGATCCCACCATCAGATGAGTCAGAGCATTAGGTCCTTTTCTCGAAATCTCAATGTAATCAAAGGTTTATTCCGATTTAACCTTTTTTATTCATCCGATAAATAATTTGTTAAAGAAGGATTTTGCAACATCTGGATGGATGAGTGTCATGAGGCATTTGAATCAGGTCAAATGATTCCTTTATATCACCTCCCACACTCATGCCTCCCAAATCAGATCATCCCTCTCATTCTATATTCATGGGCTACATATGTCTCATTAGCTACATGCTAGCACAAGAAGATGATGACAAGCATGAACATGTAATTTACTTTCATCAGTCATATGTTACTAGACTATGAGACATATTATACGTAGGTAAAAAATAATGCCTCACTATAGTATTTGCAAAAAAATGGTTAAGGCATTATATGCTTAACCAAGAAAACATGGGTTATTGTTAAAATAGATTGTCTTCAGACATTCCTAACACAAGGTTCTTTGTCCAAGAAATTTGGATGCTTCATAACCTTAATGGGAGAATTTGAGTTAACTTACATCAACCAAAAGTCCATCAAGGGACAAATCATTTCCGATTGGTTGGTAGATAACCCATTAGATGGTGGAGAGTTAGTAGACCTAAGTTTCCCGATGAGTGTATATACTACATAGAAATTAGACCTCCCATTGTTGTGTGTCCATGGTATTCGGATATTGTCAATTTTATTATGGACCACACATACCCTGAGGGAGGGAGAAACTTCACAGCAGAGAAGATGGCTACACATCATAGCCACCAAGTATGTAGTTATAGAACAAGTTCTCTATCATAGAGATTTTGATGGAATGTTACTAAGGTGTGTCGATGAGGAAGAGTCTAGAAAATATCCTCTATGGAGCCCACAATGGGGTCTGTGGAGGTCATTTTGGAGGACATGCAACCACTAGAAAGATACACTGGATGGGTTATTTCTGGCCCACCCTAGAAACATGATATAGAGTAGTACATACAAGTGCCATAAATGCCAAGAATTCTCTCATGAGATTCACATTCCTTCCCAGATCTCTACAACCGATTGCAAACACCTGGCCCTTTTCCACGTGGGGCTTAGATTTGATAGGGAAATTCTCTCCCTCATCGATGGATGGCCACAAAATTTCATAATTATGGCCACAAAGTATTTCATGAAGTGGGTTGAGGCCATGCCTCTTACCACCATTCCTAGGGTCTGTAATTGCAAAGTTCATCTTGAACTAGATCATCTGTAGGTATGGGGTCCCACAGTCATTATCTCTCGATAATGGCACATCATTTAAAAATGAAGAGGTGTGTGAGTTGTGTGAAAAATTCAAGATAAATCATCACACAACCTCTCTATACTACCCTCAAGCCAATGGATAAGCTGAGGAAACTAATAAGATGCTAAAATCTATCCCTGAAAAATGTTAAGGAGAACAAGCATGATTGGCATTTAAAGCTATTTTGGCCTTGTGGGCCTATAGAATGTTAATAAGAATGCCGATGGGGAAACCCCATATTCCTTAGTATTGGTTTGGAAGTGGTTTTACCACTTGAAGTTGAGATACCCAATCTATGGATATCATTACAAGGAATCTTAGGAGAAGAAGGATATCATGAGGCATGACTCATTGAGCTAGAAACCCTCGATGAAGCTGGCTTAGAGATGAGGCACACCATAGAGCTTATGTTGACTCGGATGTGTCGGAAATAAAATAAGAAGGTATATGAACATGATATATTCATTGGAGATCTGGTATTGAGACTTGACAATCAGATAGACAAGAAAAACCGGTGAAGGAAGGAAATTAGGCCCAAGTGGTTGGGCCCATATCGAGTCATGGAGGACTACAAGAATGGGGCATATCACCTGTGTACTCTAGAGGGTGAAGAATTTGGTGAATCCATCAATTCACTTCACTTAAAATGTTACTACGCATGATCCATCTACATTTCCACATGTACACTATTGCATCCACATTGCATTTTCATCTGCTAGATCATTTTGTAAATTTGTAATCAAGGAACTTATCTTTCAAGAAACTTTCAAAAACTTATGAAAATATTGGCAAAACATTCAATCACATTTCTTCAAATATCCACAATATTATCATCAACATTTCTTAATCATTTCATCAATTCAACAAGATAAGACAAAATTTTGACACTAATCCTACCAAGGCCTACGCATACTTGGTTCTACTCATAGTTTTCTTCCAGCATAGGTGTCTTTGCCCATAGTCTATTCTAGAAGCTTCTTGGAGTCATATCTTTCCTAGAAAAACCTCTTTGGTAGAAAAAGCATTCTAAACATTTTTACCGGATTGCACTTGTTCACCTATCTCAGCCTTCGGTGTTGAGCCCCTCACATTTACTTACTAGTTGGTGTGGGGTGGGGTTGAGGGGAAGCTCTCCCTCCCAAAATCACAACTCAAATATATATATATATATATATATATATATATATATATATATATATATATATCAAGTCAAAATCAATACAAAATTTTCATTTACACACTTCCTTGCCCCACCAACCTTCGGTGTTGAGCCCGCGCCTCTTACTAGTGGTGTGAGATTGGGAAAGGAGGGAAGTTCCCTTACTCACCTATGCCTTTCTTGGTGATGAGCCCATGCTTCCTACTAGTAGTATGGGGCAAGGTGTAGGGGGTCTCTGCAAATAAATTAGTAAGTTAAAAGCAATTTTCATTCAATAAAAAGTGCTTTGAAATCATAAATCCCAAGAAGAATGAATTAGATGTGTATGTTCCAAAGAGTTAAAACTTTAAAACCATATTTTTTTCAATCAAGAGGCCATCTATGGGTCTAAGTCTAGATAAAATTGCAAGAAAATCACATTCTAGACTATGTAGTAAATCTGTGTGTAGAGTTAGTTGTAGGTTTCTAATTGGATTTCTATCAAAATCTTGTCTTTCTCTCATCACTTCCATTCATCAAAATCATACAACTCACGTCCTCTTAGCTCTCGATGTTGAGCCCTCACATCTTACTAGTTGTGTGGGGTTAGAAGTGGAGTGGTTCATTTTATTATCATATTACATTCATCACATTTTTCCAACAAAACAAGAAGTACTAAATATTGCTTGAAAAACCAAAGTTTCAACATTACATTACATTGTGTTTGCATTAGCATCATATAAAACAAAAAAAAACAAAAATAAAATCATTTGTTAGCATTATCATCATCCACTGCATGCATTCTGAAAATCATATAAAATTGGAAATTCTAAACATCTAAGAGTACACATGTGAAGTAAACCATAAATGAAGTCAACTCTAGTGCAAAGGATAGCCAAACCAAAAAAGAGATATCTGTATATATCATAATAAATCAAGTTTGTATACAATGCCATCACACACTAGGTGTGGTCAAAACACTCACAATGAGCATGAAAAATCCAAAAACATCATATATATGCCTCACAAAATGGCATCAAAGAAATAAAGGCCCATGGCCTATCCCTCTCTATGAGAACCCTGGGAAGGTGTGCATGTGTGGTGGCTGGGACTCTATGTGGCTAGCTAATTGATGTGTCATGAATGCATGAATGAGTGGTGAGAGTGTCCATGAGATCGACCACTAGTCATGGCCTCACTATGTGAGTGGCTCCACCTCGCCATCCTCTCTGCCATCTCATAAGAGGAAATCTATTTTCTCTGAGAAGTCAAGAGCTCTACGGCCTTCAAAAGAGGTGAAAACACATCAATATGTCATCCATCCTACAAATGGCTGTCCCAAATCCTCCAGTAGCTCCACATGAGTCTTCCCATAGGGATCAATAAAGTATCAACATAGATCCTATGAATAAGATCTCTACCATCCATAGCAAGTGGCTTAAAAAAAGAAAACAATGACGAGTTAGAAAACATTCAAAAACCAAAAAGAAACACAAATGTAGTTTACTAACAATTCTAGCTAACAAGGTCAAGAAAAGAGTATCTACATACTCGGATCTCTAGGCATCCACGTAGGATCAGCTAGTGTAGCTAGTGGTGGTGAAGCCACCACGGCACTGCTTATGCCTCCCCCTCTCCCGAGGTGATGTGTTGTCCCATCACGGACTTCTCATCACCGCCCTCTCTCGAGAGATAGGGATCCTCTGAAACAAGGGTCTCTTCTCTCCACCTCTCCTCTCTCTCTCTACCAGAATCTCCAAAACTCACATGTGACTCTCCACTCTAAGTCACTATCCTCATCTCTCACCCTCTCTCCCCTCCTCCTCTCCTCTGTCTCATGGGCCTCCTCCTCTCATCATCCTCCTCATCATTGTGAGTGGGTGTGGCCTCGATCTCTCTCTAGGCCTCTCCTCCTCCTCCACCCCCCCCTGGTGGCCTCCTCAATGCTGAGGGTCTGTCGGAGGAGTGTTGTGGCACTCTAAGAAAGGGACTCTTGTGTCAAACTCCATACATATAGTACCCCCATGGTAAGGTAACATGTATCAACCATGCTCCCCCTTAGGGTCTACTCAAGCCTCTCTAACACTCATAAATCACAAAAACAATAGGAACAACTCAGAAGTGCATCATCATATGGCTAATAAAACAACTCTGAGAAGACTCTATCAATGACTTGGGTGGACCTCCACCTCCACCCTGTTTCTACTATCTACTCTTGTCTCACACATGCAAGAAAGTAGTATAGTCATGTCATCACCCCATCTCCCAATCAGTCCTAATAGAAGGTCTAGCAATGAAATCATCTATGGTCAATGAAGAAACATGATGATGTGCCCTCTAGAGAACAGACAACATGTCCATCTCACAACCCGATGGCCCCTGGATCCTATATACCAACTCCCTCTGGTAGGGGATGATCCACTCATACACCCAACACATAACCAAGGAAGGGTGGCTCAGGGATTTCCCTATAGCCTCACAATGTGGTATAGATCATGGTATGTGGTCCCAAGAATGTCCACACTCTACGAAAAAATCCTCATGTGCTGCTCAATAGCCATAATAAGAGGAGCCTAGTAGTACAAGAGCTTGTCCCACCCTTATCTCCCACCAAATGCGAGGCCAAGATACCAATGATGGCCTTGTGGAGAGTGGGGATAGGTGTGGAGGCAATTGATAATAGCTACATACCCTACTTGGTGCCCACATTGGGTGCCCCATCATCTCCCATATAAGATGCCCACTGTCTATACAAAACTAGAGAACCTTTCTCCAACTCTCAATCAATCATCTACTAGTCACATAAGTGCCAAGAATCTGTAGACATCCTCGAGAGTGATGGTCCACTCTCCCTAACACTAGGAAACCGGAAAGTGTTTCGGTCACATCCCAATAAGACAAAAGTCACATAAAAATGGCTGGCTGGTGTTATGTGTGGCACCTGAGAGATCCTCACAAACCTAGCCTAATGTAATAAATCTCTCTCTCAATGTCATCGAGAAATAATGCCTATGAAGCCAATCACACTCTCTCTCAGCTCCAACGAACATATAACTCCTTCATTCACCAAAACAAGAAAAAAGAGCAAGTTAGTAACATGTTTCAAGGCATAAGCTCATCAAAAACAATATAAAACAACTTAAAAGCAAAAAAATCATCTAAGTTAGTCAAAATAAGGTTTTTCTGTGATAATTACAAAAAACCACCCCTATGTAGGGAGGCATAATTGTGTGCATGGTGGTTGGTGGTAACTACCCCATGTGCAGAGGTGGTGGTTTTAACCACCACCCCGTAGGGTGGTGGTGGTCACATCGAAATGGATGAAGCCATCCCCTTTGACCCAAAAATACAAAAAATGACAAAAATTGACCATTTTAGATAAAACAAAAACTAGACCCACTTAGGTGACCCCTAGGGAACATTTTAACTCAAGAAATTTTGAAAATAACCCCCTAGGTGTAGATTTCTCAAAATTTCACATTTTAGGTTTTAAATAAACAAATGAAATACTAACCTTTTTCTTTCCCATTGGTTTCTCACTAATGGGGCCATGATCATGTCATCGCACTCATCATTTTGACTATACTCTCACTTAAAATGGTGATATTGGTCAGAGCTCAAAATCACAATGAGGATATGTGCAAATGAATTTGAAAATGAGTGTTTTGGTTATATATATGCTTTTTTTAACTTTCATTTTGAGTGTATATGCTTTTAGGGTTGGAGCATTAGGGTTGAGCATTGGCGCAGGTATACTTCTATCCTGTGAAGATGGTAAGTCCTCTTGTCATTTTGTTTTAGTGTTTATTTTTCGATATCATATCTATCTGCACTTGAGTTTTCTTTCATCTTGCAGGTAGTGGGAGCTTGGATGGTGACATTTTTGGCATCGGGCATGTCAGGTATAGCTTCTAACTCCCCATTTTGGGAATCCATACTCAAACTCTATGTTTTATGCCTCTTCATGGCTAAAATGCTTCTCGAGGGGGAAATATGTATGCACCCAAATTTGCATGTGCTACATTTTTGAAAAATGGTTCAAAAAGTCCCTAATGATGATTCATGTCTTTTCCAAAGGTGTTCGAGCTCCTTAACCTCTTTTTGTAACTTATATTTGTAGCCTAGTTTACCTTACTTAGCCATTTCCTTACTTTTTTTAGCTTCCCGTAGCATTTTTCCTTAGTTTTTGGCCTCTAGTTACAAACCACCACCCTAGCTGGGCGGTATAACCGCCACCCTACAGGTGGAATGTAAACACCCATGCATGGTGGCATTTTCATGTGAATTTTCCAGAACTCTTCATGTGTGAATTAGACATGTGTTACTTCACTCAATTCACTTTTAGCACACATTTTGTGAATCAATTTAGCTAATTTCAGGGCTTGACTGATTTGTATCAATCTCCTCTTTCACTTGTGATTTGTAATTGATTATTTAACTGCCCCTTCATGTGTTGATGTGGCACCCCATGGCTGCCAAGTGTGATAGTGCAACCCATCCAACCTTCTATAAAACCATCGCTTCTTCTAAAGAAAATGGCTGAGAGAATTTTTTGTGTATTTTATTTATGCTACTACAATCCTACTAGAGATTACACAATCAAGCTTTGTTCACTTGCATTTTTCTTCCTCTGCTTGCATTGCCACCAAATTTCCCAGTAAGCCATTACTTGCTCCAAGCACCTTCTTCTAGCTTCCTCTGCATTCCCATCTCCCTGGACTCACGTGGACACCGAAGGTCAAAAAGAATACTAAGGGGACACAAAAGCACACCACAACTGGATTGCCACAACACTGTAATTACCAGGTTGGGGTTGTAATTGGGTTTCATCATTTCTTTAATTATTTGTTTGAGAAATTTGTATGCACATTATTTACTACAAGTAGAAAAGGCATTTCATTTTCATTATTGCAATCATTGAATAATATATAGATCATTTCCTTCAACAAATATTTCTTAGGATAGATAGCTTCCTTTTCCTATCTCTGTAGATTTGCAAAGAGGTGATTCTAGAAGAAATATTTTGTGTTAATTTAGAAATCAACCAAAGCATCATTTCATATAGAAAATCCTCCATAAAAATTTTCTTTACTTTGTCGGGAAGTTATAGGGGAAGAAAAGCTTCTTGAGAAGCTTTGATTTCTTCTCATGCCTCTGAGGAAAAATAGAGGATTTAATTAACATCCATAGTTTAGAGAAGCTTTAATTGTTTAGAATAGATTAGATTTCTTACACATATAAAACTACATCCAGTTGTTTTATTTGTTTTAGGATTTATTAATTAGATTAGAAGCTTTCATTTCTTTATTTCTTCATTTAATTTAAAATTTCTAGAAAAGCACAAAAAAAGATTTTTTTAATTAGATTAGTTGCTTTGTATTGTTTCATTTTCCTTTATATTACAAAATACAAAAACATAGTGTAGTCTTTTGTTTATTTAGATTAGATCATTATTTGATTTGATTAGATTAAAACCACACAAATGCACACATGACCATCACTGGACCACAACCAGAAAGAGTTTACGGTTTTGATCCAGGGTTCCACAACCAAACGGACCCGAAGACCAAATAGACTTAGATATCGGATTATGCGCACAAGTGTTTAGATCATCCCCACAGCTTGAAATTGATTGGAGTCTTCATGTGGCTATTCTTTCCGACCCATCCATTAGACCCATTCAGGTTAGAAGGGCCTTCCTTTCCCTTGACGAGTAGATCCCGATATTACATGTCAAGGACATTGTTTTCCTTGATAATTTGTTAGGAGAGAAGTGTTAGTATGAACAAACATGCATATAGAAGAGAAGTGTAAGCTAAAAATACAATGTGTAAGCTAGAAGCAAATAAACATGCAAAAAGTAATATAGACCATGAAAAGTGAGTTACAAACATGGGACACCATTGACAATGTCACAAGACACTCAAGGCCATAGTGGCTGCAAAAAAATTAGCAAGTGTGCACACCAAACAAAGGGAAAAGCCCACATACATTGAAAAACATAGACAAACAAGTATAAACAAAGAGATAGCCATAGAATAAGTAATCTTGCAAAAAATATTGCACATGAAGCACCGTTAGCACGTTAGAAAGATAAAATATATGTAAAAAGCATGTATAACTAATAAAGTAAAGTGTTAAGTATAAAATGAAACAATAACACCTCTAGTGTATGAAAGTGGATGCCCCCAGAGCCGCAGAGTGGGACGGGTAGTGTTCCAAACATCCATGTTGCTTGTGGAAACTCTGCATCTATGATTACAACTATAAAAGGACGTGAACATGTATGCGTGTATGCTAAAAGTAATGATATATAAGAAATTTATTTAGCATTTGTAATAAAGAAAACATGTACAAGTAAAAGTAAGAAAAATTAAATACGACCAAGATATGCAACATGTTATAGATGGATGGAATGTAATGTAGAGTGAATGATAGGATCCATGTGCCCCCAAGTAAATAGAATTGTATGCAAAGGTGAGGTTCATTTGTGTATGCCCCCTCAAAAGCCATGAATGAACCATAAACGAGAGTGTGTCATCGGGAAATGGTCGAACTATATATTGTGTAGTACGATGTGGTGAATGTGTTTTGATGACATGTAACATAGAGATGAAATGTGTGTAACATTGTAGCCTAAGCGTATATCATGACAAGATGATTGAAGGAGTGATGATTTATACTAAAGAGTATATCACTACAAGATGATAAGAGTGGTGATATAGCCTAAAGTGTATACCACTAGGTGATGTAAGTAGAAGTGACGATGTAGCCTATGACGTATATCACTAGTCAAGAAATGGTACATGATAGGAGGTTTAATGATGAACATGTGAATGTGATAAGGTCCATTTGTGATGTATACCCTCAACAATCTAGTATGGAATGTGAGACTAGAGTGCGTCATCAGGTAATGAGTGCAGCGCATATAAGTGGATGCGTAAGATGCGTCAGATGTGTAGTACATGTAATGATGAAACCATATCATGTGGTTTGTAGGATGCGTAATGTGTAATGTAGAGTGTGTAGTGCATATTGTGTAGTGTGTGGGTTTCATGTGTATATTATGCCCTCAATAGTCAAGTGTGAACCAAATCACAAGAGTGTGTCATCGGGTAATGGTCGATGCTAACGTGTGGATGAATATGTGTATGCTAGAAGTTTGATAATGCGAGTATGAAACATGTGTCAATACTAGGATGGGGGATATTTGTCTCGAGTGTTATGCCCCCAATTGTTTGTCATTGATTGAACTATCTAATGAAAGTGAAGGATGAAGGTCCTCCATCCGATGCTTGTGGTGACGAAAGCATATGACCATGCTCTAGTAGTGGTGGTATAATAGATAGTCACTACGCAGTGAGTGGAGTCTATGGGAATGCAACGGATGAGTGTACGATGGGTATCATAGTGTAACAAAATAAGTAGGTGATGGAGACCTATGTGAAGCAGAGCATAGAGGTGATGGAAACCTATGTGGACTAAAATGAGGATGATATTTGTGCTAAGATGTTGTAACTATCATGGGAATATGCCTATGTGAATGCGTGAGAATAACAAAATGATTAGGCCACATGAAATGTGCACGAGTAGGTGAGTTAGGAGTATATTTTGCTTTAGGTTCCATGGGATGTGGCATGCTAGATGAAGAAGATGATATATTAGTCGTGTGCTCAAGGAGATAATGATCATGGAGTAGAAGGAGGCACAAGTCGATAGAAATGTCTTAATTATTGTGAATGAAATTAAGTCTCAAATGATTCATAGAGATGATGGACTTGGAACTACATTGGGTTCACCAAAATGATTAAGCTAAAATGGAATATCTTAACCTAATATGATGATATAGGAGTAACAAATAAATAGATAAATGTAATACTGAAAATACCAAGAAAATAAGCAAGTAAAATAATGAAACCTAATGTGCAAAGAGGGTTAGGAAGGCCTTAGTTGATTGAAATATGTTGTAGGATTGTGTCGCAGGTGGAGGCCGGCTGAATAGGAGGAGTAAACAGCCACAAGAGCCGATAAAATGCATATCTCGAGTTGTTTGAGTAGATTGGGGCACTTAGAGAAGGATGGGGTTCCCTGGGGCATCCTGGTCTAATATCCTGGGTGCCTTAGTCCAGGAAATGACCAGAGAACCTCTTCCGAGGTATCACCGAATGTTTTCATGTGTTCATCTTCAATCATGTGTATGTCATTGTATGATCACCAATGTCATTTTAGGCCTCAAATAAAGGAATCACCTGCAAAACCTCAGACAAAGCATCAAAACCCTAAAAAAGAAAGATGCATATGAAGGGGTGGACTGTCCTCAATGACCACAATGGCATACTTACTAACCGAGTGTTGTACTACATATCAAACACAATGTAGTTCTAGGTTTGTGTGTGTGTGTGCGGAATCATTCCCAAGTGCTCTTATGCGTGTTGCACTTTGTGAGTAGGGAGCAATAAATAGATGTAAAATATAAATAAATGGTGCATGGAATAGAATAAACTCCCCTCCTATAAAGTGTGATGTAGAAAACCAACCTTAACCCTTGTGATGGAGCTAGATGGATCAAATGGATTTCTAGATGCCTTTAATGGATGAAACCTTAGGTGATGATAAGAAGTTTTTAGTTCTTGGTCCCTCATTATGGTCTCATAACTTTATATTTATATGGTTCTCTTGTTTGAATTTCATAATTAACCCTGAAAAGGCTGACTTCCAAAAAGATATAAAGCTAAAATGGCTAGAAAGTGCCAAAAAGTTTGAGGAAAATGGAAAATGCAAAGAGGATCGGGGTGCCCAGAGGGGATCGGGAGTTCAGGGCACCCGAGTCAGTAAATATGAAAAATGCAGTATAAAATTACAGAGTGGGAAAACAAGTACATGTGCAAGATTGAAAGTAACAACAAAAAACAAAGAAGATGGCCAAAGACATGGGTTAATTAGTACTCTTTTTCACTCAAGAACCATATGAATAGTAGTATGAAACTGGGACTAAATAATTACCCAAAGTGCATGATTCAAAGTGTCTACACTTAGAGATAATGACTCCACCTCATTAGGGCATGCTTTCTTAAGGACTAGGTCTAGGAAGAGACCTAAAACTCACTTTCCATGCAATATGCTCAAAGTAATGACCTCAAACTTCACAAACATGATAGAAATAAATTTTCACACTTTGAAAAAGCTCATATTTGCATTCCTTGCTGCTGAAACAAATCAAATCACCCGAAGACGCACTCTAATACACTTATGAGTGTCCCAACACTATATAATAATTCTTCCCATACTCTTACCAAACAGACACGACTCATACATACATGTACTTTATCATTCCATACCATACCCGCCGACTAGGCCTTCTTATTAGGATTTTTGAACATGCTTACTTCACTAAATATGAACTTCTCCTCACTTTGGCACACTTAGACACCTACTAAGACCTTCAAAAACTACATGACATCTCGAAACATCATCCATACCTCTCGCAAGCCCTCATATTAACTCAAGAACCCATGCAAGCCACCATATCATCACAAGACCAAGCAACTCAACTGACACTACCAATCAACCTTCATGTTTATTACCTCATTTGACATCAATGACCTCAGACAACATTGACAACATCACACTTTGACATCAATGAAAACACAATTCCAATAATCTCCCCCTTTGTCATTGATGAAAAACCCATTAATGGAAAAACACACAAAGCTCATTCCCCTTAGGAATACACATGCCATCATCTCATTCTCCCCTTTTTACATTAATGACAAATAAAACATACCTACACCATCTTCTCTTAAAAACACAATAGGTTCACCACTTGATTAGAAACATCAACCAAACAAGACAAGTCCATTTGACCTTCTCAATCACCGATTTGACACTTAAGAACACCACTTCTCCCCCTTAGTAATGACATGGCAACAAAGATTTTCTTACCTTCCTTCTTGAGCTAAGTACAACTCTATTTGACTCCCTTGAGTCCTTGAATACTAGATACCAACTACGACATTATTAAAGAAGAAACAACAAACCATTTTCATACCTTTGTCCTTCTCTCTTCAACTCCTAGGTATGATCAAGTCATCGTATCATCACACAAATCTCTCTTCAACCTATTTTTCATGCCTCATACACATTTTTGGGAAAAATCACTTGATTAACTCATCTCCCTTGATCTAAAGCACTCTCTCTTCAAGATAACTCACCTTATCTTGAAGAATCATGACTTTACTCAAAAGTAACTTTCCATCACCAATCTACTAACAATTTAGACACAAGAAACAACCTTTTGCTTACCTTACAACCTTACATGTATGCCTTCTAGACATCTCATACAATTGTTCATGGAACAAATGAACTCTCTTGCTTGTTCTTGAATCATCGGATGAAAACCTTATTAGCTCTTCATGACTTGATCCTTCAAAATGCATACAGCTCCCCTTGCTTCTTAACAGGTGTACATACTAAGAAAATTCTCGATTGAATATGATTAATCAGTAACTAAAACATGTTTAGCTCTTGTAATAGTATCTTCAAGTCATCAATAGGACTGTATCAGCAACATTGTCTCAAATTTGGCCATATTATGTTCTTGAGGAACTGTACTATCTTCTTAAACTTCATCAACAATAATCATGCCTTCTTGAAATTATAACAACTTTATTAAGCTTCTTAAAACCTTCTTGAATCATGACTATACCGATATTACCGTGAATTCCTAGAATTTTCCGTTACCCTATCTTTAAGACCTCATAAATACCACTTAAAATTTCACACTCTATTGATTCAAAATGTTTTAATCTTTTGCAAAAACGTATTGGTCTTGAGGATCAATCAATCTTCTCATATCTCCATGATATTTCAAGTACTTCTTCAAACCGAATGACTCCCTAAAAGAAAATTCATAAACCTTCTAGATGCCCATCATGAGTGTAACTTCAAAACAACACATAGATTCATACCTCATAGCTTTCATGACTATACCAGCAACTATTACCAAGAACTTGATAGGCTCCCATATCTCATGAAACATCAATTGTGTACCATATATCCATACAAAATAGTACCAAACCCTCTATGACCTTCTTAAGACACTTCTTTTGCTTTTAAAATGAATTGAATAGAAAATACATAGCTTTTCATTTGTCATCAACCTAGACATAGGTCACAAAACAAAATCCCAGGCATGAAATCTCACCATACAGTCGCAAAAAATTATTGGAGAACATTTCATGCCACTTATACTAAGAAAGAGTGTATGCAATATTGCCTAGGTCAATTATACTTCAAAACCTCCACACTTTCCCTGATAAGACTTCATATGCATATCAAAACTTACCTCACATATCCATGGTGTCTTAAATGCTCACACAATATCTACAAAATTTCAAACTCAACTCGTGAATGTACCCTCATGATTGCAACTTATTATCTTTATTTCATTGTTTATACCTTCAACTAGTCCACCAATAAATCCATTTTGATATAAAAATAATACCTAACTATATAAGCCCAGGGCATATTGGTCTTGTAGACCAATTTATTTCTCTCAAAGACCTAAACCTATAATAGGTATATAATTACTAAGCTTATGGGATAAAACATACTTACCTTGTTCTTTAAGCATTCAAATTCTCTTCCACTAAGTTTTCATGAAACAACCGAGCACACAAGCTTCCTTGATAACCATATAAGTATTCTTATGACTTCACACCATAGTCTCAAAACATCTCATAACTTTACCAGCCCTAGTTACCTATTATCTTACCTCTAATACTTGTCAAAAATTTCACTCTTTAGTACAAAACCTTCTTGATGACTCTTCTAGCAAATAGAATGTATATTGTATGATTGTAATCGAGAATACTTTGCCCAGATTGCTGCCTTCCAATATTTTTTTTAAACTCTTCCACCTGATACCCTACTTTTTAGAACTAAAGATAAACATTTGTAGACCTTTTGACAGTCTCACCCAACATGTCATACTAGTATCATTTTGCAAACACATAGTTTCACAATAATAACTCATAATACCTTGATATCGACCTTATAGATGCTTCAATGAATCCCTTAGTGTCTTTAATTCATGTAAAATGTTATAGGGCTCTATGGCACATTAGACTAGACCAACTTTAGCACTCATACCCCAAATGAGGTCACACAACACATCCAAAACTCAAACCAAGACACTACCACCTATCAGGACTTATAGTCCTTTTTGCATAGTTGTCATAGGACCATGATGACAACAACAAACCTTCTTGAATCATGATTCATGATTGTACCTTTAAAACACAAAACAACACATAGATACATACCTTGAGACATATTATTTGTATTCATTCAAGATCCCCCTATCAATATGACTATTTTGATTGAAGAATGCCTCTAATAATATTAGTAGAGACATCCAAACAATAGGAACTTAGAACAACAACTTAAGGAGATTCCAATACATCCTTGGAACTTTTGGCACCACATTTGTATCGTTATTCATATCAACAAGTTGTATAAATCCTTGACTTTCTCCAAAAAATGACTTAGCTATATTTTATTTATTTTCTCTTGGTTCCCATGCCTTTTCATGCCTCTTCTCCTATACTCTAGGAGCCTGAAACCTCTTTTTTTGTCTTAAAGAACCATGAAAACAAAACTTTGTAATGTGACCAACATGATTACAGTTATAGCACACAAATTCATTCTTACCTCTTGATTGGTATGAGCTGAAACTTCTTCCATGATTCCATGAGTCCTCATACTTGAATGATCTTTTACATTATTTTACCATATGTCCAAAACCATTGCAACTATAAAAATAACCATTAAAGGACTTCTCATACCTTGATGCATTGGGTTTTCTAACAGACCTTGTCTTCTCATAGCTCTTGAAGTTGTTCTCCATCTGATCTACCTTGGAACTTGGGCCAACAACCTCCTTACTCGAATAGTATTTTAATGAATCACATATTTACCTTTTAGGTTCTCCTTGAACCCTAGACCAGTCCTATCTCCTGTAGAATTCTGACTATCCAAGAGATCATCTATATCCTTGGAAATCTTCTCAAACCTCTGAAATGATCTTACTTTGTTGGTGCTTGATTACATATGCCTTTAGGGACTCAATCTCTTTTTCATACTTGAAACATTCTTCCTCCTTATATTTTAGGCTTGTAGCTATCGTATTCATTTGAGTCTCTAACTATTTGATGATTTCATCATACCTATTTGTGTCATTCCAATGTTTCTCCTCAAGAATATGGATCTTTTATTCATATTCCTTGATTTTTTCCTTTATTTTCTTGTTCTTCTTCTCTGCATTCTTCAATTCTTCTCAAATACACATCAGCTCAATTTTAAGACTATCCTCTTCTTCTTTTGAATGCATAAAAGAGCCACCATATATGGCACCTTCATTCTTAGAGCTCCCAGCTCCTTTGGACATGAATAGGAATTCATTGTCAAAATCTTCATGATCAGACTCAAAATCAAAATTAGAATCATAAACATCACTATTTACCTCTGATGAGCCACAATCTTCCTTAGAGTAAAATATTTTCTTGGAATTCTTATTGTCCTCAAAATTGCTAAACTTCTTCTTACTCTTATTAGACCTGTGAGACTTCTTTTTCATCATCATGATCTTTTCCCTTATGCTTGTGAGGACACTTGTTTGAAAAATGTTCAATCTCTCCACAGTTGAAACACTTGAAGGGAAGCTTACCCTTATACTTTCCCTGAACCTATTTTTAACTTCCTATAAAACATAGCAATCTGTTAGGAAATAAGAGATAAAATATGTGGAATAATCCCTTACAGAATCGCAAATAAGAGAAACTAATATGTAGAAAATATTGCAGATCTCAAATAAAAGTGCAGAATAAATAACACAACACAGAGAGACAAGATTTAATGTGGTTCACCCAATTTGGGCTACGTCCACCAAGAATCACTTGCTCAGATTTTATTACAAGCCTCCACTCTCTCAATACAATACCCAGATCCGTTTGGAGCTATGCTCAACAAACTCTATAGAATTCACACCTGAATTCAAAACACATATGCAATACATTTTCTTGTCTATCTATCATATACATAAGACCATATAAATAGACAATTGCTTAAGCAGTTTTACAAAACCATGGGTATCAAACAATGGGTAGAAAACAAAACCGTCCCATAAACCTATGGGTAACCGAAGAGGCGGTTTTACAAAACAATGGGTACCGAAAAAACATGGGCCCAAAAACAGCCCATAACGGTTACCCATTACCCATGGGTTAATAAACCACCCATGAAAATTTGCTTCGGGGGCTTTGCCCCGAACCCCCCTGACCCACTCACCGGCGAGCGGGACCACCGTAAAAATACCGAGTGTAACACATGGAAGGTGTACCATACTCTAACATGAAAATAGGCTCCACAAACATAACACAATCAACTCATCATCATCAATATTAGAGATACCATCATCTAATCTCTTCTTACCTTTAGTTTTATTCTCAAATTTGAAGGTTGATTCCTTCTTGGAAGGTTTTTCACACATGTCCTCATCTCATAAGTAGTCAAGATACCATGAATTTCATCCATCAACATAGTACTCATATCCTTGGCTTCTTCTATAGTTGAGACTTTAGGATCAAATTTAGGAGTGAGATATCTCAACACCTTCTACACCACCAAAAATTCTTTCACATCTTCTCCTAATCCTCTAATGGTATTGACAACTTGATCAACTCTAAGAAGATATGCACTAATGGTTTCTTATTCTTTCATCTTCAAACTTTCAAACTGATTTCTATAGGTTTGTATATTTTCCAACTTCACCTTGGAATCACCTTCATAGATCACTTGTAACTTATCCCACATAGCCTTAGTTGTAGTACATTACATCACCTTGACAAACTATGACTCTACTAATCCACACAAAATATCATTCATAGCTTTAGAATTATCATTACTAGATTTCTCACCTGCTGCATTGACTGGAGGGTTTTGAGGAATGGTGTATCCATCTACAATTGATTTCCATATATCACATCCCAAATACATAATGTGAGTTCTCATCCTAATACTCCAAAAGCATAATTTGTCCCATCAAACATAGGAGCTTTGCTAGTAGAGGAACCACTTTGTTGACTCACCATTTCTATGCTTCAGAAGATCACCTCAATCATGTTAAGATTTCTCCATAGAACCTTCTCTGATACCAATTATTGGAAGAAAAATCACTAGGGGTGAATAATTGAGAAATAAAACTTTCCTTTACTTAAACAATTAACCATTAAGCATGCATCCATAAGAACATAACCATAGAAGAGAAAATGAGAGAACATCAACACAAGAACACAAGATGTAAGTGGGAAACCCTCAAGGGGAAGAAAACCCACTGAAACATAGCTTTATTAGATCAATGAATCAAATTTAGTTGAGCACTAACTCAACAAGGAGCACCAACCCCTAGGTTTAGTGAGGCACCAAACCCTATATTTCTTAAAGCATCAAACCTAAAAGGAGACACCAAACCTAAGATGACTCAACACAAACTAAAGCTACCCAATATGTTTTTACCTCTAATTTTTTGCTACAAAAATTGATAATGACACATTGAAGCTCACTCTACTTCCTCCTTCTTCAAATCTACTCATGAGATCAACTATCTCTAGATCTTCTTCACCAAGGTAATTTGGTCTAATGACCTATCTCTCCAATACCTAAAAACACTATAGAACATATCCAAACACTATCAACCCTATATTTTTGTTCAAAAATACCATTTACACCTTATCTTCTCTTCTCTCCACTGCACTTCCTCTCACATACAACCACTTAAATGAGCTTTCTAATTTTTTAATATCCGAATCATGATCCTAGAACATCTAGGTCAGCTATAATATGGAAAATAGCATCTTAAAAACATAAAAAGATCCTAAAAAAATTCTACAATGGACCATATAGGTCATTAATAGCCTCTAGAACCTTCACATCTCCATTAGGACACTAAGAATCCCTAAAGCACTCCAATAACCCACTCACTAAAATAGGAAGCTCAAGAACAAAACCACTTTCATCAAAGATCATACACCACTTGTACATGTTTTCTACTTGACTTCAAAAATATCCAACAATATATAACAACTATGAACCATTACAACGCCTCATGAAGCTACTCAAGAACAAGCACAAACAAGTTGCCCAAAAATAGTCTTCAAAGATCAAGCCATAACTTCATCAAATATCATCCAAAATACAAGTGTCACATACCAATAGAAATATCATGACCTAAATTTCATCAGTAAGTGAATATGATTCCATAAATCATATTAAAGCACCTCCAAAAAGCTTCTGCAACCAAATCACATGAAACTACCCAAAACTACCCCAAAACTAGTCTTGTAAAATATACCACAAATGACATCCTAAGGACTAAACCATGACGTGAAACCATCATGGACATGAATAATATCTCCCATAATTCCTCAAACACAAATTTAGTCACCTGGTCCAATGCAAAACTTGGGAGAAAACTTCAATTTTCCATAAACTTACGGAGAAACATACGTGAGTCTAATACAACCTCAAATCATCGATTTGATTAAAAACCATTATTGGAATGCACCATCAAGTTCTCTCCCATCGCTATAGACCTAGGGTTTTAAGAAGGTTTAAAACTAGTTTTCCTTCTTAATGACTATTCATAAAACTATGATGGTCAAATGACCTCATTCCACTTGGAAAACCTTATTAGTAGACCTATTCAAATTTTCCCAATAGCTTGGGTCCCCATGAAAATAACACAAGTGCCAATGAGCATCAAATTAACCAAATTTGACCTTGGTTTCTCACTTCAACAACTCGGTAGAGGTAAAAATTACATATCTTACAAAAAATTCGTCATTTGAACCAAACCTTCATATCAACATACCAAAACATATACAATACTACCTTTACTCAAATACACTAGGAATTTAGACTCCACCTCATTAGGGCATGCTTTCTTAAGGACTAAGTCTAGGAACAAACCTAAAAACTCACTTTCCATGTAATATGCTCAAAGTAATGACCTCAAACTTCACCAAAATGCTAGAAATAACTCGTAACATCTTTTAAATAGCTCATATTTTCATTCCTAGCTCGAAATAGATCATCTCACCTCATTTGGTCACATAGGGCTTGAGAATAGGTCTAGTGAAGACCTAAAACCATGTCCAACACCTAAACCAACACTCTAAAAATTTAACTTTCCCAAAACTTTATACTCATGCTTCCCATACTCTTACAAAGCACACACAACTCATAGATACATACACTTCATCATGTCATACCATACGGGCTGATTAGGCCTTCAAATTATGATTATTGAACATGCTTGCTTCACTAATTCTAACGTTCTCCTCACTTTGGCAAACTTGCTCACCTAATAAGACCTTAAAAATAGTACATGACATCTCAAAAACATCATCCATACCTCTGCAATCCCTCACACTGACTCAAGAACCCTCAGAGGCCACTATATCATCACCAAGACCAAGCAACTCAATTGACACTACCAATCAACCTTCATGTTTCTTACCTCATTTGACATCAAGGGCCTCATACAAAAATGAAAACATCACACTTTGGCATCAATGACAACACAATGCCAACATTGTGTGCATAGGAATGACTTAATGTCACAACTAGATGCACAACAGTGAAGTAAAATAACCCTTTGAAAAAAAAGATAACTTTTTTAGAGAGAAAATAAGAAAGTTATAGTCCATTTATTGAAAAGGAGAAAAATGTAAGGCCAAGATCCTATTCTGAGCCTCTAGAGGAAATAAAAGACTTGTACACGTGATCGAGAGCCCCGTATTGGGAGAAAGATTATGTAAAACAATGTATTTTGCATTGATTTAATTGATCGGTTCATATGTTTAGGCAAACTTGAAGACGTAGCTCAACATGGGTGAACTTTGTTATTAATCTAGTTTAAATTTCTATGTCTTCCATTCATATAATTGTTGTTTATAATAATTTTTGGTTTGATTTTAATGTTTAAGCCAATTTTACGTAACTACGGGAAAATTATGAAAATTGAGAAAATCAAGTTTGATATCCGAAATTGTTCAATTAGTGAGTGTTCTCATGATCTAATCACTTGGAATCAAATTTGGTATTTATTAATTCAATTTTCACGTTAAAAAAGGGAAATTGAGAAAATCATTAAGTATTTGGAAATGGAGCAACTGGATCAGTTTGTTTAAATTGCCCATTTTCAGATCACAAAAGGAGGAATGATGATCAACTACTAGGGGCACATGTCTTTCATAAAGGTAAGTTAACACATAGGCATTTCTTATGAAGTACTATCATATTAGCAAACAAAGATCTCAAGGACATATCATCCTCAACCACCAAGTTGGATATGACATGGACATGAGAACATCTAGATTGCATAGTTGTTCGGACCATTTAATGATCTAATTTGAATTTGGACCGAATGGCAAAATAAAGAAGCATCTGAAGGAACTAGCCCACCATGGACACATTTTAAACAATAGAAAGAGCGGAACAAATAAATATAAGGTAGAAAAAATATCTCACTTTCCTAGCACAAACAAAGGGAATGTGAAAGAAGGCTAAGAGGTTGGAAGCTGAGTTGTGGAACAAATGAATAGTTGAGAGGATCAAGTAAAGAGTCAAGCCAAGATAATGGGAGTGTGCAAGTGATTCTAGTGTTAGGTTGTGGAGCTGTTTTCATGTGTGAAAGTGTTGAAGACTGTATACCAAGAGCACTTTGTACACTTTTCAGGTATCCTCGCCGGGGTTTGGGGCGCAGCCCCCAATTTTTTTTTTGGGTGTAAATTTTTTTGCCTCAAAAAATGCACCCATATATCGGGAAACGTGCTCTTCTCATATGTGAGAGATTTTGACCCATAGGTTTTTGGGCTGGTTTTGGCCCATGGTTTTGATACCCACGGTATTGTAAAATTGTTTAAGTAATTGCCTACTTATATGGTTTTATGCATATGATAGAATATAATGAAAAACATTGCAGATGTGCTTTGAATTCGGCTATGAATTTGTAGAGTTTGTTGAACATAGCTCTAAACGGATCTGGGTATTGTATTGAGAGAGCAATGGCTTGTAATAAAATCTGAGCAAGTGATTCTTGGTGGACGTAGCCCAAATTGGGTGAACCACATTAAATATTGTCTCTTTGTGTTGTATTATTTTATTTCTGCAATTTTATTTGAGATCTGTAATAATTTCTGCATATTATTTTCTATTATTGCGATTCTGTGAGGGATTATTCCGCATATTTTATCACTTATTTCCTAACAATTGGTATCAGAGCCTAGTTTGGTTTGTTGAAGTGTTGAATCGTAGGGAAAGTTTTATCTTGAGTGGGAGCTATGGTAGATGATGGAAGATCTAGGGTTGATAAATTCAACGGGTAGAATTTCAGTCTTTGGAAGATGTAGATGGAAGATTACCTTTATCAAAAGGATCTTTATACTCTCGTTGTCTGAGAAGGTGAACAAACCCTCGAGCATGACAGATGTGGAATGGGATTTCTTTGGATAGGAAGGCACTTGGGACAATCGGTTGTGTCTTGCATCTTCGGTATTATTTAATGTTTCAAAGGAAAAGACTACAAAAGAACTGATGGATGCATTAGGAAGTTGTATGAAAAACCCTCTGCCTCTAATAAGATATTTTTAATGAAAAAGTTGTTTAATATGAAGATGTCTGAGAATGGTTCAAGTAGTAGATCATCTAAATAATTTTAATACGGTTGTAAATATGCTAGCTTCGATTATAATAGAATTTGATGAAGAAGTTAGGGATTTATTAGTTATGTGCTCTTTACTTGAGAGTTGGAATAGCTTGGTAATGGCGGTAAGCAACTCGGTTCCAACTAACTCAAAGTTGAAGTTTGAGGATGTTGTAGGGGTGATTCTAAGAGAGGAAATGTGAAGAAAAAGCTCTAGTGAATCTTCTACTTCAGGAATGCTTTGACAGTGGAAACTAGAGGGAGACAGAAGAATAGAGGAAGCCGTGGAAAATCAAAGGATCGGGCAAGGTCAAAATCTAAAAGCAAGATAGTATGTTGGCATTGTGGAAATTTGGGCATGCAAAGAAGTTTTGTTGGGAGCTTGGGATAAGAAGAAACAACGGGAAGAAAACAAGGAGGAAAATGTGGCAACGGGTAATGTATGTCAGAATGCTTTGATTCTTTCTTTGCACAATATTATTGAATCTTGGGTTTTAGATTCGGGGCTTCTTTCCATGCTTCTCCACATAGGCATTATTTTGTTGATTATGTTGAGGAGATTTTGGGCATGTTTTCTTGGTGATGATGAGCCTTGCAACATAGTTGGAAAAGGTTACATTGAGTTAAGATGTAGAATGGGAATACTTGGTTATTGAAGGATGTCAGACATGTGCCTACATTAAGACAAAATTTGATATCGGCAGGGCAGTTGGGAAGTGATGGTTGTACTATGATATTTACAGTGGACTCTTGGAAGGTTACCAAGGGTGCTCTTGTGGTGGTAAGAGGTAAGAAGGTTGGAACCTTGTATTTAACCACTTATAGCACTAATGTTTGTAATCTTGTGGCTTCAGAAGTAGATACAACATTGTGGCACTATAGGCTCGGTCATATGAGCCATAAGGGCATGGAGATCATAAAGAAAGATTTTCCTGGATATACAGAAACAGGTTTGGAGTTATGTGAGGACTTGCATATATGGGAAACATAAGCGAGTAAGGTTTCTCAAGGTTGGACCTACAAAGAAAGAGAGTAAGTTAGAGTTGGTGCATTCTGATGTGTGGGGGCCAAGCTCAGGTATCATCTCTTGGGGTTCAAGTTATTATGTTACTTTTATTGATGATGCAACAAGGAAAGTTTGGGTTTATTGTATTAGAAACAAATCTGATGTATTTGACACTTTTGTTAAATGGAAAGCCTTGGTAGAGAATGAAACAGGTCTTAAGCTAAAATGTCTCAGGTCAGATAATGGAGGGGAGTATTGCAACAATGAATTTGATGATTACTATTCTAAGAATGGAATCGTAGGTAAAAGATGGTTCAGGAACTCCGTAGTAGAATGGGGTATCAGAAAGGATGAACAGAACAATAATGGAACGTGTTAGGAGCATGAGGTTACATGCAGGACTGCCTCTTTCTTTTTGGGTAGAAGCGGTGAGCACAGTTGTGTACTTGATAAATAGAGGACCCTCAAGTGCCTTGGATGGAGGCATACCTGAGGAGGCTTGGTATGGTAAGAAAGTTGATTATTCATTTCTTAGAGTCTTTGGATGTGAGGTGTTTGTTCATATAGACAAGGATGATAGGACCAAGCTAGAGGCTAAATCAGAAAAATGTACTTTCATTGGTTATGGTGGTGATGACTTTGGATATAAATGTTGGAGTATTACTTGGACAAGAAAATCATTCGATCTAGGGATGTGGTCTTTAATGAGAAACTCATGTATAAGAAGTAGTTACAGGAAAATAGGGAAGAATCCAAGAAAGAATATGTAGTGGTAGAGGATCTTCCGGATGGGAAAGTGACACATGAATCAGTTCAGGAACCCCCTCAACAGGAACCCCGAACTCCTATATTGAGGAGATCTTCTAGAGTAAGAAGAAACACGAATGTTTTTCTCCTTCTCTTTATTATTTATTACTCAGTGATAGTGGAGATCTAGAGAGATTTGATGAAGCAATGTAGGTAGATGCCGGGAAGAAGTGGGAGCAAGCCATGGATGAGGAGCATCGGGCTCTCATGGAGAACCCAGACATGGGATTTGGTGAAGCTACCGAAGGAAAAAGAGCATTACTGAGAACAAGTGGGTGTTGATTAAAAGAGGAAGAAGGAGGCAAGAAAAGATATCTGAGGCCGGTTGGTGGTCAAGAGGGTTTTTGAGAAAAAGGTATAGATTTTGATGAGATTTTTCTCCTGTAGTAAAAATGACTTCTATTAGAATTGTTCTAGGAATAGTTACATCAAAAGACTTGCACTTAAAATAGCTTGATGTAAAGACTGTATTTCTCCATGGTGATTTGGAGGAGGAACTATATATGCAGCAACTAGAGGGCTATGAGGTCAAAGGTAAAGAGGAGATGGTGTGTAAACTAAAGAAGAGCTTGTATGGCTTGAAACAAGCTCCACGTCTAATGGTATAAGAAATTTGATAGCTTCGTGATGGAGCAAGGTTATATTAGATGTCATTCTGACCATTGCGTGTATACAAAGAAATTTGAGGATGGCAGTTATATTATCCTGTGTCTATATGTGGATGACATGTTGGTTGCAGGTAAAAACATGCAGGAAATAAAAGTACTCAAGAAGCAACTAAGTGAATCCTTTACTATGAAAGATTTGGGGGTGCCAAACAAATCCTTGGTATGAGGATATCTCGGGATAGGAAGGAATGGAAGCTGACTTTATCTCAAGAAGAGTACATTAAGAAGGTCTTGGAGAGGTTTAATATGCAGGATGCTAAACCGGTTGGGACTCCTTTGGTAGGCCACTTCAAGTTATCAAAGGAGCAGTGTCCTAAGATAGAGCAGGAGAGAAACCAGATGTCCAAGGTACCTTACTCATCAGTGGTTGGCAGTTTGATGTATGCCATGGTGTGCACTAGGCATGATATTACCCATGCAGTGGGAGCGGTGAGTAGATTTATGAGTGATCAGGTAGAGATCACTAGTAGGCGAGGCGATAAAGTGGATCCTTCGGTATTTGAGAGGGACCATGGGGATAATTTTGTGCTATAGTGGATCAAACACCACTTTGTGTGGTTATGTAGATTCAAATATGGCTGGAGATGTAGACAGCAGGAGGAGCACAACAGGTTATGTTTACACTGTAGGTGGAACAACAGTAAGTTGGATTTCATGACTATAGAAGTTGGTGGCTTTATCAACCACGGAGGCTGAGTATGTTACTTTACCACTAGAGGCAAGCAAGGAAATGATTTGGTTACAACAATTACTTGAGGAGTTGGGGCATAAGCAGGAGGAAGGAAAGTTGCATAGTGATAGTCAGAGTGTTATACACCTAGCTAAGAACTCTGCTTTCCACTCTAGGACAAAGCATATACTGATTAAGGTACCATTTCATCAGGACAACTTTGGAGGAAGAGAAGTTGAAGTTGGAGAAGATTCATACCAGTCAAAATCCTGTAGACATGATGACCAAGGTGGTCATAAGGGAAAAACTGAAGTTGTGTTCAGCTTTGGTTGGTCTTCATAGAAACTAGTGAAGGGTTGAGAAGCTTGCTCAGAGGAAAACTAGTCTCCAAGTGGGAGATTGTTAGGTTGTGGAGCCTGTTTTCATGTGTGAAAGTGTTGAAGACTGTACACATACACTAAGAGTAATGTACACTTTTCATGTATCCTCGCGGGGAGCCCCAGAAGTGGGGCGTAGCCCCAAAAAAACAGGCGTAAATTTTTTTGCCTCGAAAAAATGCACCCGACATATCGGGAAACGTGCTCTTCTCATATGGGTGAGATTTTTGACCCATAGGTTTTTGGGCTGGTTTTGGCCCATGGTTTTGATACCCATGGTATTGTAAAACTGCTTAAGCAGTTGCCTACTTATATGGTTTTATGCATATGGTAGGATATAATGAAAAACATTGCAGATGTGCTTTGAATTTGGCTGTGAATTCTGTAGAGTTTGTTGAGCATAGCTCCAAACGGATCTGGGTATTGTATTGAGAGAGTGGTGGCTTGTAATAAAATCGAGCAAGTGATTCTTGGTGGATGTAGCCCAAATGGGTGAACCACATTAAATCTTTGTCTCTTTGTGTTGTGTTATTTTATTTTGCAATTTTATTTGAGATCTGTAATAATTTTCGCATATTAGTTTCTCTTTGTTGCGATTCTGTGAGGGATTATTCCGCATATTTTATCACTTATTTCCTAACACCTAGGGGCACACCACAATTATTATCATTCAACATTTTGTTTGAATAGTTGTAATAGCCCCATTAGAGGAAGAGATCATTTGTAGATGTTAAGGCCTTTGAAATCAATCGAAGGTTTATTTGTTTGTGTTTCATTCATTGTTGTGTACTTTGAAAAATGCCCTAGGTTTTGACCGAGACCCTCCTACCGTCAAGTTTGGTATTAGAGAAAGGCAACAAATTTGGGAGGAGAGTTGAGGGATTTGTGAGAGAAGGCTAGCGAGAATGTTGAACATGAGACAACTAGTGGATTTTTGTTCTCTATTGTGAGGAAAGTGGGTAGAGAACATCAGATGTAAGGTGAACTAAAAAACCCTTGAGAGTATAGTTCTTTGGGGGAGTCGTGTTATTGTGCACATAAGTAAAGATGGTGCCAGTGGAAAGCTATTTTAGGAGGTGTAGTAAACACAAAAGTAGCAGAAATGTTGGAGGAAAACGTGAGTGAAATTAAGGTGTAAAGACTACACATGAAGGAGAGAGAAAGAAGTTAGAGTTGAGTTGAGGCAAACCAGGATAAGGATAAATTCTTATGGAAATACACCAAAATCCATATAAGGTTTGTAAACTCGTTAGTCGAGCACCATTATAGTAGATGTTGTGAAGGCTTGGGAAAGTAATAGGACCCCATTCGTTGTGTGGATCCGTTGTGCACTATATAGTAAGATGTTTTGTTCGAGATTTCCTATAGGAATCCTTGTCATTACAACACTTACATCATAATAAAATATATAAGGAAATTGAAAAGTTTTAAATATATAGATGAGATGTAATTGAAATATAAAATAGAATAATAATGAAATTTTAAGGTCCTTATGTTTAAAACTCGAAATATTAAACTTAAAATTAAATATTTAAATTGCCAAAAATTGATAAATCCCTAACTACAACTTGGAGTGCCATTGCTCTTTACATGTTATGAATATTTATGTTGGAGTTTAATTGTAATCCCTTATCCCTATTGCATGTTACAACTAGGTCACTCATTTGTTCCTTTAGTATGTCTAACTAATGCTACACGTAGTCTACATGGATATAGTTGTCATGTGGCGCATATCATTTGAGTATTGCTCATCGGGTCATCATTGACCTCAAATAAAATTTAAAATAATAAAAAAATACCAAAAATATATGTATATGTTTGAATAGCTACTTTTTCTATTTGAATAAAAATAGTTCTTGCTTTTATGGGAAAAAAAAGGTCTAAGTAGTATATATATTCTCTTCTATATGTAAAAGGCAAATAGTAAAATTTAGAAAGTAGGCATAAAACGAATATTCTTGGTCGGCAAACAACCAAGATGATATGTTTTGTCAGGGGTGAACGAATTTATTGGTTGCTTTTATCTTCTAATTATAAAAGAAATATATTGGGAGAGCAAGTTATAAATTGGAATTAAGTGAGTTTGATTTTTTGGTGGAGATACCTTTGGAATGTCATCATCTTCTGAAATGCATTGTACTTTATTCTCTAATCTTTAATGCAAATGCGTGTTTCCATATGAAACTTGCATATGAACCTTGCATGCCAATGTCTCCTCTTCAATTTTCTTAAAGACCATAGTGAGTTTAAATATTATTTAATTTAGATTTTCAAAGAGTTTTATTTTAGGGAATGGAAAAAAAGAAAAGAAAATATTGTTGAAGGGTTTTGGTCTATTGGTGTTGATGTATGACTTTCAATGAACCCGCTAGGGATCAAGTCTTGTTTAGTGTAAGGCTTGGAGACCCATGACGGAGAGAGACATGTCCTACGTGATTTTGACGGCATGGATGTCCCTTACTCGTAGATGTTTAGTGAAGGTGTTCATTGGTTTAGTTTGTTTGTTTACTTTGCATTGTTGGATCGATATGTTCCCTCCGGAACTTAGGTAGAGATGTGATCAAACTATGTCTTGAAGTGCTCAATAAAAAATCGAGAAAATGAATACATAATATTGCGAAATTTCATAAAAAATGATTGTTTTTAAATTTGATATTCATAAAAAAATTCAGTAATGTAGACCTTGTGTAGGTCTGGTTTTCTCTGGGGTGTCCTCCTGGTCAAGCATGTTTGACTTGGTCCCCGTGTTTCGTTTTGTGGGCTTTCTTTTTTTGCTGGCATTACTCTTTTTGTATAGGGTTTTTGGTCCCTTCAAAACCAAATCTTTTTACTTTATTTAAAAAAATGATATTCATTTAATTATCATAATAGTATTTTTCTTCTTAAAATAAATATACGATGGAATTGGAAACCTATTTTTTAAAATTTTGATTTATTTTAAAATCTAAAATAATAATGCAACTAGATACAAACCATTTATCGTTGAGAAATTGTAGATAAGGTGACGAAGTTGCTAATCAATGTGGATTCTGCAATATTCTTATAAACAAGATGTTAGATGAGTTAATCAATATGAAATTTTTGAATAAATAATTTATTGTTAATAAAGATTACATTCACATAAAACTATTAAATAATGTTATATGCGACAAATACAAAATAAACACCTCAAAATTAATATCTCACAATATATATTTTTGATAAATTTATATTGATTTATTATTTTTAATTATTAAATAAAAAATATTTATAATTAAAAAGAGAAAAGAATCAACCATTGTTTTATTTATTTATTAACTATTATTTTAGACTAAAACTATACAATATTTAATATAAAATTTGAAACAAAATTCAAATTAAAGATTTTTGCATTTGAATTGTGATATATTACATTCGAAATGAGAATTTATGCATATACATACACCTAAGATTAATTAACCATCATATAAATACATCTCACCCTATTAACCATCATAAAGTATTATAAGAGGATGTTTCATTAACTTTTAATGAAATATGTAAAATGATCAAACAAATATATTTGAGGATAGACGGCTTAAAGATTTTCTAACAATGAAAAAAGTAGACATATCTAATTGAGAGTAACACATTCAAACATGTAAATGGACTTATCTAATTAAGAGAGTAACACATTCAAACATGACATAACTATACACACAATCACAATTGAGAAAGAACACATGATTAATGTGGAGAATATTCAAAAATATAAAAAAGTTAAAATAAATAAATAAATTGAAAGTCTTTGAAAAATTCTCCAACAATTTAATAAATTTAAATGGTATAATATATATTTAAAAAGTAAAATATATATCAAAGCAACATTTTTGTAAGTGTGGAGAAAAAGAAGTGAGTTTATTAAAATGCTTGGACATTCAATTAAAATAAAACAAAATGATTTTTATGTTATTTAATCTGAGATCATCTCATATATAATTTCTCAATTTTTTAGAGATTAGATTCTTTGTTTATTTATTGTTAATTGTAAGTATTTATATTTCTTAATCTAATGTATAATTAATTAAGTATGATTTTTATGAACGATTAATGACTTGTGATTCTTATCGTAATATAATAGTTGATTGATTGTAGATTGAATATATTTATTTTTAATGTATTTGTATTTAATTTAATTTTTTTGTTTAAATATTTCTAAATATATATTTTACTACCACAAGTTAAATATACTTTTTAAAAAGTAAATTAAAATTATTTTTACAATTCTAAAATTCTCATTCACTAAAAATATTGATCTCACATATAAACATGAGACCTCACACAAATAAAATAATACTATAATAGAATAACTCAAATTAACATTGTAATTGATTAATTGTGAAATAAATAATATTCACTTTGTACATTTTCTCCTCCTAAAAATCATTTATAAAGAAGAAATACATACTTTATATCCTACTTTTGAATGCTCCACTTGTCCAATTCTTATATAATATCCACTTGTCAAATAATTGTGTAAACTCCCATGCCAAATTATTGTGTAAGCTCCACTTGCTATTTTAAATTAAATTAAATTAAATTAAATTAAATTATCTATTTGTTTGTAAGTTCCATGACATTCTTATATAAAATTTTATTTATTGAAAAAACTACATGATGGTAGGGTTTGAAGTGACAATTGAAAATATGAAGAGTTAAATTTGACGGTCACTTATGTTTGTCAAACAATATATACTAATATGACCTTTTAAAAGTGTAAAACAATATTATTTTTACATTTCTAAAAACATATATAAAAAATTGATTTATATTTATTTTATAATTTTTAATATATATTCATAATTAATAAATAATTCCATATAAAAATAACAATTACATTTTAAATATATAAATTTTTATGAATATGAGATAATTATTTAGAATATTTACTAAAAATTTATAACTAAATGCATAAAAAAATATTTAAATTTGTGTCACATTTGGGGACCATATAATTATTTAAAGGATCATACAATGTTGTAGAACCCTTCTAATGAAAGAACATATAATTGGTAGGGTGCCATCAAACCAGCAATTGCAGGTCATAAAAGTACACCTTTTGTCAACTAAGGGTCACGTGGGTCACGTTAGGGCATGATTTCTTCCTTGCTAGTTGACATTTAAATGCTAAGAAATGTCAAGAGCCCCTATCATGGGGACATTTAGAGCTATTAAAGCAAATATTGTTAGGTTGAGTAAAATATGATTAGGATGTGCTAAATTTTACCAAAGTGTGTATTTTAGGATTGTACTGAATTTTTAAAAATAGAATAATGCATATTTTAAAAATATTGTTTTTTAATATTTAATTAATTTTTAGAATGTAATAAATAATTTCAATTTGTATTGGATTTTCGAGTGTATGAATAATTTAAAACGTTTATAGATTATAAATAAAAAGTGTATGAATCATAAATAAAGTGTATACCTAAATTTTGTGTTTTCATAGTTTATGAGGCAAAACAGATTTTTTAAGATAATATTGTGATTTTTTTTTTTATAGGATTCTTATTATTTTATTTTATACAAAAGTATATAACTAATATAATAGAAAAGGTATACTTTCTTCTAGACGAGAACATAATACAATAGTGTTGATGTTGATGCTAACACCATAAAATGACATTCATAATATTATATTTTATCGTTGTGTATGAATTTATTTATATTAATTGAACAATGTGTTATACATGTGGGATTAGCGAAAAGTAAATAAATAAATATTATTATTTTAGTAATTTTGTTAATGTAAAAGTTGAGAAATATTACAAAATAAAACAATATATGTTATTGTTAATTATGTGAGAGTAATTGTTAAAATAAAAATAATAATTGATTTTATAGTTCACAATGTTGGTCACCTATGTTTGGGTTTACAAGGAGTTTAAAGCATATGAAACTACCTCTTTAAATATGAGGCATACACTCCCTACAAGTCATAAACTTGTGATCTCTCTTTCAAGAGCACAAGTTCTTCACCATTAGGCCAATTTAGGTGTAATAATATCTCTAGTATTATTAATTGTGAATGTGTGTTTTCTATACCTCTAATGTTATTAAGTGTTTGATGATTTTAAAATGTTATTTTTGAAATAATGTATATTTAAAAGTTTGTATTGTTATAATTATTTGTATGTGGGAGTGAATTTAATTTGATTTTGTAAAATTAAATTTTGAAATTCATATGGCAATATGCTTTTGTATTGTAATTAATATGTCATATAATCATTGATGTATATTTAAGTTATTTTTAATACAATATGCACATACACAAATTTGAAATATTTGTGAAAACTATATATGAAGTTACACTTGTGACTATATTGTTTTTTCAATAAAACTGAAAAACATCTTTTAAAATTATAATTTTACAAATAAATATTGAAACCATATTTTATGTTTTGCAATAAATTTTGATATAGAATTATATATTACATATTGAATAACAAAATTATAATCTATTCGTGAATTTATACTACATACTAATGTGAATTTGAAAGAAGTGAAGTGTTGTGTTTTTAAATAATAATGAATTATATGAATTCCTTACATTTGTGATTTGCTTACATTGTAGTATATGCCATATTTTAATATTTTTGATTTTTTGAAAGAGAAAAACACTATGGTTTGCAAATGTAAATACTCTAATGGTTCTTGCAAGCGTGCAACCAAAACTTTGACATCTACAAGCAACAACTTTTAGATGATGAAAATTTATTCAAAGAATAAACGTTATTTAAGTAATAGCTTATCAGGGTAACTCAAAGTCACACCAAAAGCTCGAATCGATGGTGGAGAGGGATCTCATCGTGTTAATCAATGACTACCCCAATACCCTCTCACACGATGGAGCCGGGTATACACCCAATTAGGCCCAACAGCATTAGGAGGAAGTGACACCGGAAATTTCCCAAGAGGTCACCGTACGTGGGAAGCGACAGGAGCGTGAGAATCTACAAGTGACTCTTCCGCGTACCCGACCTCCCGAGGTCGTCCGAGGAAATGCCGGTGGGGTGGAATATGCGTGGGATGCAGACAAACTAGTTAGGCAGTCTAATGTCTTCGACACACACTAGTGGAATTTGCGAATCTAAGGCAAAGAAGGCCCTTCTAACTTGGACTGGTGTGATAGATCGATCAGCGAGGATGACTGCTCGAAGGCTCCAATCAATATCGAGCTCGCATGATTCGATATATGGGTTGTGGAATACGTGGAAAATGACACGGGATAGTTTCGTATGTCCCGATAAGGTCATATGGCGGATGGTGAAAACAATTGACTACATGGATGATTCTCTGGCCTAGTCCGCAATTCTATAGCTTTGTTAGCGCTATATCTAATAAGGACAATTGTTCGATGATGATGGGTGGAAGTGGAGTGGATTGGAATACTAGTGTGCGTAAGCCAGCGTCTATATCTGATTGGCTTGTGGACTCGTTGGGCTGTGGGATCTGTGGATCACAACCATAGACTCTTGGTTGTTGCGGTCCTGTTATGGTCATGCGCGAAATCAAGTTCTTATCCCTAGTATCCAGTAATCATACGCTTTCTCAGCTTCTATGTTTAGAACCAATAACTGCGTGATCTTCTCAGAATATCTCACAGGCGTTCGTGCAACTTGGATCCTTAAACTGGTATCTATGTCTGTGAGAGTGTCTC
Source organism: Taxus wallichiana var. yunnanensis (assembly GCA_018340775.1). NCBI lineage: Eukaryota > Viridiplantae > Streptophyta > Pinopsida > Cupressales > Taxaceae > Taxus > Taxus wallichiana. Next base: position 876,770,270 of record CM031240.1, on the reverse strand, counting down.
CTGCACCTGGTTGTGGGACCAATGGATCACAACCAAAGGTTTGTTCTCTTTCGAACCCCTCTATAGTCATGCGAATGTTTATCTAAGGTAATCTGTAGTTTGGTTGGTTTGACCAGAACGTGTGTGCTTGGTCGTCTTCTATGTTTAACCCTCTTAACCGAGAGCCGATCGTTGTAAATGCGTGGTTGTTTGGAATACTTGTATTACGAGATTTTGGTCTATGTCAACTATGCTGAATGAGATTTGGTTGAGGTATGATTGGCTCAAATATATATTCCCTGGGCTCCTGAGGTCCCGTGATTGTCATACGAAACAAAATGCAAATCTAACTGTAACGAAGCAAATTCTAACTACGTGAAATAAATCTAACATATATAACTTTTATTCTTCTAAGAAATCTTTTAACGATTTTAAGGAAAGCAAACTATTTTAAGCGTATCTAGAAATAATAATTAAATAACAATTTAAAACAGACAAGATAACCGAGTGTAGTTATTTGCCTGTGCGATTTGTAGAATTATTCTAAATAAATAAAATAGCTCGTCTAATCTATCTGCAAGATTCTCAATCCTACCTCAGAAGTGAGGAGTGAATCATAGTTTCTCAGAAACTATCAATCCTCACAGCTTCCTTGGCAATATTGAGAATAGAATTCACTGAAATGAAGCAATTTATCTACTCTATTTGATATGATTTTAACTAGAACTTTGAAATTTAAAACCTGGATTCCGCAGAACAGTGGCGAATCCGATGGTGTGTATGATCTCGTCCCCTCAGTATGATCTCCTCGTTCTTTCGTGTTCACGTGGATCCAGAAAAGCGTGTGATGCTAGCACCGATAGGAGTAGATTTTAGGACAAGGACAACTCAGAATGCAGACCGAGAATGCGAGTAGGAGAGGGACAGCGCAAGAGTATAGAGCTTGGCTTATGCGATTCCTAGCGGGATTTTACTGCAAATCATGCAACGTGAAGCGACCAGAACCTATAACTATCTTATTCGAAGAGCAAAACCTGCAACTTTAATGGCTTCCTAAGCTATTCTGTTCCAATGTATTGGATAAAATAACAACACTGTTTGCACAAGCTGGATATGTGGCTTACCAACAATAATTGAACAATCTAACTAAAGATGTAATGAACTATACTATCAATCCTAAGCAAGCTAATGAGACCAAACCAATGTATGAGCAATCTAACTGAAAATGAGAAGACTCTAACAAGGAAATGGTGGTGGTTCTTTGCCTCAAAGACAAGCTATGCATTTATAGGAATTCAATCACCCAAAACCAAAACCAAATTGAACTCCTAAACAATAAACAAAGGAAAAACACTATTCCAGGGGACCAAAAACATAAATGCATGCTCAAGTCGGCAAAGAAAAGCTGGTGAATCGTGATATTTCACGCGAGTCATGTCAAAAGAGCGTTCTGGAAAACACGCACAGGACCGCCGCCCGGGCCGGGCGGCGGTTGGCGGGCGCCGTTCATCAAGACTAAGAGGCAAAGAAAGAGAGGAAAAAAAAGGGAAACAAAGGGCGCGGGGGCTAAGCGGGGCATGCGGGATGTTAACGCATATTCCGAGGGCTTTTCCGGATCCCGAACACCTTGCGAGGAGACCTGTATCATCATTGGGGAACTTATTACACTGTTCCGCAAAGCACAATACCTTACAATTTTAGGTACGTACATATTGCCCCCTCGGAGAAGCGTTTTAGCCATGAAGAGGCATAAACGGTGGTCCGAAGTATGGCAATCCCGAAATGGGAAGTTAGAGGTTATACCTTACACGTCCGTGTGTTGAATTTATGCCATCCAAGATTCCCGCCATCTGCAAGACGAAAGTAGAACTCAAGTGCAGATAGATACAATAATTTAGAAAATAAACGCTAAAATAATAGGGAATGAGAACGTACCATTCGTGCGGGGATAGGAACTTACCTCCGTCGGCGCTCCAAACCTGCGAAAAAGTCTTTTAAAACGAAATAGGGTGCTATATATATGAAAGTGGGCCCATTTTCCTATTCATTTGCGCGAGTTGATTTGATTGATTTTGAGCTCTGGGACCCACGGTGACGGTTTCTCACGCGAGTAGAGTCGAAACGTTCGTAGCGAGATCGTGATCATGCCTCCACGTGCGGAACACCGCCCGCTAGATCACAGGTTGGTTTTCTTCAATTTTGTGTTTTTCCCCCTTTAAATTTGAAATGTTAAATTTGTCGTAATGGGGGGGTTATTTTTGAAAATGTTAGGTTCAAAAGGTCCACCTAGGGGGGGCACCTACCGGGCGAGCTTCATTTTTAGTTTAAATGGTCTTTTTTTACTTATTTTGGGGTTTTGGGATTAGAAACCCGTGCGGGTTTTCGGACGCGACCGCGCATGACTGGACCGACAGGGGCGCGGTTACGTGACCGCCGCCCTTAAGTGGCGGTTATAAAACCGCCTCCCCTTTCGGTGGCGGCGGTTTTGCACAGAATGCAAAAGAACTTAATTTTTGAGTTTGCACTTGTACTTTCTTGCATTCTATATGTTTTTATGACCTTCTAGAATGTATGCAATGGAAAACAAATGATGCAAATGTTTACTTTCTTTTTGTGTTTCATGATGCTGATACATGATATTGTAGATATATTGTGATCTTGAATCTTAGCTTCTGTGAGCAATTTGGATACCTCCTGTTTGTTTTGGCAAAGTGATGAAAATAACCAGTATGATGAACAGATTAACTTGCCCCACTCCTAACTCCACGCAACTAGTAAGATGCGAGGGCTCATCACCGAGAGTTAAGAAGGGCGCAAGTTATGAAATGTGGTGAAATGATAGTGATGAAAGACAGACAAAGCTTTGGCGGAACCAAATTGGAAGCTACAAGCCAACTCCACTCGAGTGACTTCATAGTTTTGGATGCGACTTGCTTTGCGGTTTATCTAGACTTAGACCCGTAGATGGCCACATAGTAGACAAAATCTGGATTTTTAGGATTTTTAACTCTCTTGGAATTTTGAACATCTGATTCATTCGTTTTTGACTCAAAGTTTGAGTAGTTTGTTTATGACCTTTTAACGTTTGCTTTGTCAAGAGGACCCCCTACGCTTTGCCCCATGCTACCAGTAAGAAGCGTGGGTTTATCACCGTGGGCAAGGCATAGGCGGGTAAGGGCATTTCCATCCTTTCCCAACCCTACGTCACTAGTAAGAGATGCAAGCTCATCACCGAAGGTTGGTGGGGCAAGGAAATGTGTAAAAATAAAATTTTCTGTTTAATCACTTTTTGACTTGTTTATTTGAGTAAAATGTCAGTATATGCTTATTTCCAAAGAGATGTATATATGGGATAGATGTGACACCATGAAGCTTCTAGAAGAGACCATAGGCAAGACACCTATCCTAAGAAGAAATCAAAGCGAGAACAAACTTGCAGATCTTGGTATGGTTACCGTTAGGGCTTTGTCATGTTTGATTTTATTTGAGATATTTGATGATATCGTGAAAATGGAGAGATATGATTAGAAAGTTTTATGCCAACAACATCATGAGTTTGTAATGAATTTCTTTGAGAATAGATTCCTTGATCACAATTTGTGTAAGAAACGAATGGACAAAATGATCCTAATCTATATGAAAATGCAATGTAGATAGTTATATAGGTAGCGTTAGCTGCTTATGCATAGAAACGTTTGAGGTGCAAGGAATTGACTGTTTCGCCAAACTCCTCACCTTCTAGCGTACATAAGAGGTAAGCACCATTTCCATAGTCCTTCATGACTCGGTATGGGCCCAACCATTTGGGCCGAAATTTCCTTCCTTCGCCGGTCTTCTTGTTGATCCGGCTGTCTAGTCTTAGAACTAGATCACCTTCGTATATATCGCGTTCATAAACCTTCTTGTTATACTGCCGGCACATTCGGTCAGCATAAGCTCTATGCCGCTGCTCAGCATCTAACCTAGTTTCATCTAGGCTTTCTAGTTGGGAAAGACGTGCTTCTCTGTAAGCGTCCTCATCTAGAATCCCTTGTAGTGAAATGCGGAGACTGGGTATTTCGACCTCAAGCGGGAGAACTGCTTCTGCCCCAAATACTAGCGAGAAAGGAGTTGCTCCCGTTGGTGTTCTTATTGAGGTTCGGTGGGCCCACAAGGCCGGATATAACTTCAAATGCCAATCTCATTTGTTTTCTTTCACCGTTTTAAGGAGAATGGCTTTCAATGTTTTGTTTGTCGCTTCAGCCTGTCCGTTGGCTTGGGGATAATACAAGGAAGCCGTATGATGGCTTATCTTAAATTTACCGCATAGTTCGCGAACTTCTTCATTTTTAAAAGAAGTTCCATTATCGAGAGATAATGATTTGCGGGATACCGTACCTGCAAATGATTTGGTTCAAAATGAACTTGGTGATCACAGAACCAGGTACAGTAGTAAGAGGCATGGCCTCCACCCATTTGGTAAAATATTCAGTGGCCGTGATTATAAAATTATGGCCGTCTATGGATGAGGGAGAGAATTTCCCTATTAAGTCTAGACCCCATGTAGAAAAGGGCCATGGAGTAGCGATTGGTTGCAGAGCTTGTGCTGGCATGTGGATCTCGTGGGAGAATTATTGGCACTTATGACACTGCGCCTGCAAACTCTATTCGTCATGTTCTAGAGTGGGCCAAAAATAGCCCATTCGATGTATTTTTCGGTGGTGGCATGGCCACCGAAGTGGCCTCCACATATATACACTTGTGGGATTCATGGAGAATCCTCTTGGACTCTTCGTGTCGACACACCTTAAGAGCATTCCATCGAATGCTTTTCGATAGAGCACCTGCTCTATAATGACATATTTAGCTACGATTATGCGTAACCGTCTTCTTTGTTGTGGTGTAGCTCCTTCTGGATATGTATGGTCCATGATATAGTTAATGATATCAGCGTACCAAGGACACTCAGAGATAGCGGGTCGGGTTTTGATGTAGTATACGCATTCATCTGGAAAGTCTAAATCTACTAAATCGCCTCCGTCTAATGGGTTGTCAGCTAACCAATCCACGATGATTTGTCCTTTAACCGACTTCTGATTTACAAATGTTAATTCGAACTCTCCCATTAAGGTTATAAAACGTCCAGCCTTTTTAGACAAGGACCCTTGTGTGAGAAAAGTCCGTAAATGGTCCGTTTTTACCATGACCTTCGTTTCTTGATTCAACATATAATGTCTTAGGCGTTTAGTAGCAAAGACTATGGCAAGGCATTCTCGTTCTACCTGTGTATAGCGTGTTTCATAGTCGAGCAACGTTCGGCTAATGAAATAAATCACACGTTCTCTCTTGTTATCGTCTTCTTGGGCCAACATACAAGCCAGCGAGACATTGGTAGCTCGTGAATATAGAATTAACGGGCGATCTAGCTTAGGTGGTATTAGCATAGGTGGTGATAAAAGGAAATGTTTAACTGCATCAAAAGCTTCATTGCAATCTTCGGTCCAATCAAGGCTATAGTCTTTCTTGAGTAAATTGTTGATTGGATGAACGACGAAGCTTAAGTCCGGGATAAATCTCCGGATTGCACCCAGCTTTCCGAGAAATGATCTGATTCCAGATTCACTCGAAGGTGGGACCATTTCGAGGACAGCCCGAATTTTGGTTGGATCAACATCGATTCCTCGTGACGATATGATGTAACCTAGGAGCTTTCCTCCTGTTACACCAAAGACGCATTTCTCTGGATTTAGCGTGACTCCGTATTCTATTAGACGTGAAAGAATGACGCGGAGTACTTCGGGATGGTCACAACGCTTCTTGGCTTTAGCTAATAAGTCATCTACGTAAGATTCCACGATTTTATGAATTAGATCGTGAAATATGTATGTCATGGCCCGCTGGTATGTAGCACCGGCGTTCTTGAGACCGAATGGCATAACAACGTAGCAATAGGTTCCCCAAGGAGTTATAAACGTGGTTTTAGCTTGATCTTGCTCGGATATTCTGATTTGATTGTATCCCGAGAATCCATCCATGAGAGACAAAAGTTCAAAACCAGCCGTTGCATCAACGATAACGTCTATGGATGGTAATGGGAAATCGTCCTTAGGACACGCTTTGTTGATATCTCGAAAATCTATGCAGATGCGTATCTTTCCATTCTTCTTGAGAACGGGAACGATGTTAGATACCCATTGGGAGTAGTCAACTGGCTTGATGAATCCTACCTGAAGGAGTTTTATTACCTCCTCTTTTACCACGAGAGCTACTTTGGGCTTCATGGGTCTGATTTTTGTTTAATCGGCTTGCGTCGATTTGGTGACGAGGTTGTGCACCGCAATGTGGGGTGCAACTCCTGTCATTTCCTTATAATTAAATGCAAACGCCTTCTGATGTTCTTTGAGGATCCTCGTATGTATTTCCACTTCTTCTGGTGTTAACGAAGATCCTAATTTTAAAATTCTCGGCTCGTCTTCCGTTCCGATGTTGACATCGATTGTTTCTTCGATCAAAGAGGCGTTACCCTCTTCGAACTCAGGTGGTGCTGGAGGTAAATCTAAATCATCCCCATTTTCTACTGCGTATATGCTAGGTTCCATTTGTGAGGGAAGATCCGTTACGGGATTTCCGAAGTAGGAAGACGAATGTGGAATCAAGGATAAATCTAGCATGTGATAGGAGAGATGTAGTGCCACATAGGCATTTAAGTAATCCAAAGTAGCAGCATCACTATCAACATGGTCTAGGATGGTAGATTCACTTTCACTTGAAAGAGGATTTGTCATTATTTTTATCAATGGTTCATCACGAATGGATACCGTGAACTGGGTATCTTCTAACTCATTGCTCGGAGTAAAACGTGATGCTGAGGTTGCTTTATTGAATCAGCGAGAAGATTTTTCTCTCACGGGATTGCTTCAATGGATATGAAGTTGAACGCCTTGCTTAAATCTAACACAGCGTTTTTGTAGAGTTGTAAATGTTCGGCTTTAGTTTCATATACTTCAGAAACTTGGTTTGTCACTAATTGCGAGTCTCCCAGGACTCTGATGTTATCAATACCAATTCTTTTGGCTAAGGTGAGGCCAAGGAGGAGGGCTTCATACTGGCGCCGTTGTTTGTGCATTCAAAGTTTAACTTAAAGGCGAATGGGAGGACTTTCTCCTCAAAGCGAAGTAAGAATTATACCTGCCCCCGCTCCATAACGACATTTAGCTCCATCGAAATGGAGAGTCCAATACTTAGCCGGGAGTACAGATGTTGGGGCATCTGCTGCGTTTGCGCACTCTACTTCTACCATACAGAGATCCTCTGCTGGCAAGGAACCAACACCTAGGGAAAATCCTATGCCTACTGAATCAAATGGTAAGAACATTGGTGAATCTTGTTCTATCAACTCAATGATTTTCGCAGTAGTCCCTAATGATACTATTTCTTTAGTTTTATCTTTAGGGGTTGGAATTGTTTTGGATATGCTGGTAGTTTCAAGATCCGTTGTAGGTACCAACTTTTCCTCTGGTTTTGGGTCAACGGGTTTATTAAGTTGGTTTGTTGGCAGTTCAAATTCTGAGTGCACCCCTGGTCTTTTCTTTAAATCAGCTAGGTGCAAATCGAAAGGTTTTGGATCGCCTTTGGCTACAAATACCTTTCCTAGATGCAAGAATCTCACTTCCTGAAATAAAGTAGAAGGGATTGCCTTCATTCGGTGTATCCATGGTCGGCCGAGTATCATATTATAATTAGTTTCCCGATCTATAATATAAAACTCAGTCAAAATGGTTTTGGGCCCTAAGGTGACCGGCAATATTATAGTTCCTATCGAAGTGGCTTTAAGGCTATCATAGCCTCTTAATGTATTTCGAGTAGTGGAACAGTTTGTTTCCCCGTATCCAAGTTTTTGGAGGAAAGAGAAAGGGACTATGTTAACTGCCGCCCCATCGTCAACCATTGCCCGTTTTACATAGTTATTATAAACCCATACTTGTAAGTGTAAGGCTAGATCACCTCGGCGTGCGATCTCAGCATCTGTGGGCATTTTACTTATTTCGAAAATGAATTCGACATCCTTGTCCGGCTGCCCCGGAGGGTGGATATCAAAATCTACGTGATTTACTTGTGTTTCAGGAGGTGGAGTGATGTTAATTAGATGGCCAAGACCTAATGCTTCTAAAAGAGCAGCTCTGTGAGGGGGGGAGTTCTTTAGTAAGTCCAAAAATGAAATATGTGAGAAGGTCTTTGTTAGGTCGCTAATTAAATTGTAGGCACCGATGGGCTTTTCAACTATTTCTTTGACTCTTATATCTGTCTCTGCAGAGATGACTTGGGCTCGGTTGAGAGAAATACTCTCGTGTTCTTGTTATAGCTTCGATAGGTAGTTCAGCGTCTAATTCTACCAAACTAACTATCTTGGGTCTTGGTTGAGCTCCCAACTGTGGCGCAACTGATGGATTTAATGAAGTCGAGGCTTCATGATCATTGTTTCGTCATCATTGCACCTTTGTTTGTTCCAGTTGGATTCAGCCTATTGCCATCATGATTTGGGAGCGGATCATTAAAGATCTTGAGGGGAGCATTCTGAGGGGAAACTGCCCCTGCGAGCGTATTTGGTGATGATGAGACGGGATCTGCCAAAAACAAGTCTGTGAAGAACTGTCTTTGTTCTTCTGGCAAGCGTTGCATAAATTTATTGTAGTCACGGCACGTTCTAGTATCGTGACCCCGAATTTTATGGAAACCACAATAAGAATTGGGGTTGTAATTCCCATTTTGTTGGTTTGGTGTGTATTGTGGCCTAAAATTCGATCAAACTGTTGCCTATTAGGATTAAAGTTTTGGAATTGTTGTTTCTGGTTTTGACTTTGGTTTTGATAACCAAATGAGTTTTGGCTTGGCCCTTGTATGGGATTTTGCCGTTGTTGTTGTTGTTGTTGTTGTGGATGGTTAAAATCCACTGTATTGACCGTTGGGGTAAAGTTGTTGTTTCGTTGGTTGTTTGTTTGTGACGGAGCATTAACAACATTCACCCTCTTGGGCTGGTCGGTTACCCCATCTATTGTTACCCCATGATTTTTGTTAAGGATTTTGGGTCCTTGATTGACATTTGTGATAGTTGTAGTGTTTTGAGTGGAGGTGATTAACCTCCCGTTTGTTCCATATGTCTTACGACCACTATCTATCGCTGCTTGGTCTATTCGCAGAGCGCTCTCAAGTACTTCATCATAAGTCCTTAGTGGGAACTTCTGGACTTCTTCCTTCACTTCTCTGCTGAGAGAATGAAGGAATAAATCACATAGTTCCATCTGATCCATGTTTGGAGCACTTGCTGACGAATAAAGAACTGTACGCCACCTCTGGATGAAATGGGCGACAAATTCGTTGTGTTCTTGTTTGATGTGCAAGAATTCTCTGATTCCTGTTCTCAACAGTTTGTTCATGTCGAAGGCTTTGATGAACTCTGACACGAGTTGTTTAAATGAATGTATGGAGGCTTCAGGTATCCTGTAATACCAATCGAGAGCGATGCCTTCCAAAGTTTTGGGAAATATTTTAGCAACAACCCCATCCCAAGGGAGTAATTCTCGTATGGCTGTAGCGTAAGCTTTGATATGTGCGTTTGGATCTCCCTCACCCTTGAACTTGGGTAAATCAGGAAGAGGTCTTGGAAGCATGACGCTTCGTATGGTGAAGTCTAAGGGTTCCTTTAGATATTCTGAATAAGTCCCTATCGCATAGCTTTCGACCATTGATGGTGGTTGCTGAGGGAGTGATGGTGGGATAGGTTGTTGATACGGTGCAGCGTATGTGTTGGCAGGGGCATAAGGAGGTCCCTGCATTTGAGCAAACATGCCGGGAGAGGAGAAAATATCTCCTTGTGGTGATTTAGAGTACATGTTTAAGTATGACGGGGTATTGTCAAGGAATGGATTGTTTGACACTAGACCTGGAGGAATGGTGTTAGAGATGATAGGCCTTGTTGGCGTTTGTTGTGGATAGTGAGGTGGCATGCCTAACGTACCTACTCCTGTGAGGAGATCTACTTGGCCAGGGTGGTATGGAGGATTGGAACTTCCTGTTTGCATGAACGGAGAATTTTGACTTGCTTGAGCAAGTTCTAACCCTCTCACTCTTTCTACTAACGTTGAAATGACTTCATTTGGTGAAGTCACGGTGTTTTTCCTAAGCGGCATTTGTTGTATACCCTGGTGTTGTATAGGTACGTGATATCCTGTCATAAACTGATCGCTATCTTGCCAAGTTTCTCTGAGAGTATTTCCCATATGCGGTGGCATAGAGGTATTTTCTTGAAAAGAGATCTCGGGTTGTATTTGTAAACCTCCTATAGGTGGGTACATACCCCAGAGCGTTGTTCACTCCTAGGATAACGCATTGACTGTCCATCATCTAAGACCAGGTATGGATCTGATTGCCTACTAATTTGTGGTCTAAGTAGCATTTGAGGAGACGAACCAGATTCCTGTAAACGTCATATTGTTTGAACCTGAAGGCTCTGTTTGTTGCGTTCGAAAGGGTTGATCTAACTCCTCAGTTTGAAAAGATGAACCATATCTGATTCTTGGGGTTTGTGTTGACAATTGATTAGTTGAATAGTTGTCGCCCCATACTGAGAGCGAGGGTGATGATTGCCTATTCTGTTGGGCGTAATATGCCTCAAGACCCAAGAGGGGTCTGCCATATGCATCGAATCTTGACATATTCGGGGGGTATATGAATACCCGCAGAATAATGGGAAGGAGCGAAGGTGATTTATGAAAGAATACGTGATACTATGACTCCGAATGAGAAAGTAGGAAGTTTTACGTCAGCTTCACTAATTTTGTTTGTTTCACGTTGGGTTCACCAATTTTGTTGGTGAATCTGATGTGAAGGCTAATGAGGTACAAAAGGTGAAACAGTTGTTTGTTTCACGTTGGGTTCACCAATTTTGTACGCCGGAAAAGTGACAAGCGAGCGTGAGAATCTACAAGTGACTCTTCCGCGTACCCGACCTCCCAAGGTCGTGCCGAGACAGCCGGTGGGGGTGAAATATGCGTGGGATGCAGACAAACTAGTTAGGTAGTCTAATGTCTTCGACACGCACTAGTGGAATTTGCAAATCTAAGGCAAAGAAGGCCCTTCTAACTTGGACTGGTGTGATAGATCGATCGGCAAGGATGACTGCTCGAAGGCTCCAATCAATATCGAGCTCTGGCGTGATTCGATCTATGGGTTGTGGAATACGTGGAAAATGACCTGGGATAGTTTTGTGTATGTCCCCAGATAAGGTCATATGGTGGATGGTGAAAACAATTGACTCTATGGATGATTCTCTGGCCTAGTCCAGAATTCTCTAGCTTTGTTAGCCGCTATATCTAATAAGGACAATTGTTCGATGATGATGGGTGGAAGTGGAGTGGATTGGAATACTAGTGTGCGTAAGCGTCTGTCTATATCTGATTGGCTTGTGGACTCGTTGGGCTGTGGGATCTGTGGATCACAACCATAGACTCTTGGTTGTTGCGGTCCTGTTATGGTCATGCGCGAAATCAAGTTCTTATCCCTAGTATCCAGTAATCATACGCTTTCTCAGCTTCTATGTTTAGAACCAATAACTGCGTGATCTTCTCAGAATATCTCACAGGCGTTCGTGCAACTTGGATCCTTAAACTGGTATCTATGTCTGTGAGAGTGTCTCCTGCACCTGGTTGTGGGACCAATGGATCACAACCAAAGGTTTGTTCTCTTTCGAACCCCTCTACAGTCATGCGAATGTTTATCTAAGGTAATCTGTAGTTTGGTTGGTTTGACCAGAACGTGTGTGCTTGGTCGTCTTCTATGTTTAACCCTCTTAACTGAGAGCTGATCAGTTGTAAATTTGTGGTTGTTCGGAATACTTGTATTCTGAGATTTTGGTCTATGTCAACTATTGCTGTAACGAGATTTGGTTGAGGTATGATTGGCTCAAATATATATTCCCTGGGCTCCTGAGGTCCCGTGATTGTCATACGAAACAAAATGCAAATCTAACTGTAACGAAGCAAATTCTAACCACGCGAAATAAATCTAACATATATAACTTTTATTCTTCTAAGAAATATTTTAATGATTTTAAGGAAAGCAAACTATTTTAAGCGTATCTAGAAATAATAATTAAATAACAATTTAAAACAGACAAGATAACCGGGTGTAGTTATTTGATGTGCGATTTGTGGAATTATTCTAAATAAATAAAATAGCTCGTCTAATCTATCTGCAAGATTCTCAATCCTACCTCAGAAGTGAGGAGTGAATCATAGTTTCTCAGAAACTATCAATCCTCACAGCTTCCTTAGCAATATTGAGAATAGAATTCACTGAAATGAAGCAATTTATCTACTCTATTTGATATGATTTTAACTAGAACTTTGAAATTTAAAACCACGGATTCTCGCAGCATGTGGCAAATCCGATGGTATGTATGATCTCGTCCCCTCAGTATGACCTCCTCGTTCTTTCGTGTTCACGTGGATCCAGAAAAGCGTGTGATGCTAGCACCGATAGGAGTAGATTTTAGGACAAGGACAACTCAAAATGCAGACCGAGAATGCGAGTAGGAGAGGGACAGCGCAAGAGTACAGAGCTTGGCTTATGCGATTCCTAGCGGGAGTTTTACTGCAAATCATACAACGTGAAGCGACCAGAACCTATAACTATCTTATTCGAAGAGCAAAACCTGTAACTTTAATGGCTTCCTAAGCTATTCTGTTCCAATGTATTGGATAAAATAACAACACTGTTTGCACAAGCTGGATATGTGGCTTACCAACAGCTGAACAATCTAACTAAAGATGTAATGAACTATACTATCAATCCTAAGCAAGCTAACAGACCAAACCACTGAAAATGAGAAGACTCTAACAAGGAAATGGTGGTGGTTCTTTACCTCAGCACAAGCTATGCATTTATAGGAATTCAATCACCCAAAAACCAAAACCAAATTGAACTCCTAAACAATAAACAAAGGAAAAACACTATTCTAGGGGACCAAAAACATAAATGCATGCTCAAGTCGGCAAAGAAAAGCTGGTGAATCGTGATATTTCACGCGAGTCGTGTCAAAAGAGCATTCTGGAAAACGCGCACAGGACCGCCGCTCTGAGCAGGGCGGCGGTTATAGGACCGCCACCCTGATCAGGGCGGCGGTTTCGTCACTGAAGACTAAGAGGCCAAAGAAAGAGGAAAAAAAGGGAAACAAAGGGCGTGGGGGCTAAGCGGGGCATGCGGGATGTTAACACATATTCCGAGGGCTTTTCCGGATCCCGAACACCTTGTGAGGAGACCTGTATCATCATTTGGGAACTTATTACTGCTCCGCAGCACAAGAGTACCTTACAATTTTAGGTACGATACCACCCATCCCAGAACTACTATGGGGCTAGCGCGCTTAAGCGCTCGGTATCGAACTACACTTGCCATCACACCAAAAGCTCGGGCGGTGGTGGAGAGGGATCTCATTGTGTTAAACAACTACTACGTCAATACCCTCCCGCACGATGGAGCCGGGTAGCTTTTGGTGTGATGACAAATCGTTTGGTATTAGAGCCGAGGTAGTTAAGTGTGCCGGCCCAAGAGTAGTGTGGTGATGGGTGACCTCCCGAAAAATTTTCGATGTCACTATCTCCTAATGCTATTGGGCCGATTGGGTGTGTATACGGCTCCATTGTGCGGGAGGGTGTTGGCATATTGGCTAATTAACACGATGAGATCCCTCTCCACCATTAGTTTGAGCTTTTGGCATGACGGCAAATCGTTTGGTATCAGAGCCAGGAAATTAAGTGCGCTAGCCCCAGAGTAGTGCTAGGATGGGTTACCTCTCGGGAAATTCCTAGTGTCACTTCCTCCTAATGTTGTTGGGCCTGATTGGGTGTATACCCAGCTCCATCGTGCGGGAGGGTATTGGCGTAGTAACTGTTTAACACAATGAGATCCCTCTCCACCACCAATTCGAGCTTTTGTTGTGATGACAAATCGTTAAACAACTGCTATGCCAATAGTGGATCTACTGTTTGTCTAACTAGAGGGCTTTTAATATTTACATCAAGCTTATTACACACAACCCCTCCGAAGATTACATATCTTCAATTATTGTAGGCCTGTATTTTCACGAGCATGGTTTCACAAGGAAAGACACCCAAAATGAGACAGTTTCTCATGGACATCGATCAAAGCATAAAGGATAAAGGAATTTTGTCAGATGTGGTTACAAATGTCCTGGTAGACATGTATGCAAAATGTGGAACTGTAGACAAGGCCCATGAACTGCTTGACAGAATGCCTCAAAATAATGTGGTATCGTGGACAATAATGATTACAGGATCTGCCCAAAATGGATTTGTTGAAAATGTGTTATAATTACTTAGAAACATTCATGCAATTGCAATTGGCAGATGTAAAGCCAAATTCCACAACCTTTGTCAGCATCCTCCCTACCTATGCCAAAATGGGAGCTTTCGAATAGGTTATGGACATCCATCAAATGTGGAAGCATAGACAAGGCACATGAACTGTTTGATAAAATGCCTCAAAGAAATGTGGGCTCATGGAATTCAAGTCAGCCAGGTTATTGTTTGTCGGCTAGCAAGCAGATGGTTGGCATATTCCTCTGTGTTTGGGTGCGTAGTGATCTGAGACAGCATGTTCGGGATTTAAAAGTCTCTTGTGTTGGTCGTGGGCTAATGGGATACCTTAGGAACAAGGTAAGAAACGAAAATCCCAATGTTGCTGCTTCAGCCGATATATGCATGTCTATTCAATTGCTTCAATTTCTTTTCATCGTATCTTGTTTTATTGAAATCCATTAATTTTATTAATAGATGTATATTTTTGAATCAGAAACCCAAGGACATGTCTGCTATTTACTTACAATGATTTACCAAAATCCCTGTACAGAGAAGCATTACAAAGTGATTTATAAAAATGTCCTTTATATTGCATAACATTCTTGGAAGGATTTCCTATTGGCGTGATCTACCAAAAGAAAATGTGGAGGAATTTTGATGTCACAAAGACCATAAAGAAGACATGATTTCCACAAGTGCGCAAATTTTTGGTAGAGAAATCACCTGAAAGCATTTTGGAGCATGAGTATGTTTCAATATCTTCTTTATAACTCTGTAATGCATTGATAGACATTTGGAGACAGGCGGGGTAATATATGATTGTAGTTTTCTGTCAGATTTATGAGATTTTAGAGTGGAATCCCACTTTGCTCAATTGAATCATTTAGGTTTTATAGTGCAACCTTCAGAGGTTTCTGTTGAATAATTTTTGTCTGGTTGATTTTCTATTGTACTTTGGGGTAAAACCCTGTTTTGCAGGTGCTGATTGCAGCTAGCAATGGATCGAAGGAGAAGGCTCATGTGAGTGGGTAATTTATTTTATTTTATTTTTCTTGTTTTTAACTTTTATCATTTGTAACTGTTTACAGAAATTTCTGATTTGGAAGTTAAGTTTTTCGAGAATTGATTGCAACCAAAATTCCTTTGGTGGACATAAATTTTCACGTAGATTCAAATGTGGAGACATCACACATGATATTTTCACTTTGTGTACATATCTATATTATACCTGATTTTCTCATTGCATTCATCATTTCCTTATGGTTAGACAACTAATCTCTGCTACAATATTTTAAACATGAAGTAGAGTAAGTTTGGTATGACTGACCTCTGGGGAAAGCGCTCGTACTAATTCACCCCTATGATCTTCACCCAGATGTATTGAATGCCAATTGCGTCATTCATACTTGTGAGAGTGACTGTTACTCATGAAACATGGGTCAATGTGGGAATCATCTCACTTAATTTGATGGAGGCCAAGATGATCAAGTCAAGCCTTCTTTGCTTAAACAGAGGAATGAGTTATTGATAGGATTTTAGAGCCCAAAGTTAGAAGGTCACTATCACAGGGAAAAGTTATAAGGGTTTCAAAGTATTAAGCTCTACAAACATACTCTTAGGATTATATTACATTCCCTCTCAAAAATTCTGATGGAGGCCTATATGATGACAACCAGGTTTCAATGCTACAGTTTCCAAAATCACATTTTGTAACCCTAACCACATGTTTACTAAGAACAGACGAGCATGAGAGATTTAATAACTATTGACTCTTCAAGAGTATACAAAGGATCCTCTAGTTACTACCTCGTTCCAAGACATACATCCAAAAATACAACTTGTAGTCATCTATATATCAGGGAAACATGTAAGAATGCTGTACAGACCTGTATCAACACAGGAAATCCATAGGATTATATGACAGTCAAGGCAGAATATGAGGGTTGTCATAAATATCGCAACACCAAGAATATACCGACATTCCTACTATATTCTACATGCCTCCATATGTACAGCAAACCTCTAACAAGCTATTAGCATCTCGATATATCAAGAAACATATGAAAGCTCAGTATAGTCTTGAAAATCCTAGAAAATACAAAGTTTCATAAGATTTGAGGAATAACGACTGAACAAAGGAGAAATTATAATGTCAAGAAATTTTTCTTCATCTTTATTAAATACTTGACACCCTCATACCATTCGTCGGGAGCTCAAGAATACAAGAATCAAATGCAAAACCTTGTTTTCTGGGTTCTTCTCAGAACTGAGACAACATATCTCAAGAAAATTCTCACCTTTGGCTTTCAAATTACTCCTCCTTGCATTCTAAGCTCTGCCACATCCTTCTTGACTTCTCTCTCTTTTGAATGAATCCTCCCACCATCATTTCTTGCATCACATTTCAGTTACAAAGCCTAACCATACTCACTTTCACTAACCAAGGTTGCAACTGTCTTGAGTTAGCACTTGTAAGCAAGGGTTAGAGATGTTCAAAACATTTCATAACACACTACTAGACCTCTAACCTCCCATGGAAGATCATGACCAAACATCCTAATACTCATTCAGCACAGAGTTCTCATTATGTGAGCCAGATGCAAGGCAAGATGAATTTGTCTGAATAGTATTCTCTATAGTCAAATCTAATGTAAAGTGTAGTCCCAAATATGTTAAGATAAATGAAAAAGATGAAGCATGCTGAAACGAAAATGCAAGAAGCAGATTAAAAACTATTTTCCATTTGTGGACATATGTTCTGAATTTTAGATGTGATAATACATAAAACATAATTTTTGCTCAACAATTCTTTGGGTTCACAGTAACTTCACCAAAACCATTAGAGATGCAATATTTCGGGTAAGATCAACAATAATTATTTGGGTTCAGAGTGACTTCGCCAAAACCACTAAAGATGGGTGTCTTTGGAGCTCTTCAATACCAACAACAATGATCCCACTGTAAGGAGCCAAAAACAACGAGGGGTATTAATTTACAAATGTAAATGAAACAAGCATCCATGTGAAAGTAACAAGAAACTGATTTTTTGTAGAGCATCCTGGTAGACACAGCTAAAACATGACTGTACCTAGGCCTATTGGAGAACTATGCAGCAAAGTTGATAAATTTATAGCCTAATAGCCCAAAGGAAAGCAAAACACATAATGCCTCATGTGCTTCCATGAATGGGGAGAACCGCAACAACTTTCATCTAGTAGGAGAACTATAACATGCTCTGTAAAAGAACTTGAAATTGCTGGAACTAATCAGCTACATAATCATAAAACAAATCATGTTCTGGCCCAGACAATACCATTTGCTGAAACATTTTGTACTGCCAATAGAGGGCTTCTCAGGATAAACAAGTCTGACCAAAATGAAGGAAGAATCACCGACCCATTGTATATATCTGTTGATAGTTCAACATATCAAAATATCGCATCCTCTCTGTATATTTTTCATAGAAAACTTTGATGGATTCCTCCTCCTCTGGTTCTAATGTTCTGAATTCAGGTGAACATTCCTCCATTGGACTTTCCCCGTGGATTCTTCAGTTTCGCTGTCCCAAGTACTAGAATCAAATAAATCACTCTCACTTTCTTCTGGAATAACAGACAGATTGGGCCCCTTGAGTCTCCTGATATCTGACTTAAGCTTCTGTATGAAAAAGTCATGATCGTCATCCTCATAGTCCTCATCATATTCGTAAAAAACTAATGCATTCCCATCTCCTAAATCCTCATAATTTTCATCTTTGATGTTTCCATTTGGTTGTACCTCTCCATGTTCAGATTCATTTGGTTCATCCTTTTGAGCTATCTCAAGAATGGGGTTCTCAGAGACATCTTCACAGCCATCCAACCCTGGTATTGTTTCCATTTTAGTATCAAATTGTACATCTTGAACTAATAAATCACTGTGTCATTACTGCATCAATAGACTATCTGCATGATTTAGATTTTTTTATTTATTTTGATTGGGTAAGGCAGAAGGCTCAAACACAATATCCAATGCCTATTAAAATGCCAACGTTCAAGCTTAGCCGTAGAGAGATTGCAGATAAGGTGACCCTGCTGAGTATATTTAAATTTTTATTATTTAATTTATGGAGCATGTACAACACCCCATGCAATTTGTAGCAGTTGTATTTATCTGAAGATGAAAAACGTTGATTCTAGACTAAGATTTAGCAATCCTTAAATGAAATATGAGAATGAACAATGGCTTCAATTCCTGTAAAAAACAAATTTTACAGAATGTTAGAGGTTTATGTTACATTGTGTATCTGTGGAAATCTAAAAGAACTGATATTTAGAGAATATTGAGCTTTAAATAAATTTATACTAAATAAAGGATCACAAGTAGAGAAGGTTGACTGGATTTTTGAATAGTGGGGAAAAAAAGACATAGGAACCCCCTAATGAAAAATTTGTGCTATCTGAGCAATGCACTATGAAAACAAACATAAATATGCGTTAAAAAAACACAGGAATGCAGGGAATACCTCCTAATGCAAAAGCTATGGTATCTGAGCAATGAACTATGAAAACAAGCATCAATAAACAGTAGAAAAACACAATGTATGCAGAAGTATTTTATATGAAAATTAAAAGATTACCTCTGGACTGCTTTCTATGCTCTGCAAAATAATATGGCTGCAAAATGGTACTTTTGTTTGTCCAAAAATATAGAAATTGATTGGAAAAGATTCATAAAAAACCTGGTATTATAGAGCAGCTTAGAACAGTCCACAAAAACCCTTACATTGCCTTCAACACACCCAAGGTATGGGTCGCTCTAGCAGGATAGAAGAGTCAGAAATACAACTGCCATTATGTGATTATCCTTTGATATAATGCTTATATTGTAGCCAAACAGATAACAATCCTCACAAAAAATAACAAATACTATATGAGCACGACAAAAACCAATGTGGGATTTTTCCATACATATGTAACACTTCTTAGTTTTAAGTTATCATATGCAGTAACCTCTCTCCTCTTCAATCTTAAAGATCCTTTTACTTCTTTCATAATTTTTTCCAATCTCATTTAGTTATTCTTGTAAACAACATCTTGATTGCATGACATTTTGACCTTGTATCAAAATACCTTTCTAACATATTGTGTACCCTCCCCTTTTACAGGTACTTTAAACATGACAACCACATTCGACACCGTAGCAACACGAATTACAACAAATTGTACTCACATACAATATTTGCTATCTGAATGTGTCGAACAACAATGCACGGAAGCCACAACTATAGATGACACCGCAATCTCTGCAATGCTGCATACCCAACAAGAACTACAACAAGCACAGATTGCACTGCAACAATCATCCATAGCCAGCGAAGACACCATCCACATTCTAAGAGAAATTTTTTACATACAGTTCTATAAATCCACCCCCTCCCCATAACAACAAAAAAACCCCCAAAAAAACTTTACCACCCCTACTGTACATACCCCAAACTATGTGGTTTCTTGTTTACCTGTGTAACTTATGTTTATTGATTAATGTTAGATTTTGGTAACCTACAATTTTCCATATACTACTCCATTCTGCTCAGATTTTCTTTTATTTTGTTTCTTGATGTTGTTTTAATTTTCCTAACAGAGATCAAAAATTACTTGATTTTTGTGAAGTGGTTTCAATGAAAAAGGGTTGTGAGTAAACAAAGCCAATGAAATTAGTAGAATTTAACTGTAACATGTTATGCCATGTTTAGGGTTCAAGGCATTTTGTCTATAATTTTTTTTTCATCTGTTACGTTTTTCATCTATAGTTTTTTTTGGTAAATCAAAACATTTAGATGATTGTAGTTCTTTACCTTGCATCCCACATAGGCATTTTGTCTACAAAAAAATGTATACCACAACTCTTTGGTTATTTAATGTATAACAAGAAAGGCTACAAGCTATATTCTTTGAGCTTTTATATAAACAACAAGATTTATTGGTCATTCTTTGTGTTGGCAACTCAGGACAAGAATATAGTAATGTTGAAGTTATTAGGGATCATTTTTATTGAAAATCCCTGTAAACTCTTGTCTTCGGTTACTCTATGCCTCTAAGCAGTAACTACTGAACACTTATAACTAGAATGTTAGGAAGATGGGAGCAAGTGTATGCACATAAAGAAAAACAATTGAATAAAGGAAGTTGCTGTCGTTGCAGTGTCTGTGTTGTTTGGCAACTGCTCTTCTGCATTATTTCCAGCCTTGTAGTTTTGGGATGAACCGGTCTAGAGTCTAGCATAGTATATTGTTGGTCATAGATACAGAAGTTGACATTCTTTGGTTTTGATTGTGCCCTAGGGAATGAAAAGAAAATTTTAGAGAAATGGTTACCAAGCTGTAGAATCAAATTTATTCTTATGAAAGTTCCATCTATTCGTGTGTGAATACCAAAGTTACTCTGTAATGTGAATCTAATATATATCAAGGCTTGATTGATAACTTAAAATGCTGTGTGACATATTTGTAATGGGTAAATGTTAATGCTTAAAAAAATTCATATCATCTACCACTAAATGAATAAAAATACAGTGGGGATGCAGTGTTAATTCATTAACTTGAAAGATACAGCATAAGTAGAGATTTGAACTTTGGTGATGGGCATACGGATCTTGATCCGAATACTCGTTAAGCTTGAATGTGTGATCCAAAGCTACCCTCAATAATTATCAAGTGTCAATTGAATGTAAATGATGAATATTTTATTCAATGCCCGATCTTACAAACAAAAGAGCAAGCCAATATGAAGCCCACAGAAATAGTTACATAGGGATCCCACAGAACAGATTACACAGGATGATTAAGAGTAATCAGAATCGTATGTGTGGCGATGAATGTATTAATCAAGCTAACATTCCCCCTTAATACACCGTTCCTACATATGTACCCCTAAACAAATCAAACTTCACCTCTTGCGAGAGGCTTGGTGAGAATATCTCGCAACCTGAAAATCGGTAGGGCAAGATCTTTGGAGCTGAATTTGGTGGTTCAAGACCTATTCACGAATGTAGTGACATTTGACCTCAATATGCTTTGTTATTTCATGAAAAACAGGATTCTTCACAAGCTTCAACACACCTTGATTGTCGCAATGAATGATGGGAGGTTTTTCTTTAGAATCCCTATATCTCTGCAAGAATGCGACGTAACCAAATACCTTCACACACAACTCCTCGTGCAACGTGATATTCAGACCTCGAGTGGATGAGAGAGCAACAACAATTTGCTTCTTGCTAATCCACGAGATAGGTCTAGATCCGAGATGAAAACATACCTTGAAGTGGATTTCCTGTCATCAACGGATCCTGCGCATAGTCTCGAGTCTCAGATATCCCTCGTAAGAAGAACCGAGTGTTCTTAATACTACTACACAAAGTCAATTGTACCTCAGACGTATCTCAACACATGCTTTGCTGCTATCCAATGAAATTTCTTCGGCTCTTGCATAAATCTGGTGAGATAGCTCACTGCAAAGCAAAGATCTGGTCTGGTATAAGTCAAGTAAATGAGACTCCCCACAAGCTACCTATAGGGAGTGCCATCTACCTGCGGTGAATCCTGGAATCTAGATAATTGCAAACCCTTTTCCATAGGTGTGGACATTAGTTTACAATCTGACATTCCATACTTTTCCAAGAGTGTCTTGGCATATTTCATCTAGGAGACGAAGATATGATTCTTCTTCTACCATATCTCTAAGCCAAGACAATAGTGAAGTAGCCCCAAATCTGTCATGTCGAAGGATTTCTTCAGATCATTCTTTACATCATCCACAAGATTGTCATAACTTCCTGTGATCACAAGATCATCTACGTACAAAACCAGAATGAAAATATTTGTTCTTACCTTCTTGATATACAAATTTGTATCTGAGGGGCCGTGTGAGTGAATCCATGCTACAATAGGTGATAATCAATTTTTATATACCATGCCCTAGGTGCTTGTTTGAGTCCATAAAGAGACTTTATTAGACGACATACCTTGTGTGGTTGATGCTCGTCTACAAACCCTTCAGGTTGGGCCATGTATACTTCTTCTTTTAGATCACCGTTCAAAAAATCACTCTTGACATCCATCTGCTGAAGTTTCCATCCATTTTGTGCTACCAGTGCACAGACAACTTTGATGGTTTTGATCTTCACAGTGGGTGTAAAGGTCTTGTCATAGTCAATTCCTTCTTCTTTGAGCATAACCCTTTGCAACAAGTTGTGCTTTGTGTTTGTCAATGAACCATCTGCCTTATATTTTGTTTTGAAAATCCATTTGCAGCTAATGGATTTCTTACCTGGAGGTAGATTGACAAGTTCCCACATCCGATTCTGAATTAGGGAATCATATTCAGCATCCATAGCCTATTTCCACTGTGGTTGGTCTAATGCCTCACAAATAGTGTCAGGTTCGGTGCTATCAACAACTAAACTCATGAGTGCAAAATTTACCTCATGTCTGGCTTGACTTCGTGTTCTGACTCCCGTAGAAGTACCTGGAAGTGAGTTCAGGTGTGCATCCCTAATAGTATTCTAGACCCATTTCAGATGTTGGTGTTGTTGCTGCTGATGTGAAGATGTGTTTTCCAGTGTGCCTAGATCAACGAACAAGTCTCCACTTAGCTCTTCTTCTCTCTGAGAAGAATCATCTTGCCCATCATCTGGATGTGTGAGAAATCTATGTGATGAGGTCGGTACTGGATCTCCATTGTGTGGTAGGGAGTCAAAGGATGACTCATCACACACCACATCTCGACTCTCGTAGATCTTCTTCATCTTAGGATCCATGAGATGATATGCCTTTGAGGTAGTACTATACCCCAAGAAAAGACATGGCAGTGTCTTTGGATTGATCTTCTTCCTTTTCTCATCTGGAACATGCATATATGCAGTACAACCAAAAACTCTCAAATGATGAATAGAAGGTTTACGACCAGTCCATACCTCTTCCGGTGTCTTGTTCTGCAAGATCTTTGTGGGTGCCTGGTTGAGTAGATACACTGCTGTCTAGACTGCTTCTACCCAAAACTGATCCTCCAACTTGGCGGTGGAGAGCATACAACGAGCCATCTCCATGATAGTCTTGTTGTGTCACTTAGAAATCCCATTCTATTGGGGGTGTAGGGTGCAGTCAGATGTTGCTAAATGTCATGTTACTTCAGGTATGCTAAGAACTTCTTCGATACAAATTCCCCCTCGATCTGAGTAGAGGAGAAGGAGAGGCTTCCCAGACTACCTGGTGGCTTGCTGGTAAAAGGTTTGAAAATTGGCAAATGCCTCACTCTTCTTCCAGAGAAAATATACCCACATTTTCCATGAGTAATCATCAATGATGAGCTGGAAGTACTCAAAACCTTAGAAGCTAGTTGGTAGGGGTCCGCATAGATCGGTGTGTACGACCTGAAGATGCTCCATAGAATGATAAGAGCTCTATTTGAATGGACCTCTATGTTGTTTGCCCGCAAGACATCCCGAGCAAACAGGTAAGGAATGGGAGAGTGGAGGAAGCCCTCTTACCATTTCCTTAGCACCGAGCTGATGCAGAGCCCCTGGTAGAAAGATGACCATATCGAAAGTGCCATAGTGTAGTGGACTTCGCCGTTGAAGTAGAGAGAGCAATGTTAGATGAAGTGACCACATCTAGTGTAAATAGACAACCCTTCATAAATGCTCGAGCAATTATTGAGTCTCCCTGGGAAATGATGTAGGACTTGACCCCTTTCTCAACAAAGAATTCAACCTACATTCGATGGTTAAGAAGTTGACTCACAGACAAGAGATTTGAGGTCAAACCTGGAACATATAGCACCTTCATGAGTGTACATCTTCATGTTCCAAGAGGAATGATGACATCACCAATCCCCGCCGTAATATACTCTTGATTATCTGTGATGGTGATCTCGATCTCCAGTGGGCGGTCACTCAGGGTATGGAACAACTTCTTATTGTCAGTCATGTATTTCTTTGGCGCCCGAATCAATCAACCAGACACTTTTTGATGGCTGCGAAGTCTGCGAGACTAGGACAATGTCTGGATGAGTTGTGTCTGGAACCTCTTCATCGGAGGTGGCATCCTTGCTGAGCAATAATGTGACCCTTCTGCCTCGATTACGAGCACACCATTGAGATTTCTTGGAATATCCTTGGCCAAAAGTGCTCTCTTCGCTAGAGTTGCCATACTTGCGACCGTTGTAATAACAGTTCGCAGTCATGTGCATATCCATGGAGCAAATGTGGCACCATCAATCCACCTTGTTGTTCTTACTTGTAGGGTGGCCGCTGTGGTGTCTGCTGAGAAGGTTGTTGTTGAGGATGCTGCTTCTGATTCTTGGGGTTGACTGCCCTTTCCGAGGCTTATGATTTTGCCTCGTGATGAGAGCCTTGTCTTCAAAGGCTTCTTGAACATTCTGCATGGCTTCTTCCTACTGGAGATAATTCACTAGTGTGGCAAAACTCACCTCCTATTGAGTGATGGTCAACGTGGTGATCAGTGTCCGAAACCGGGAAGGAAGAGCTCGCAAGGTGAGCAGGACTAGCAACTTGTCGTCCACCGGTTCACTAAGAGTAAAGAGTTCTACGCGTAACTCGGCCACACGCCGCAAGAAGGCTTCTACTGATTTGCCATCATGCATACTCATCGTGTGAAGCTTAGTCTGAAGATGCAGCTTCGTCGTTAGATTCTTGGCTTCATAGATGGTACACAACGTGGTCCATGCCTGAGAGGAAGTGGTTACTTCCCAAATGTAAGGTTGAACCTCATCAGAAAGGCTCAGGGTGATAAGCATTAGTGTTTGCATCGGCCTTTTCATGTTTAGCCAATAGATTAGTGTCTGTGGGAGGGGCGTCTTTGCCAGAAACAATCCCCCAAAGATCTTCAAACTGAAGAATTGTTCGCATCTTGGTTTTCCATGCGGTGAAATTTTTCCCTTTGAGCAACTGGGCATTCGACAACAAAATGCGAGGTGCAGACATTTTCAAAAACTCAAAATTGTATTTTATTTATTTATTTTTCAAAAATGGCTACAATGCTTACTGAAGGAATCTATCTCGAAGATGGGCTCTATAGGCTCGTGCAGTGAGATGCGGATGCTCTTGTGGGTGTTCTACTTCGCGTTCATCATCTGCATCATAGCCACGTTCAATTTCTGCACAAATCCACCGTGCTTGACATCGAACGTTGAACCAAAAATACTCCAATAGTCCTCGGTGCACAATCTCGTCAAAGAGAATATTTCAGTGTTGTGAGCTCGTTGACCAAGGCAAAGAATAATCCAGTGGTGTCTTCGTTGTCGCTCAATGCCCAAACATTTGGTGTATTGCTCGCAATGCTTTGTGCATCTGAAATTTGCGACATATACATGCCACGCAGGTCACGACTGCTCTCCTTTGGCACTTTCTTCTCTGTTGGCACCTCTACCTTGCCACGTTGCTCAATTCGCTGTCACACTTGCACGACCAGATCTCCAGGGGGGAGATTCAATGTATATGCAAGGCTGATATTTGAGAAATCAATGCTTCTTTAGGTCAGCTGCTCTTTTCATTTGCTCCAACGTCAAACCACCCAGCGCAAGTTTGGACAGATCTCAATACACACAGGAATCTAAGAAATAACCACAAATGGCCACACTGGATAGGGAAACAACCACACCACGTTCGATTTTGTCAGGTCACCCTTTAATGCTGAGGGTCACTTTTGTCTCCTCTACGCAAATCAGAGATCAGAAATCAAGCATTTGATTTCCACGCACGCTGAGATATGGCAAAACAAGTCGCAAGGGACAAAGAAAAAAGAATGCAATGTTTCTTTGTTTTGATCGTTGCAAAACATGCCTTTTCTCATTCCTCACGTGCCAAGCAATTGCTAAATGCTTCCTCCTACAGATTCTCCACGCACAACAAATTCTCCTACTCCAATGAAGGCAAATGATGAATATTTTATTCAATGCTCGATCTTACAAACAAAAGAGCAAGCCAATATAAAGCCCGCAGGAACAGTTACACAGAGAGCCCGCAGGAACAGTTACATAGGGACAATTAAGAGTAACCGCTAATCGTATGCGTGGCGATGAATGTATTAATTAAGCTAACATCAATTACGTTGATATTAAGTATGAAGTACGAGGTTAGATCTTACGGGGTTTGATCCCAGTCAAAAAACAAATCATTGCAATCTTTGACATTACATCCTGTTCAGGCTTTCCATCCACAGTTTTCTTTTTAAACATATATCACAACAATTCCCACTCACGGCATAATACCTATTCTCTATAAATGAAGAAATTCGTATTGCACCAAAGCAGGCCAGGTCTCCCACGACGTAAACTTGCTCCCCTCGGAGCGACCACTAGTAATACTAGCGGTTGCATGAGAGGTACAAGTCTATACCACAAAATTTGTAAACATGGGTTTATTATAGCCATGTTTTAGATTTATAAGTAAAAATTAAATGAAAGTAATAATATTGGTAAATAAATTTAAAATAAGTGACATGAATATTTTATATAATGAATTTCTCAAGAAATATCATTTAAGTTTGTATTGGCCTTGATCTAAAATTTATAAACATTTACATGTTCATAAAAATTGGACACTTTCAATTTTACGAGTACAACCAATTTGCACATAAATATTATTCATGAAATCTTTTATATATAATACGATTAAAATAGGTGATGAGTGCTCATCACCTACATTATAATAGTCACCAATATTCTCATAAATATTTCTTATGTTTAATTACACTATTAATGTTTAGTGTTAATGAAATACTGATATATGTATTTAAATGAATTATTTTTATAAGTTTAAGTTTTATGAAGTTTAAAACGAAATAAGAAAATAAAATTTAAGTTTATGATTGTTTTTTTATCCACTAAATGATAACCATGGAAAGGTCCTAGAGTGCAAAAAAAAAGAATGTGAAAAATCTAATTTAGGGAATTCTGAACAAGTAGTAAAAATAAAGAGGTACACTAGTGCACTAAAAGCCCAATAGAAAAAAATTCGTTGCTCAGATAACAAGGAATTAATTGAGAAAGTGGAAGAAGTCTCAAAGCTTGAAAAATACGCTACCATTATCACCAACCATTTAAGTAAAGATCACCAATTCACTCAACCAGGATCCCATCATTCCTACAAATGCACCCAAGTTTACACTGCACAATCCCTTTTATTCTCCTTTCCCAAACCATACCCTCAACTGTTATGCAAAGATAAATAGCAGTATAAACAAATAACAAGTTGAATGAAATTCTCTTCACTGGGGTTGAACCTGAAACCCAAACCAATTAGAAAAAATAAGAAAAGAAAATGTTTGGTTATGAGTTTAGCTCGGTTCATCTCAGATCAACCTGTAGGAGAAATATTAAATATTGGATGCAAAGACATGTGGCAGAGGTAGCTACGAAGCACGTGAAATCAGAGAGTGTCATCATTAGGGATATCGTGCCTAGTAAGCATGAGTTCAACATAAAATAAATATATAAATATATTGTATGAGAATGTTATAAATTAGAATTTAGTCTACTCAGGGTCTAATCTTCTAAGCCTACCGGGACCTGTTACCCTTGCATTTACACAGTTGGTTGGGAAGACTTGCCCAACATTAACATGTCTTTTAAGTGTGTCAGGTCACAAAACTCCTATAATATAAAAAAATAAAATTAAGTAAGTTTGATTTTTTGGTAGAGATACCTTTGCAATGTGATCATCTCCTAAAATAATTGTTCTTTATTCCTTAATCTTTAATGCAAATGGGTGTCTCCATATGAAACTTGTGTGGCAATTTCTCTTCTTTATTTTTCATTAAGACCATATCTAGCTTTAATATTATGTAATTTAGATTCTCAAAATATTTTATGTTAGGGAATGGAAAATATATATTTATTTTTTTGTGGATAGGTGTAACTTATGATGGTGAATGATTGTAATAGTGTGAGATTTCAATAAAAATAATTGACTGCGAATTTGATGTTCATTTAATTACTATAATATTATTTTTTCTTTCTTATAAAGTGGTAGAAAAACCATAATACTTTGAGCATATGGTGGATTTAGAAGTTCATTTTCTTTTTCAATTATTTTTAATCTAAAGTAATGGTGTGGCTAGATAGACAACATTCATCACTAGTCAATAGGACATTTGTAGTTAAGGTGGTAGAGTTATTAATAAATGTGGAATCCTTCAACATACTTGTAGATAAGATGATAGATTTATTAATCAACATGAAACCCTTCAATATATCATCTATTACTAATAAGTACAAAATTCATTAAAAATAATATCGGTAAATAGTGTTGTATGTGACAAATACCAAATAAGCACCTCAAAATTAACATCTCTCAATAAAAATATTTATATTTGTACTAATTTAATATTTTTATAACAATTAGACATAAAATTATAAATATGATATTGTTAAAAATAATAAAAAAAAGTATCAAATATAAAAATGTTTAAGAAGGAATAAAAATTGTTTTATTTATTATTTTAGATTAAAACTATACAATATTTAATGTAATTTTTGAAAAATAATATAAAATATATTTTATTTACGTTTGAATTGTGATATATTATGTACAAAATGAAATTTTATGCATTATATTACACATAATCCTAACTAAACATCATAAAATATGATAATGGGATGTGTGAGTAATTCTTTAATCAAATATATAAGACGTTCAATAAAACATGTAAAAGGATAGAAGGATTTTAGATTTGGGCATGTGCATGGAAATGGGGGACCAAAAAATGAATGGGAAATAACATGAGTTAGTTTTGATGAGCTAAAATCCTCGCGCACAACTAATCGGTGGTGCTTAGAGGATCCAAGAGGTAAGTTTAGACCAAATTTAGGGTATTTTTAGTGACTAAAATTATTTTTATTGCATTATTCCTAATTCATTTAATTTTATATTTCATTTAATCCAAACTCTTTTCTTGAAAACCCTCCTTCACCTAGAGAACAAGGTGAACAAAACCTACCTTAAACACCTCCTTCAATTCCTAAACATCCTCCTAATACTAAATAAATTTTTTATGGGATATTCAAAATAATAGAGCTCAAATTCAAGGTTTAATACAAACCCTAAAAAACCCTAATGCCAAGTGTACCCATATCCAAGATCTTGTATTGTCATTGGAGTCATTAATATCTAATATTGATAATGTGACATGTCAAAGAAAAATGTGGGAGGATCACAAAACCGATTGTCATAACTTTTACGTAGTCAAATTGTCTTACAATGCGGTGAATAGAAATATCACAAAAGGAAAGGTGTGTGATTTAACCCTTAAACCAATGCACCCTTATAGTTAAGTTGTAGAATATTCCTAATCCATTGGGTACAACCATGAGAAGATCAAATATATATTTTTGGGATAGATGGTAGATGGTGTTATTCCAACCACCTTGCAAATTTTTGAGGTACCTCAATATTCCATGAGAAAACTATATTGTGAGTTCATCATCAACAAAATACCAAACTAATTTGATATTCAAGACTTCTAAGGTAGAGGAAAATGATTTGCATAAAATAGATTTCGGGACCAATGTTTACATAACTAACTAGCGAGACTTGTTTCTCTCTCATTTATTCAACATGTTTCAATCCCTTCGGTTGTGAAGGAGACTACGTTCCATGCCTTAGGCTTGGGAAACCAAACCATTTTTGGGGATAGAGGCATTTTTAAGTGTATATAGTAGGGAACCCATACACTTAAAATAACATACACACTATAAAGTGTACGTGTTGATATGGTTAAGGAATAGGAACACCTTCCTACCCATGATAGTTTTTCTAGGGTTTTTAAATGGTAGGATAGGATGGTGGGTCTATAATTTATAATTTTTATTATTCTTTATAATTTTATAATTTTTATACTTTAAATTTATTTTAGTAAATATAATAAATTAGGGTTACCGTACACCTTGTAGATCCAAGATCATAGCTCCATTAGTTATAGTCTAGAAGATTGTTTTTCAAAATCTAATTTTCCCAATACTTACTTATTTTTCAAGTTTTCAACATTGAATCTAAAGTATTTAAAGAGTAAATTTTACAATCAATGTCTATTTTGGGAAATCATATATTCATTTTTAGGTTTTGGGACCTTCTATATTGGTTGATATGACATTTGTAGGAGTTTTGAATGTGCCAAAATTAGATTTTACAAACCTCACAAATCCAAAAGATAATGATAATTACTCAAAGATATTGACTCATGAATTTCCTTATAATATGCATCAAATCAAACAAACATACATTTTTCTATTTATTTTAACATCCTTAACGAAATTTACAATCGCCACTCCCATTATCGTGGACTCTTATGTACAATATGAGATAAAATACTATGGCTATCATGCGATGGTGTTTATCCAATAACTTTCACATGTTTCAATTATATATCTCTCCTTGAATATCTTATCTAATTTTCATGGTTCTTCCCCCTTAAAACGTGGACTTAAATATGTTTATGATTTCTTAAGTTCTAGATAATTTTTCCATTTTCGCGAGTTATTTAAATCATCCAAAATAACAAATTGTCTTTCTGTATGACCTCCTACATTTTTGATATCTAATGGTTGAGGATAATCAATACTTGGGATCTCCTCAACTATCTATCAAATAATATTGAAGACATTCCGATATATTAACCTTTCTTCTTTCGATAACATGTGTTCATGGATAGTTTCTCTTCATGTCTCTTTTTCACTCATTTGACACGTTTTGTTGGCAAATCATGTCATTGTACACTATTATTATGTGTCAATTAGGCATTGACCTAAGGATTTGTGCTCAACCCACATAAATATACATTAAACTGAGTAAACATTACAAAATCACCACAATGTATCACACTCTTCCTTTCCCTCATAACTCTATGTACACCTTATGTTTTTTACCTTGTACAATTAGTGTGCATTATGTAATTGAACCATTTTACAAAGCATATTCACAAGCTCTACACACTTTTCATCATCACCCAACTTCTATGATGTACTTACTCCATATTCTCACTTGATATCCTTGCACATGTCGATACTAAGCTAAAATGCCAAAAATTATGCAAGATATCCAATTCTCTCATGATGTTCATGTATCACAAATTAGATCTTTGATTTCAAACCAATTAATTGATTGGTTCATCTAGAGTTGTAATTAGGGCTATTAAGTAAAAATCACATCATAAATTTTCAATTAGTTTCACATGGGTCAAATTAACCCATATTTATCTCTTCTTGAATGAATAAATTAGCTAGGCAATACATGATATAATTATGGTGCAATTTGAGTCAAAAATCACATCACATAGTCACAATTATGGTTCTCTAGTTAAACATATCAACTAATAAGTATTTGTAATGATGTAATGGGTTCAATTGAGCCCAAAATCATGTTGCATGAAGTCAAAATTAAACTCATGGGGATCTAATGGCTCAAATCTCCTTTTTATTAAACCATCTCACTAACATCTTGGAAACTAGTAATGTAATTAGGGCCCATAAAAGCGCAAATCACACTACATAGTAAAAATTAATTTAAGATGCATGATTTTACTAATGCCAATTGATCCCCAAATCAAATGACATCATCGTAATTAATTTCATAGGGATCAAATTGGCCAAATTACCTCTCTAGTTGAACCAATCAAATAAATGTGTGATATGTGATGTGATTAAGGTCAATTGAAGCCAAAAACATATTATGTAGTCATAAAATTCAAGTTTGTAGGGCTCAAATTGGTCCAAGTTAGCTCTATGTTTGAATCAACCAACTAATGGTAGACTCTTTGATGTAATTGGGGACAATTATCTTTGTATCATATTGTATATAGTCACAATAAGGTTAACGCTCGAATTGAATTTACCCAAATTACATATTTAATCGAGGAAACCCAATATCGGTTTAATTAGTGAAGAAATTAAATTAAAACCCAAATAAAAACATTTTGCCACAATTAGGTTAACAAGGATCAAATTGTCCCAAAATGCATCATTGATTAAACTAAGTAAGATATTAGCTCAATCAGTAGTGAAATTGGGCTCAATTGACCCCTAAGATAGTCCCCAATGCTATAAAATGATAATATCATGATTTTGTAATCATTACACAATCTACCATGCTATTAGTGTTCCAATTCACTACACGATCACATAGAAATCCTCTTCACCATTTTTAGATCCATTGTTTTCTCTTCCTTCTTATGGTTTATCAAATTTTTTTAAATGCCGATTTTTCTTCATTTCATCTCTAGCATACATTTAACTTCTACCCTTCTTATATTTAGTAACTATTTTACCTTATTTTCCTAGCATTGTAATTCCAATTGTCGATGCACTAACATCTTCTTGATTGGTAAATTTAAGCTCCATAATTTCCTTCAAAATTCATGGTCATAGGTCCAATGTGCTTTATTCCCATTCATAAGTAATTCTTTCTTATCTCCTTCTCGAAGGAAATTTCCCATGAGGATTTTATTTTCCTCTTCATAAAATTGATGATGATAACTTTTAGTACCTTCTCATTTACTATCTCCTCTTACCACTTTATCAAGTTATTTTCATAATTTTGTGAATTATTTCAATGGTTTATTTTACATATATGTATCTATTCACTATGTAATCCATTACACAATCAATTTCTTTATTACACGATAGGTTCTTTCAGATATTATGTTATATCCAATAAAGGAATCAAAATCTATGTCACTAGTTTATCTCCCGTAACACCATAAAAGGATCCTTGAAAATATTTTCTCCAAATGTTGATATAGATTTGATTTATTTGTGAACATGTGGAACTCAACCCACTCCTTTTATAGTAAGCTAAGAATACAAATAACTTATTTAGCACGAATCTTGATGAATGGAGAAAATATCTTTGTCCATGGAAAATAAATTATGTGGAAGATATTGCACATTTTCCACAAATTCCTACCCTATATTTTGTTGAAAATTAGAAATATAAATGTGATGCACTCTTTGATCTTCCAACTCTCGCATTATCTATTGTTATTCTATCAATAAATGAAGATATCGTTGGGTCCTCAAATAAATCATCTTATTTCCCAAACCATACTTCCATTGATCTATATTATATCAGGCTCAAAGGATTTTTTTTGCATGGATGGGAACCAAGGTCTCTCTCCTAGACTATTTATTTTGAGGGTTACTTATGTGGTCATGTTATGCATGTCTAAGGCTTGTAAAGTATGCAATCATCCATGAAACAATACTAGGTCCTAATTCCAAGATGAAACTAAGGCTTCAAATTAATGCTCATGGGGAAATTCATGAGTCCATATATTTAAGAAAATGTCATCATCTTTTAGAGATTTGAGGTTTGTAAAATCTAATGTTTACACATCCAAAACTTATCAAAATGTCAGTAACCATTTTGGAAGGCCCCAAAACCTACAAAATAACTATATGCTTTCAAAACAAGACACCAATTGGAAAATTTACACCCTAAAAGCTTGAGGTTTGATGCCGAATCTGAAAAATAACTAATTATGACTGATTAGATTTTGAAAAGCTGTCTTCAAGATGGTAATTCTTGGAGCTTTGAGACTAGTTCTATAAGGTTCAAAGTTACCCTAATTTCTTATATTTACTAAAATACATTTTAAGTATATATTTTTTTAAGGAGTGTGTACATGTTATAACATGTATAGTACCTTAACCATAGGAACACATATGTGTTATAGTGCATACACATTCCTTAACCATAGGAATGTGTACAAAAATATTCTTAACCATAAGAATATATACGTGTTACAACATGAATGTGCTTTTGGTTTGGTAACCACTAAACATAAGGAATGAAAGTGCAAATGCAATTTTTACAATTACATATGCATTTTACTCAATTTCACATTTTTGCTTACTTTTGGCTCCCCACCTCCATGCACTTACCCATAATTGTCAATAGATCTTTCGATATTCAAGATATAACATACCTCTAAACCCTACATGTCACATCTTTTTTATATTTTTGGAGTTAATTAATTAGGTTATTTATGTATTGTGCATATTTATTTAGCCTAGTTAAATGTGGTTATTATGGCCAAAATTTAATTATAATACATTTATCCCTCTACAACACAAAATCCATTACATTTAATTTTAATAAATAGACATGTGCAATAAAATTTAATGTATTATAATTAACTAATCCTATTATATTAGTAAGGAACTGACATAAGGTCTTGATACTTATCTTTACCATCACTAGATATGTTGACATTTATTAAGATCTAGAAGAGGAAATCCATGCCAAAAAGTGACAATGATGAGAACATGATATCTAATAAATTATTTATGTTCTAGATGAATGTACAATATCTCATTAACATTCATGAGGGATGTCAAAGAATTGTTAACATTTCGAATGAATAATGGAACACTCGAAATATTTTGAATATTGCATTTACCTAGTTTTTTTTTATCTCCAATAACCTCACTCAATTCTCCATGATTAAGTTCTTATCACCAAGATAGAAAATTTTCTTCTCTGTTGATTATGGTTTAATTTGCCAAACCAAGCAAAAAAATAAATAAAAAGAATAATAGGAATAATAATATTCAAAATGTTATTTAGGTGAGATGATCATTACAATACGAGAGTAAAAATATATATCTTTGTTGATCTCTTAAATCTAAAGAGTCAAATATCATAAAAACCCCTATAAACTTTCTAAGATATCTTCCAAAAATCTCTCAAGTACAACTCCTAACGAATCTCCACATATATCTACCTAGAGAATCTCTATGTAAGTTGCGAGAATAACTTCACAATACATTAATATTATTCTCACACTAATATTAAATTACACCTAAAAATATTAATAGAGAACTAAGATATATTTTTCCTAACATTCCCCTCCTTATTGTAAACACGGTAGAAAAAATCATACTTCTAATAGCAAAGATGCCCACTTTTGGTGGCACGCCGATTCTCATGGCTCATGCTCTTGATAAAAATGAAAGGTACCTCTTCTTAACATTCCATGGTTTTTTACAGTTTACAAAAACATGGACATGAATAAGAATCCATCAATTGTTCACCTCATTTGATTCTATGGATCACGCCACAAAATTTTTAAATATCCATGATTTGCATTAAACTAGTGCTTTTGTTCTCTATATAATATTTTTACATCGGGGTTCACCTAGGAAAATGAAGCTCATTTATTATAAATGTGAATAGTAATACTTCTTCTATTATTATTCACCCAAACACACCACACTAAAAATATAAAAATAAACACAAGGAAAAGTTCCTCATCACCTTTTGTCGCCAATTTTGTTGATCATTTCCACTTGACCGATACAACAAAACTGTTTTCGCCATTCATCTTGGTCACCAAACCTTGACATTTATCATTTTTGTATACTTTCTTCACCATTACTATAATGTGTGGCCTCTTTGCTAGTGGCTTGCGAGAGGATGTTGGTTGTCCTCCAACCTTTGATGCCTTCAT
This sequence comes from Taxus wallichiana var. yunnanensis, assembly GCA_018340775.1. Classification (NCBI taxonomy): domain Eukaryota; kingdom Viridiplantae; phylum Streptophyta; class Pinopsida; order Cupressales; family Taxaceae; genus Taxus; species Taxus wallichiana. Next base: position 876,734,438 of record CM031240.1, on the reverse strand, counting down.
CCTCCAATATTTATTTTGTTTATTTACTAAAAAAAATTGAACATGAGGCTCAATTTTCAATATTGATTATAAATCGGACATTGGTTACCTTGAAAATGTGTCCCTTAAGGATTTTTTTAGTTCGATAACTTTTGAAACTAGGCAAAAAGATGAAAAACATGACAAAATACAGAGACACAATGAATTACAAATTCCAATTAAATATTGGAATTATTAAATTAATGCAAAGAGACTCAATGAGAAAGATGACGTTGACACTAAAAGCCTCTTTATGAAAATTACATGTACATTTTTTTTTTTTTGTATACTCAATAATCTAAAAATTTATTTGTTCACTAATAAAATAAAATATATTACACCTAATGACCTTTAACCATTTATTAGAAACTAAAAAAACTAATAATGGAATAGATACTTTGACGTTTACTATATTTTAAAAGAAAACCAATATACGATGAAAAACTTTATGATCTTAAAACTTTGAATCATAACAAACTCCAACAAAGAAAACTTTAAAAACACTTAAATGACTTTAACTAAACAATGACTTTAAAATACTATATACTAGCAATCGATAAACGTGAAATCTATGATGAAAACATAAAAATGATCTAATGAACAAGTAAAAATGGATGAAGAGAAACAACAGGAGATGAAGAGGGGTGTAGAAGAAGGCGTAAGAGGGTGAGGAAGTGCATGGGAAAGGAAAGAGGAATGAGGGAGTCACTGTGAAAATCTATCGTCTAAGAACAAAATCACATGTTTGTCAATCGAAAGGAGAAAACCCTTGTTGAGGAAGACGTCAATGAAACTGTTAAGGGAGATATCTAAAAATGGAAGGAGTGGTTGAAAAATGTTGCCGAAGCAAATATATTTGTTTGAAATTGCAGCCCTTCAATTTATTGGGTAGTTAGAAAAACGTAAATGTAAGGGGAATTTGAATGCACATTTCATGGGACATGTCAGGGACATGAAGATATGGAGTGTATGTATAATGCTAAGTTAGTGAGGAAGAGAGAGTGGAATAGAAGTTAAAATTAGTATGGTGGGTGGTGGCATAGTGTGTGGTAATGTTAGGGAGGAGTAACTAGTTGTGGTGGTGTGTAAGGGAAATTACTTGAAATGTGATCAAGAGAATGGGTAAGTGAGTTATCTCGAACCAAAGATGATATTTATTTCAAATCTATGTGACACGTAAAGTATAAATACAAAATATATGTGGGATCTATGAGTCAATGAATGAAAGATTTTAATAACGTCCACTAGTCCAAACAATCTATGAGACCAGGTGCTATAATATAATTTCTCTGCACCGACATTCTGTTGAGCACAAGGGCATGAAGATGTATTTATTCTTATGGAGAAACCCCATGAGTAGTTAAACCAAATGATAAACAAAATACTACTCAAGAGATGCAATCCCAATCCATCATAAATCCTTAGATCTTTTTGCTATTCATACAATGCTTGTTTCATTCTCCACATAGACATACATAAGTCCTCCTTCAAAAAATAAAATAGAATACAATGTTTTTTTAATTCTTTCCCTAATGGCTAACATTGAAGCAATATATCATCAGGGTCAAAGAACAAAATTTGGAAAATTAACATATTAATGAATTTGTTCCATCTTTCAAGTGAATACAAATATGAATTTCTACTAACATCCCTTTAATTTTTTTGCTACAATTGATTTTTGATAGATAAAATATGAGATCAATAGCTCTTATCCTATTTAGGCAAAGGAACGTTCTTATAATATGTAGGATTGTAAGAGGACATGTGGGCTCTCCAATCGCGACAAGGCATCATACACCCCATTAGATTACAACGCAATGTTCAATAGGGTAGAGGACCTTATAATCGTGCATCTAACTTTAAAGGTACCTAGATATATATGTAGGTATGCCGGTAGCATAAAATAATTACATCATCGTGTAGCATATGATCGTGCCATATCAATATTTTCGTTTTGCGTGTTTATTTAGAGGGAAAAGTAGTTTTTGAATTGATTTAATACGAAGAAAATTAATATAAAGCATTTGAAAGAGGGACCAATGAGCGAGCGCCCTATTTGTCACATTCTCATCAAGTCTTAAAAAGTGTCATTAACCAAAAAGTGAACAACAATTGACACTTTTGTCAACAACCAATGGTGAACAGAGATGTACATGTTTTAGTGCATGCATGGTTATAGGTATTCTCCCTAACTGAAACAATTTTTTTGAGATTTTTTTGGAATTGAGAAGGATTAATGTATATCTAATGATTTAGATATTTAAGAAGTGAAGCTCTAATCTCATTTGAAATAGCAAACATCGAACTCTCAAAAGATGTTACCAATAAATCACAAGATTAAAATAAATAAACTTTATTATTTGAACAATGTGTAACTATAAGAAATGTCATGGTAAACATATTTTTGAAATGTTTAAGCATACGGATTTCACCCATCAAGACATGGTGTTTCTCACTGCATCCAACTGAAAAGTGTGTCTCAAAAAGTCTCACAAATTAGCGTGGGAAAATCCTCTTCCTTCAAGAACCTTTTGCCATCTCCTCCAACTCTTGTGCACAAATTCTCATCCCTTTGCCCTCATCACTACACAGCACACGTGTGACGCCATCCTTCACTCTTTTCTTGTCTAGGATTGAGTCCCTGTGTTGGCACACTTGGACACCCATTCCGAGCTCTACTGCCAGCATGGAACTGAAGTGCTGATGTGCATACATGGGCCACGTCAACAGCAGGACTCCCAGGCTCACGCTCTCCACCATGGAATTCCATCCGCAGTGACTTGTGAAGCCACCCACAGACAGATGCGAACTGAGGCATACACCCCCATGTGACCAGCCCCTATTTTTCATCCGCTCTTGGAAACCCCGAGGCAGATGCGTGCCAGTCAGATCTAGATTTGGGGACGTCATGGGTTCAATCCTGGGTGACACCTTGATGGCCCAAATGAATGCCTGCTCGCTACGAAATATAAACGACGGATGAATATTTCAGAGAGTCGAGCCAGTGTATGAGCTCCTCCACGCCGACGCCCGCCGTTTTCCCTCGGCCGCGGCAAATCAGATAAACGGTGGAGACTAATTTTATGAACGACATGTACATAATCAACTCACAGCCGTTGATGTGTCAGAGGCAGCAGCTCTTTCTCATAGAGCAAACGTCTTTTGGCGTATTTATTACTAGCAATCACATGTGTATAATGCAATGTGAATGCTGAACGGTATATGTTATTTGTTTTAAAGGGATAGTTATTACTTTTGTAGTTGATGTTGGTAAGGGGTGTGATTGATTTTATAAGTCTAGAAATATAGATGAACTATTTAATTTAAAGGTTCTATCTCTACATTTCATCAATCAATACATATTTTATGTGGTAGATCTCTTGTTGGAATGTTGCAAGTCTCGATCCTTCTAGTTCTGCAAAATATGTAACATGGATTCGAAGTTGTGAATGGATCGTTGAGGTGCCAATATTAAAAGTCAGTAACTCCCTGTTGGTGGAAGCAATAGAAGAGGATAACGCTCAGTGGGGAATGATGCATCAAAAAGTGCCCGATTTAATCGCACCAATTAAATAGGATTTGCATGTTCCCACTGTTCCTTGAAATATTATGAGCAATGGAATGTTATTTTGATATTGATTATAATGTGTCATTATTATATCAAGTGCATGGGCATTGACGATACATAAATTGCAAGGTTCGACTCTTTCTAAGGCTACATTGATGTTGAAGAAAGAGAAACAATGGGGTTAACATTTGTGGCTCTCTCCGGTGAAGTCATTGAGAGTCTAAGAATATCTCGCCATTTTTATATGAGCGTTATGCAAAGATGAAGAACGTAAAACTACTTTCGAAATGGAAGGTGACGAAAAAGACTTATGTCCTTGGAATATAAATAATGTACCATTTGTAACACACATTTCATTCTATGAATTTGTCATTACATGTGATGTACATTATGCATTTCAATTTGTATTAAAAAATTGTATTTTTAACTTGATATTTTTTTTTCTCATACTCATTCTCTTAAGAGATGGTGATAATATTCACCGATGGCAACAAATATTAACGTGAATAACCACAACAAAGAAATTTGCATTAATTGAAAAGACTTGCCGCACGTAGCATTACAACTAGAACAAGTACCAACACACCGGGGAGGTCGAATGACAAACTTGATTTAGAGTTATTAATTTCTAATGATGCAAGAGTTATGTTAACATCCAATCTTTGATAGAAGCATGTCTTGTAAATGGAGTTCTGGGATATATTCTAAGCATAGTATATGCCCGGTAGTGGTCCACCGAACCCGCCAACATATGTAATGGTTGAATTTGATAGTTAATTCAGAATACCATTCGAAGATAGAACTCCGCGTACTATCTCAATTACACCAATATAGAGGGGATGCACATACCAATTACCCTTACAGTTGGCATGGGCATTGACGATACATAAATTGCAAGGTTTGACTCTTTCCAAGGCTACAGTTGATATTGAAGAAAGAGAAACAATGGGGTTAACATTTGTGGCTATCTCTCAAGTGAAGTCATTGCAGAGTCTAAGAATATCTCTGCCATTTTCATATGAGCGCTATGCAAAGATGAAGAACGGAAAACTACTTTCGAAATGGAAGGCTAAGGAAAAAAGACTTATGTCCTTGGAATATAAATAATGTACCATGTGTAACACACATTTCATTCTATGAATTTGTGATTACATGTGATGTACATTACGCATTTCAATTTGTATGAAAAAAATTATATTTTTTTAACTTAATATTTTTTTCCTCATATTCATTCTCTTAAAAGATATAGTTCCTTCTTTAAATGCATTTATGATGTTCCTTGTAAGATATTTGATTTTATTCATGCACGAACAAAATTCCCCCTTATTTTCCGTACTTTATTTTTGGTATTATTTTCTGCATAATGCAACTCCAATGGTTGCTACTAGCATACCTATATTATATAAATATATGTAATATATGCCGAGAGGTATATATCACACACACACACACACACACGCACACACACACAAAGGTGCCTTGTGAACTTCACCTCTCGGCATATTTTACATACATATAGAACATAAATCAAAACATGACATGTAAAATATGCCAAGAGGTGAAGTTCACGAGGCACCTATATATTTATATAATATATACCTCTCGGCATATATTACATATATTTATTATAAAACCAATCTCATAGAGCAAATGTCTTTCACGGCGTATTTATTATAAACACTTGATTTGAATATCTACTAGTAATCACATGTGAAATGTGCGATGGAAACACTAAAGGGATCCACCGACGATGTAAAATTTGAGGGAGGAAAACAACATGAGAGAAGGAGGGGTGACGAACAAAGATTTTGAGGAAGGAGACATGTTGGGGATAGTAAAATGTTGGGTGAACCAATGCAAAACTCATCTTTCTTACGACCAGGAACAAAAGAGCCATATGCCATTTTTAAAATTGTTTGTAAGAGAAAGGGGATGTGGTGTGCAAATTATTGAGTCAATGTACTTTTTAGATATCTTAGAAAGGATGGGTGGTCAAAGACTATTTGAATGTGAAAATTGCATGCGCATGAATCCTAAAATTTACATATGTTACGTACGAAAACTCTATGTTTAGGGTTCCTTTATGTCATCAATTTCATGCACATTAACAATTAGGGTAAATCCTTTTAGCAATTAATGTAGCAATCAGGGTTTTCCCTCATCAATAGACCTAATGACACCATCCATCTACAATCACCAACACGAAACCTCGTCCTTCTATTTCCTTAATGTATATCATGCACAACCATCGAGAATCCCATTTTGAAATGCCTATCAATGTAATTAATGTTTGAGGCATTGGAAAAAGAGGAAAATTAATTTTTGTGTGTGTTCAGGAACATTCCTTCAATCCTCTAGCTCATCCAAGGTTATAAATAATGAACATTTATTTTTGAAGATTATACTTATGTTGATCAGTTGTCGAAGTTGCTCACATTGGTGTAATTTGGAAAATGGTTATAAATTGGCCTATCTTTTTATGTATATATAAGTGATGATGTCTACTTTTACAATCCATATTTTGTCAACACAATGGAGGTTTTTGAATTGTCGGTTTGCTTATATTATATTGTGGCAAACAGTGGGTTGCAAATAAAAATATTGGCACCCAAGGTCTTTTCACCCCCAACAATGATAACTACATCTACAAAATCCACCTTCCATTAAGCTTCGATGATTTCTTATGCATTGCTCTAAACTCCCATTTTTTCCCAACTAGGAGGATGTTGGCGCATGTCTGACAAGGGTCAAGTGGAATCACGTAACAAAAAAACATGGAGCATAGATACTACAATCGATCAAGTGGATTTCGAGGATCGACAACTGATCACCTTACACAACTGATTGAAATGGAAAATTTTAAAAATACATAGGGAAAATGGGTTTTACTAATTTTTTATCGAGTCTAATTGCATGGTGCTTAAATTGTTTACTCTACAAATGTTTTCGATTGTACACTTTCTATACCATTGTTCAATCAATTGTGTTTGATCACAGATCCTGACGTATGCCAAAACAATGGCTAGAAGGATGGTTTCCGGTTTAGATTCAATCAACAACCACTCATGCTCCATCACCTTTATTGAAGGGTCTTGTCAAAATTAAATTAAAAATTGTATATTAGTAAAAATAAAATGATTGGTTGTGTAACCTATAATCTATACCATAGAAAAATCTATTAATGAACTTGCATAATAATATGATTCGTGAGCATCCAAAATGTTATTAAAATATTAAATTCACTTTCATTACTTCATTTAAACCAAATTATTATTAAAATAAAGAATTCACTTTAAATCAAGAAATCACTATTATCCTCCATGTTTAAATACTCTTAACTTGATCAAACAATCTTGAACTATTTTATCACCTTAAGCCATATAACAATAAAGCCTTGCATTATTCTATGATTTTAAGTCTACTCACATGGAGTACATCAAGACTCTATGAGATCCCACATATTACGTGCAACAAATTTATATTTTCATAATTAAAACCTTCCAATTATTAACTTTCGTTTGGCTCTATGGTTTCTAAATATATTAAGATGATAAACAATCTTCAACAATACCTAAGACATGCTTCTTTATACTCTTCACTTGCAAATGGTTAAATTTTTTTGTTAAGCCTCGTGATGAAAACTTTAACACCTTTCTTTAAAATACAAAATTTAAAAATGAGAATATAAACGAATGATATATTAAGTACTAAGAACAAAAAAAAAGTATGAGGTATTAAATATAAATTTTGCCACATCACAACAAATTACAAGTGTCAGCAGCCCTCCCACCAATTTGGGGCAGGTGTTGACAACCCTCCCACTTGGCATGATCTATGTGAACACATATGGAGGTAAACCTACATAGTTTCTTTCCATTAATAAGTTCCATAGATGCATTTCTTCCTTTTTTAATATACAACACAACCCTTGGAAAGTACACCTTTCTAGCCAAAATCAACCCAAATGTCACCGCTGGATTGATATGCCCACCTACACAGATTTAGAAAACCAAAAAAACCATATAAGAATCGGTAAACCAAACATGAACAATACAAAAACACGAGAAAATTATGCTCAATAAGTAAAGTTTAAGATATGAGACCTGAGATTCCAAGTAGTGCAATAAGCGAGTACAAAAATCATTCCACGAGAGCTGCTTTAGACATCATAAATATAGTTTCAAGATGGCTTCGGTTAATGTAGTGCCCCGTTCGGTGTTGAATCCCGTTCTTGCTTCTTTGATCCCTATTACTGAACGTTGAATGTTGTGTGTGCTTCCTTTGGTCGTTAGATGATTACGATCTTGTTGCGAAGTTAATTTAGCATTTTTTCTTCCCATGTAGCTACTTTTGGTCCCATAGTAAATGCTTTTAGTTGTTGAGGTATTTCGTAACATCTTTTACGAATATTCTTTTAAGGGATTCTCGTATTCTCATTTAATTGGGTTGCGTAGTGATGCTTTTGTGTAATAGCTCTAAAGGAATTTCGAAGCCATTCCAAAAGTCTTTAGGGCATTTTTTTAAGGTATCTGTTATTATTTTAAGCTAAGTTTAATTACATTGTTAATTCCCCACCCCGTAGACCTAGCCTTGGCGTGCGTAGGAAGGAGTTGGTTTTGTTTGGGGGCACCAAGGCTTAGTAAAGGACTGCTAATATTAATTTTGAATTTATTAAACCTATCCACCAACTTCCACCTTGGTGACTGTGCCTCCATGCATGCCTTTTTTTTAAATAGAAAATTTAATGGTGAATTTAATAGATGCATCCACTGACCTTGCAAACTTTTGAAGCGACATCATCATTTATTTCTCTATTGGGCACTAATTTTTGTTTTCTAACATGCTAAAAATGGTTCCCTAGCTAGTAAGTGGGTGGAGATGATGACCACCCACCATTTCTTTATTGTCATTAATGGAAACGTGCTTGGCATATGTATTGTTGGACTAAACGCCAATTTGGATGCTGGCCGCATATATTGTAATTATTGTTTCATAAAATAAAATCTTCTCTCGGCATTTGTTCGTGGCCTGCATACGCCAAATGGGACCCAAGGCGCGTGAGCATTTTTGAGATTTGTAGTTTGGGTTGTTGAAAAGGGTGTTGATCTTCTAAAAAAAAGAAATTTGCAGGTTTGAGCTCCTACCTTGCCGTATACTCCCGCCTATGCCAAAGCATGGACATGAATGGAGTTTGAAAATCCAACAAATAATAATGAAATAGGAATGTTGCCAAGTGTTGTTGTTCAAGGGCCTAGTAGACGTGGTTGCAGGTTTGGAAGCGTATAAATTAGGCATGATAAGCTACCCATCTCAATAATTGCTAAGTTTAAAAATCTCTTAAAATGAATCATTTCTCTTTCCTGAAATTGATTTTTGAATGTGATTTTGTGGATTGTGTTCAGTCATTTGTTTACTTGCTAGTTGTTCCTTGATTATCCTCTGGTTTTGGATTTTATGGGTTCTTTGTGGATGCATACATTTCAAACAATTTTTTTCTAGGTAAATTTTGCCATGGGGATCTATTATGGGTTTAGTCGCCTTGCTGTAAAATCTCTCCTCTTCCCTCAAATTTTTTTGATATAACAATAACAGTTGCTAAATGTTAATGGTGGATGGTAGGGGTTTATTCCTCTTACTCTAGTTGTTATGTTTCATAATTGATTGAATGATCTACTACCATTATTTATCAAGTATTTCTTTGAATGAGTAAGCTGGTTTATCAAGTTGTTTAATATCCGGTAATTTCATGTTGTGTAAACAAGCCCATTTGAATAACTATAAATCTCTTCCTTTTTATACGAGTTTGTGATATTATAGATATGATTCCCTTCTCGGGTATTCAAGTTTGTTTCTATATCTGTGACTTCTAAATATGGGTACTTGAGTTGTTTTCATTATCTAGGAATATCTTCTCTGGGTATGCAAGTTGTTTTTTAATAATTAATAGTTTATAAACCATTTTTGAGTTATTCCTTAAATAATTTTGCTTAGTTCTAACAATGGTTTCTTTTGTTCGACTAATATACCTATAGTGTTTATGAGCCTCATGAATGGGGTTTTCAAGAATTTCTTGTACAAATTTGTCATTGTGTTTGGACAACATTTTTATTTATTCTCGCTCGATAGAGGAGCACCAGGAGCACTTGAGATAGGTATTACAGGTTTTGAGGGAGCACTAACTCTTTTGGAATTCAAATTTTTTTCTTTCATTCAGACAAGATACATTATTTGGGGCACATTATCATAGACAAGGGTATCTCAATAGATCCCTCGAAGATCCGTGTTATCATTGATTGGCCATCCCCACCACAAAGTGAATGAAGTTAGGAGTTTTATGGGATTATCTAGTTATTTCCACCTTTTGTTCAAGAGTTTTCAAGGATTTCCAATCCTATCACTTCCCTTTAGTGTAAAGGGAAGAATTTTTGTTGGTTAGAGAAGTACAAATAGGCCTTTTTAGCTGCTCAAGGAGTGATGGACAATTGCACCCATCCTTGTAGTTCCTGATCCTTTGGTCAACTTTATTATTTGCATTGATACATCTATAGAGAGACTTGGAGTGGAGGTCATGTAGGAGCATCATGTCATTACTTTTGAATCTCGCAAGCTTGAGGACTACGAAATTTACTACCCCACTCATGATCTTGAGATTGTAGTAGTGGTTCATGCTTTGGTTCATTGAAGGAACTTTATTCTTGGAAAACCATTTGTTTTAAGGATGGACCATTTGAGCCTTCAACATATCTTTTCTCAGCCAAACCTCAATGCATGACATCTGCGTTGTATGAAGTTACTCTATGAGTACAACATATATATCCATTACTTCAAGGGAAGGAAAATGTTATTATCGATGCTTTGAATAGGTGGTGAAATGCGATTTATGCCTTAACCTTCCGATCATATCTAAGAGGAAGGATAATTAAGTAAGCTTCAGGAGAAAATTTTTATGAGGCTGCAAGGATGATGGTTGAGTCTCAGGGGCCCTTAATGGGAAAGTATGCATGTTGCACCTTTGATTCATATAGTGTACTTTAGTTTTAGAGACACATCTATGTGCCTAAAGCGGGTGATTTGTGTAGGTTTATTCTTTTAGAGGCACATCAATCTCTATATGCATCTCACCTTGGGGTTAAGAAAATGCATGAGGACATGAGACAACTATACTTTTTGCCAGTGTTACATTGTGATATTGCAGATTTCGTAGCCTGTTGTCTTGAGTGCTAGAGGGTGAAGGGCGAGCATTCTCACTCCGCAAGAATTCTTTACCCTTATGAAATTATAGAGTGGAAGTGAAAGATGGCATCCATGGATTTTATTATTGGTCTTTCCAGGTTCGCGTTTCATCATGATGCCATCATGGTGAGGGTGGATATGTTGACCGAGGGGTTGCTGCTTCTCTAAGAAAAAGGTCTCTTATAATTTAGTTTCCATTATGTAGGTGTTTATGGATGATGTAATGAGGTTGAATGGTATTGCTAGGACGATCATTTTCGATCATGGGTCAAATTATACTTCTAAGTTTTGGAATTCATTTTAGTTATCTTCAAAGTGATGATTAATGTTAGTTCAATGTAATACCCTTAGACGGATGGGAAGAGAGAGAGAGTGGGTAAACTAGGTACTTTAGGACATGCTTGGAGAAGTATGTGATGGATTAGCGGATGAAGTGGGAGTATTATCAATATCTGTTTGAGTTTTCTTATAATATCATTTTTCACAACTCCATTGACATGACACTTTATCATGATTTATATGGGAGACCTTACAAGACACCATTGAGATGGGACAAATTGGATGATAGGATTATCCTAGGTCTCTCTTATCTTCGGGATATAGAGCAACAATTTTTTCTCATCCGACAATGTTTAGAAAAGTCTTGTAAATGCAAAAAGGCATATGTTAATATGAAGAGGGTATACTGTTACTTCCTTACAGTGAAAATGTATTTCTTAAGGTGCATCAACACAAAATTCCAATCTTATGGAAAGGATTATCAGCTATATTCACATTTTGTGGGACCTTTTGAGATTTTGGAGATTATTGTTCTAGTTTCCTATAGCTTAGCTCTTTTTCCATGCCTATCCTAAGCACAAAAAGTGTTTCATGTCTCAGGATTGTGTTATTATGTTCCTGATATAGCTAACATTTTGGATTGGTCGGCCTTACAGGTGGAGGATAAAGGACAATGGAATTTGGAGCCCGTGCATATTTTGGAGCATAGGATCTTTGGCACTTTGGGGGTGTGACCTACATCAAGTTAGATTCTAGTGGGATAGATACGATGAGACTCTGCAGCTACTAGGGAGGATGCGACACCATTTAGGCCCGATATCCTTAAGGCTTACCTCTTTCAATGAATTCTTGGAGGAAGACAATTCCTAGGGGAGGGGGATGTAGTTCCCACCTATTTTGATTCCTATTTTGGACTATGTTGAATCATTATGGAACCAAATTATTTTGATTTAGACATTGACTATCATATCTATTTCATTTTGATGATGATGTTGTTACATTACATGGATAATTATATGCCGGTATTGGATGATAAATCATCGTCTAATAGGGATGTACAGGCATATGATTGCAATATGATTTATTATATTATGGCATCGATGTGATGTTATCACTAGATTATGAGATTTTGCATGATGGTATATATATTTTCCTAGATTTATTATAGTGTTTCCCCTCTTGTTACACTAATGATTGTTCATAGTTTTATTTTTCACTAGCTACTTGTTGATCATGTGCGGGTTATCATTAAGATATTGTTACATTGTTGTCATAGTTTCTATCTATTATTGGGTAGGTATAATGTTTGACTTGAGTGTGTGGATGATAGGATTAGCCACGTGAGAAATGTGGGACTCAGGTGGACGATGTCTCAAACCAGTAACAATGGGCCATAAGGGCCAAAGTTTCCTTCCTAGTTCATTTAGTTTTGATAACCCACTCTTTCTATGGCATTGAAATAAATAATTCTAAACCTCCTTTCTATTAGCTTTGATCTTGTATTTAATTCTAACCCCTTGGAATTATGGAAATTTGGGTTTATGTTGGGAAAAAGGTGACATTTAGAAGGTGTATAAGGAAATCTATGGTGTAAAGTATCCTTAGAAAGAGCACCTAGGCCCTATACCTAGGGGGGTGGGTGAAATCTTTCCAAGGAAAATAGAGCCCAATTGGACATTTCCCCGCTATTCTCCCTCCTCTTTTATGAATTTTGTTGAGTATGTGAATGGTGTTAGGATGTGAGGATCCTCCATGATTGCATGGATATTTTAATTTTTATCATTTAGTTATGGTTTTGGGGTACACATATTGTGGTTTTTTTGGGTTGGTCGAAGCATAGGTGGATGGTGACACTTGTCACCCTCCCATTTGGTTTTTCGAGTTTCTCTTTTCTATATTATCACCTCTTTTGGATGGGACAACGGCTCACTTTCTTCATTTTTATTGATTTTGGGTTTACTTTTAGGAGCTTGGAAGGAGAAGGAAGTGGATTGTGGGAACTTGGTTTGTAGAAATTACTTAATCATGAGGTAGGATCTTACCTCAAATTTGGTTCTTTTTATAAAATGGTAAAATTGTGTTGTGTTGATAGAAGTTGGTTGTTTAAATTCTTGTATTTTGGTTTTTCCCATTCAACCTTGAGTGGAATGGATTTTTCGTATGTGTTGGAATAGGGAAGAATCCCGTTTTACTCACCCTCATGTTTGATGGAAAAGATTGAGTGAAGTTTGGTTTGCCCCTTAATTTGGTTTGAAGGGTATGGAGGGATAAGGGAAGAATTTATGGAGAGATAAGGAGAGGATTTTGATATCTCATGGAGAGATAAGGATATTTTGGCTAACTATGTTCAATTTGGTTCTAAATTTAGGAAATCATGGGATATCTTATCCCATCTTCTCTCATTAAGAATTTTGGGTCTTCTCTAGTTTTTGGTTGGTTTTGTTCTCATTGTTTTAGGTATAAATTCTTAATGTTGTAGCCATGGGTGTGTTAATTTTTGACCTTTAATACTGCTGGGTTGAGGCATGCCCCTCCCTCTTTCCCATGGGCTTGAAGGGAGGATAACATTTATTTTTGGTCTACCTTAAGGCATGTAATGAATCCTATAGGTTGGGAGGTAAATAGGTGGGTTTCTCATTAGTTTTGGAGCTAATTTTGGATGGCATGGAGCTTGAAGAATGGTTTTAAAAATTTCAAAGTTGCAAGTTTCTTCTATGTGCATGGAGTTAAATTTTATTAGAAATTTGGGCATGTTGTCTTGTCTTGGGAGAAGGGATTGTAAAACTTTCATTTTAGAGTTATTCTCGAAAAGTATAAAGTGTTGTAGTTGTTATAACTTGTCCTTTGAAGAGTTGAATTATGGGTTAAGTTGTAGCAGAATGTAGATTGTTATTTTAAGTTGCTGAAATTAACTTCTTGCTTCATGAACTTAAAATGTTGATCTTAAATTTTTGTTTTCCTCTTGAAGAGGCATCCCTGAAAAATGAAAGAGTTCATTTTATTAATTTGAAGGAAAATTGTTGGTTTTGAAACAAAAATATGGATAAGCAAAGTATCTTTCCTCTCCTTTGTAATATACAAACAATTATATTACAACCCCATGTACCATGACTCGCCTTCGAGCCACCCCCAAACGAATCCCCCATAGCAGTAAGAAAGACAAGGAAATACCCGATATTGGCCGAGAAGGGTGAGAGAAAATTGTGTGGAAGATAACCCTCCCTCTGTTCTTCCTACCATGGAAAATGTCACCTCCTTTGTTTTGGAGAGGAAATTCATCATGTAAGATGAGGTAATGAAAACCCTTGAGGATAATGTGGAATTTCTACTTAAGTCTACTTTGTCAAAGAACAAACACCTAATCCTATTCACGGCCTTAATGAGGAAATTGAAACAACTGAAAGCTAAGCTCAAAGAACTTGAGGAAAAACATGACAATTATATGGCCATGCAAAGTACTATCCACGGATCTCATGTAATTCCACATACACCATATTTGTGACTCCAGCACTGGATATTGCATGGAAGAACGAAAAAATTACCAAAAAGTTTAAAGCTTCAAACCTGGACCTCCACTTTTTCTATTGATCTAAAGCTCCATCAGGCCCTCGAGTTGCTTTAATGTTTTTAGCAAATTTGTTTGAATTTTGCTTTTGTATCCTTGTATTTGGTGCAGATTGTTTTGTTGTTGTTGTTTAGTTGTAGTTGGTTTTTCGTTGGGATATTTATGGCGAGATGGCCCTTGCCTTTTATTTTTCGTATCTTTTGTCTTTTGGTTGGGTGTGTGGCCCCCACCGATCAATAAACCACATTGATTTACTCTGTCTATCTTGGCTTTTGAGCCCTTTGATGTACTCTTGGGTAAGGTCCCTTCAAAACCTTTTATTCTTAATAGAAAAAAATATACGAGAAAATTATGATTTAATGAACTTGATGGTTTTAAAAACTTCCAAGATTATCTATTATTTACTTTATGCATTTGAGAAAGATAATGGTAGCAATATAATATTGATTTTTATTGTTTACCATTTACTTGGAATGAAAAGAGTTGTTTAATTAGCAAAAGTTGTTGTAATTTATCCTTGAAATTTGAATTTTTCTTTTGCTTAAGTATTGCATTATTTTTCTAGGTTTGAAATCTGAATTTTGATTTTAGTTCTTATAAAGACCAGAGAAGATTATTTTCTCATATTGTATGAAATAAATCATCTTTTTGTTTAAACATATTCCAATTTATATATATATATATATAGAGAGAGAGAGAGAGAGAGAGAGAGAGAGAGAGAGAGAGAGAGAGAGAGAGAGAGAGAGAGAGAGAGAGAGAGAGAGAGAGAGAGAGAGAGAGAGAGAGAGAGAGAGAGAGAGAGAGAGAGAGAGAGAGAGAGAGAGAGAGAGAGAGAGAGAGAGAGAGAGAGAGAGAGAGAGAGAGAGAGAGAGGGAGAGAGAGAGAGAGAGAGAGAGAGAGAGAGAGAGAGAGAGAGAGAGAGAGAGAGAGAGAGAGAGAGAGAGAGAGAGAGAGAGAGAGAGAGAGAGAGAGAGAGAGAGAGAGAGAGAGAGAGAGAGAGAGAGAGAGAGAGAGAGAGAGAGAGAGAGAGAGAGAGAGAGAGAGAGAGAGAGAGAGAGAGAGAGAGAGAGAGAGAGAGAGAGAGAGAGAGAGAGAGAGAGAGAGAGAGAGAGAGAGAGAGAGAGAGAGAGAGAGAGAGAGAGAGAGAGAGAGAGAGAGAGAGAGAGAGAGAGAGAGAGAGAGAGAGAGAGAGAGAGAGAGAGAGAGAGAGAGAGAGAGGGAGGCCTATGGGGATGGATTCCTTAGACTAGACAAACTCGACTTGACTCGAGAGACCCCAACTAGATAGGAGGGAATCTCTCTGTGAACTGTATTGTGTCTATGCCCACAGCCCGGGGATAGAATAGAGAGAGAGGATAGGAGCCCCTACCCCTGTGGCTATTCTCAGACGGAAGGATAGGATATAGGGTGGGGGCATCCTATATACTGAGATATGGATGATGGGACTATCTATATGCTATGCGCATGCCCTATATATAGAGTGGACCGAGTGGAGAATTCCCAAGTTGATTCTTAACTTCATGAGATAGATATATATAAAGGGCGAGTGAGGTTAAATAGAGAGAGAGGGGGGATCTCACCGAGATATATAGAAAGGGCGGGTGAGGGGGTGCCTATCTCTATCTCTAGGGGGAGATGGTAGCCGAGGAGGGGCCTGAATGGACTATACTCTATCCGTATGGCATCCCATCACTTCACTATAGTATGGCATCACTCACTTCACTATTCACTGAGGTCCCCGGATGCATGATTGAAGTGCGCCGGATTGATCGAAGTGCATATATCCATACCTGACTATATATATATATATATAGCTAATTATATTAAAATCAAATAATAGTTAAAAATTCCTTGACCAAATTTAACTTGGGTTGAATTCCTTTGGAAAGGGGGTTGTGTTGTTTTTTATTAAACAATAAAATAATTATGGGGGAGGAGGGACGGCTTTCCCACTTGTCCACTAGAAACCCTCACCCCCTCCTTTGTGTTACGGCCCGGCCATGGCCTTTTCACAGATCTTCCCAACCCCACACTCGCTTAGACTCCCTTTGGCTGCCACCCAACACCAAACCAACCTCATCCGCTTCTAATGCCCAAGCCGTAAGGCCATTAGATAATCAGTCACCATTTTCGTGGCTCCACTCTAATTTGGCCTCGCACTATTTTTCTCTTGAACTAAAATATATATTCACACACGCACACAAAAATATTTGTATATAAAGTTCAATTTTATTGCGTTCGAGAGAAAGAACACTAGAAAATAGAAGGAAGAAAATAATCAAATCAAGAATGAACAAGAGAACCACATATCCATTGGATCAACTTGAGAAAAATAAGCTCATATTTGAAACCCTTTATATATATATGAAAACCATGTGCACCAAGAATGGAGCCAAATATGAAAATAATTTTATTGCGTGGAAACCCTCCTTCAATCTCTATCATGGCTCCTCCATTACCTCATTATTGCTACTTGCAAAATAAGAGTAAACACCAAACACCGAATGAAAATGAAATAATAAGGCTAGGTTTGAAAATATATCCTCTCACTTTGATTTTAGGGTTAATATATCAAATGACATAGATAAGTTGAGATCTAGGGCCTGGTTTAACTAGATTTTAAATTAAACTATTAAAGTTACATTATAAAATAAATGTATTACTATTTGTTTTAATTGGGAAATGACTTAGGGAATAGTTGCACTTTATTGTGATGGTGTTAATTATTAATCAAATTATATGATATATTGGATTTATTATTTAACACTTCACGTTGATCCACAACCGTAATATTTTCATGGACCCCGATGAACGTTAAAATAATGCCCACATTTATTAACTAATTAGTATAATTTCACTTAATCTTTCCATATTATCCCGAAAGCACGATAGTGTATCAATATTGGGTTTTTCAACCCTTATCGCCAAGATATAAATGTCATCGACATTATTAAACGTACTTAATCGTAAAATTGTTCCAAACCGTGAAAGTGGCATTACACGACTCTTCACTGCGTTTGAGAGATGCAGCATGCGTGCTCGCCATGATGTGATAGCTTTAATTCTATCATGACTATTTTGAGAAAGTGATTTGGTCTTTGCTTTGCCATTCCCCCAACCTTACAATCCAAACCTCCCTTAAAGATTATTATTCTTGAAAAAATTTATACTATTTTATTTTCCTTTATGAATTGGACTATGGTTTCAGCTTTTTTTTTTCATTTTGGGACTCGCACTAAGTGAGGCATGACAAATATCCCCATCCCAATTTTGAAAATTTTTAGAAGAATTTGCACTAGAATTAGACACTCAGAGGAGATTTTTGATACTTAAATCAAATCCTCTTTAAATATCTTAGAGCTCATGTCAAAAAGAGACTTAAAAATAAATTCCCTTTTATAAAATACGCACCTCAAAATATAAGATATGTTATGAGTGTTACTAACATTGTAAGAACAAATGCATTGACATGATTATAGATAATTTTATTTCTCTTTTCAAAGTGTTCAAAATTTATCAATGAAACATTATAATACATGAACTAAATATAAGTGATATGATGCAAATATGGTGTGGAATATGAACTATGATAAAATAACTTTATTTCTTCTTTAAATAATATGTTAGCATTTTCTTTCAACAAACATTATGAATTCAACTTCAAATACATTCCTTTTGCAAAGCCTAATCAAGTATATTTAAGGACCATAAAAGAGACTAAAAATAAGAGTTCCTCATTCTATTAGTATTTGCACACATTATACTCTAAATATTCATCCCACATTCATTTAAAAGTAACCCTTACATATATTTTAAATATCTGGATATATTTTCCTTAATGTTTTATAACTCATGATCCCAACTTCATAATCTAGAAAATTCCATTTGGTTAGTCCTACATTGGACCATACTATTCAAGGAAATGAGATTTTCATCCCAACATGGGCTCAATCTCCATCAAATGCAATGTTGTTAGAATCAAACTAATCCTCCCGGAAACATCCTTCTTTCCAAATAACCCATTTTTAACAAGGAAATTGCAAACATATTTTAGTTTTTTTCGATCACGAGACACTAATAAAAAAACAAATGATCATCCCATCAAGAACATATCATAATCTATTAATCATATTTGAAACTAAAAGGAGAAGATAATGATGTAAAACATTGTAGAAAAGGAAGCGATTACATGATGCATTGAAGTTGGATGCCTAGAGTAATTTTGAGATTATACATATAAGGATGAATTAATTAAGAGTTACAAAGAACATGCAATAAATTTTAATGATAATATTGTGTTTATTTCATTTGAAAATGTTAATAATGTTTGCTTTATAACTTTATTGATACACTTGTTCATTCTCAAGCCTTTTAAAGATATCACACAATTGTTTGTTGTTTTATGGTGATTAACACTTTGTGTTGAAGGTTAATGGTCCATAAAAATACATGTACATAATTGAGTCAAGAGTTGGAAATTATATTTTTGAAGAAGATTACAAGAATTTTAACAATTCACAAAGCTTTGGGGAAAACAACAATTTCAATTACAATGATTATTATTTATTGGGAAGTCAATGAAAATAATTAATAAAGAATATGAAGATGATTATGATTTTCAAGATGATAGTTGTTAAGAGAGTTAACTTTTTATTATTATTGGAAAATAGTTTTTTGAAAGGGACTATACCCTTGTACAAGAAGGCTCAAAAAGTTAGATTTATATAGTTAAAGCACAAAAAGATCAAAATCTAGATAAAACATGAACGCCAACAACAAAGAACATTTTCCTCAGAAAAATACCAAAAATCAACAACTTATCAACAAAAAAACATTTGATGCATAGTGACCAAACAACTACTACTGACAAAGACAAATGAAGCTATAAGGAACAATCTGAACAACGGAGAGAAAAAAATCATCTAGGTAAAGAAGCGGTGTTCTTAGAAATACTTTTTTCTTTTACGCACCATTACCCAACCTGATGAGGCCTCCATGATTGGAGGATTAAACAAAGGAGGCGTATTTTCCTTATCCGCAATGATTCCAACTGAGACAACAACATTGTCAGCCTGAGTTAAATCTTTTTGATTTTCCTTGCTACCAACAACTAAATGAGATAAGTATTTTACATTTTATTTGTTGTTAACAACTAGAATTTTTGATAGAGGGGTTTCTAGGATAGAATTAGATTCATCTTATGCATCTGCATTTTATTCTAGATCCTCTTTGGCTTCAAAAACTAGGTGTTCCAGGAGGGCATATTTCCACCAGTCATGTCTCTCATGTTGCTGCTTTGTCATCCCACAATTAGTAGAGGTATGGCTTAAAAATAAACGACTCCTACATCTAAATGGTAGGCCTTTGTAATCTAAAGGTTGTGACCAAGTTCTATTTTTCACCCTAAGATCAATGGTAGGAAGAAGGTTTTTAGTAGTGTAAAGTTCCACCAAGATCCGGGCATAGGTAGTATGGGTGTAATCATAGGTCTAAGAATCTATATAGAGGATAGTTCCAAAGGTTTTTCCTATAGATACCAGACAATTACGAATCCAAAATTGAAGAGGTAAATGAGGCAACCTTCGATCAATGTAGGTTTCACAGGAAAATGATTCAAAGTGAGTGGGTTAAAAGTGGGGAACAAAGAAAAAGAGCGGAACAAAGGTTTCATGACCAAGTACCTAGATTGGAAGACCCAAATATTAGATGCGATGGTGTTTTTATCAACTATTGAAGAAAAATCTATAATGAAAATACCTTTAGCACATAGATATAGATCTAACCGCTAGCTAGTATCGAGTCCAATGATTGGAGATCCAATCGTGAAATGTAAGAAGACCGGGTCATAGTCCCCCAAATCTACATATTAACGCGTGTTCCTTGTAGTAGTTTTCAGATGAAATAACCTCTTCCCTAAATGTAATACATGGGGTAATGTCTGGAGGTTTCATGGAGGATCCCTTGCCATTCAATGCATCTTTGAAGTTCATGGCAGAGGCTCCCTTGCTAGCCTTGTCAGCCTTAGGAGCACCACCATCGCGCTAACTTAATAAAGGATTGTTAGCTAATTATACTATAGTTTACTTGAGTCGTAAACTTGTTAGCTACCTTAAGAGTCCCAATTTTATGATTTTCATAGTGAGATGATGTAATTTAGAAAAACTTCTTTTAATACTTTTTAATAAAAAAATATCACATTTGTATTATATTTTATTAAATGTTTATTTTTTTTTAATGAATTTTTATTTCCATCTTTTCAATAATTTGTCAAATCACCCCTATTAAATTACATCATAGCAAGGGAATTTCAAACATAAAAAAATTGTTGTGCATAAAGATTTAGAAGAATATAGATAAGAGTATCATTTTTTAACACCATTTTTAGCACCATTTTTTTTTGAAAACC
This sequence comes from Taxus wallichiana var. yunnanensis, assembly GCA_018340775.1. Lineage (NCBI taxonomy): Eukaryota > Viridiplantae > Streptophyta > Pinopsida > Cupressales > Taxaceae > Taxus > Taxus wallichiana. Next base: position 876,713,369 of record CM031240.1, on the reverse strand, counting down.
CTTTGGTAGAAAGATAGCTAGGAGCATCTAGTTTGGGCTACATTTTTAAAATATTTTTTTAGTAAGTATTTATTTATTTATAATTTTTCTAGTACAAAAATTTTAAATTTAAAAACATAATGGAGCTCGACCATGCCCCACTAACTACCTCAAAAATATCAAAAATTATAATTTTTTTTAATGTGTATAGAATTTGGCCTAGTTTGGGCTAGTATATTTTTTTCAATTTCGATGAGCCAAAAAAAAGATATATGATAAAAGATAGACGTGTTTAAACTTCAAAAAATAGCTATAAAAAGGCATTGTTAGAAAATAAATAATATGGGAACCTTATATTAGTCAGTAAAATTTGAAAACTTATATTTTTAGAAATCAAATAGTCTATTCTACATCATGGTATAATTTTTTTAAAATTAATTGACCGTTTTATGCCGATTTATGATAGAGGAAGAGATATTTTTGCATTTTCTTGCAAAACACGGTTTGTTGTGTTTGTGCAAGTCCATGCCTGCCTCGAGCTTGGGATCCAAATGGATCAAGCCTTGAGGCATGGCATGCAAAAAGTGAAATAGAAAAATGCGTATGCATTATGTTCTATATTTATTTAATGGGGCCCCCAACGTCTTTTTCCCATTCTTCATGGGATTTGCATGCAGTTTGCAGATTCCTGCACATTCTTTGTGAATTTAAAGTACTTCATATTTTCCCCTACCCCACAATATATTATTCTGCAATCATGGGCAAAAAAAGTGACGTAAGGATGCAAACAAAGTCAATAACAAGACACCGGAGCAATTGGAAGAGCTGAGAATTAAGAAATTGAAGAGGATGTAAAAACTTTATGTAGAGTAAGGTACTTCTGTTGTATCAAATGTATCTAATGTATCTAGGAATTATGATTTTTCTTTCAATGTTGATATTGAATTAAACGATAATGTTGGTATGGATGAAGAAATTGAAATGAATCCAATTGTTGAACCTTTACCTGAGAATCCAAATGTTGAAGTTTTACCTGAGAATCCAAGAATTGAACCTTTACCTAAGAATCCAAATGTTGAACCTTTACCTGAGAATCCAAATGTTGAAGCTTTACCTAAGAATCCAAATGTTGAATTTTTATGTGAGAATCCAAGAATTAAACTTTTACCTGAGAATCCAAATGTTGAACCTTTACGAGAATCCAAATATTGATCCTGAAATTTCATTTCTTTTATCATTATTATTTGTGGAGTCACTTGTTAGATAAGAAAATATAGATTGATGGTTTGAGTATTAGATTTCAATCATATAATCTATATGATTACATGATTGAAATCCCAATACATTCAACATTTTGGTTCTAACTTATAAAGCCTATGGCCCCTTCTTGAATGATTGTTAAACTATTGTTGTTTTAGAGAACAATGATCGTAACTGTGCATATGACTTCTCTAAGAAAATATAGATTGATGGTTGAGTATTATATTTCAATCATATAATCTATAGGATTACATGATTGAAATCCCAATACACTCAACATTTTGTTTCTAACTTATAAGGTCTATGGTTACTTGATTGGTTGTTAAACTTTTGTTGTTTTAGAGACATTGTTCATAATTGAAGCATATGAATTCCTTCTTAGTTGGCATGGTGGAAATTTTATTTTGACTTAAGAAGTTGTTAGTGTTTAGAGCTTAGATCCATTTCTTGAAATAGAATGTTTCCTTTCATGATATTGTTAAATAGTAGCATATTGTTTTTATGTGTAGTTCTTATCATGCTCAGTTCTTGTGAACTGACTCATGCTAATAAATGTGCAGATGGCCTTCGTGAGTAGAAAAAGGGAATGAATTGTAGAAATTTTCATCAGTTTTGCTTATGAAGTTATTTTTCTCGAATTCTTAATGTGTTAAAAGACACTGGAACGGTATTTGTGGAGAAATTTAGAAGGAATCAATGCTTTAGTTTTATGTTTTTGTGGAGTAATGTTGTCATAACTAACTGAAACTAAAACTTGTGAAATATTTTTGTGAATGATATAAATTGATCACAACATTGTTATGAGTATTTTATTGTATTATAACAACTTTGAAAGATATCTTAGCTTTGATACGACCAATATTGTTTAGCTTTTTGTTTCCAAGTCAAAGTACATTAGAATCTTTTGTCACGTTACATTTGCTTTGTGTTGTGTTGGATAGGGAGTGAGGTAACCATGTCTAGTTATCTAAAAGGGCAATGGTAAACTTTTGAGTTATAACTTTGTGTAGTAAACCCTTCTAGGTTATGATAATAATGTAATACTAGGCATAATAAAATGGTATGGTAACCCTTATAAAGGTTATACAAAAAAATGAGGTTGTGATCTTATAGATGAAGTCAAGAGTCTTTAAGTGGAAGAAAAGGAAACTTTCTACTTGTGTTAAAAAGAATATACCTTACTACCCTAAGCTATACTGATAAAATTTATCCTTAATGTTGATGGGGCATAAAATGATATTAAAATGTAAACAATGTTTAGCTTTTGGGAGGATAACAAGGTTATAGCAAGTAGGGGTAATTGATCAAGAAATCATTAAATCTAACTTATCTGTTTTAAAACTTGATTTGTACTCATTTGACGAACTTAATCAAGAGAAGACTAGATGAGGCTCTTACCCAATTTAGATTGATTTATAAGTCTCAATGAATGACTGGTTAATGACTAATGAGATCATGAAGATGAATTCAAATTGACCTTCTTACCACTAACTCTTGTGAAGGTACATTGTAATCCTTTCTTAAGTGATGTTAAACATTTTGATCCCTACACAAAAGGAAGTTTTAGTTCCGAACCTAAACAGTACTTCACCTCAATTGGAGCTTGCGCTCGTCTCCCTGCTGATGGAGGTATGAAACAAGATTCAATAGCTTGAGTATGGATAAATAGCCTTGTGAGAAATTGAATACCCCTTTATTAAACAAACGAATTAAACAAGTAATTGACATATTAGAGATGATCCTTATTCAAGAAGTTTTATCTTAAGATAAATGCTCAATAGTATAAAAGAAATAAATCTAGCTTTATAAGAAGGATTGTACAAATCATAACATGAGTCTTCTAGAACTTAAGTTAAGAATTGAAATATGTTTTCTATAGAAAATATTTCACCATGGGAAGACCCTAACTATAAGTGTGTACTTGTGGTTGGACTATTATGTTGTGCCTTGTCAAAAAGAAAAGTGAATTGGTCATGATGGGTTTCGTATGTTCCCTTGTTGCCTATGTGGGTCAATGTTGTGTCAAGATTATTGTGAGTTGTGTCTAGTACTTTGAGACCATTTGTGGTGTCATATAAACTCTAAGCAGGTCCGAAAAAAAATTTATCCGATATTTTCCATCTTTTCGTTGTGTGTGTTTTTGTGGGCGTTATAGTTAATAGAGTAAGTTTGACTTTTAAGAATGCATTAGTATAGTTTTATAATTTTATATTTTTCTTTGAATCAGGAAGTGGCCAAAGAATTGGTAAGTGTTAATTTGAAGGCGGTGAAAATGGTGGGAGAGTCTCACTGGATATTTTTGGGATTGTCTATGGTGGCATACGTGCTCGAGAGATGTGTGATGGTGGGCTCAAATGTCAATCTTTTATTGGCATAAATTGTGCATCTGTAAAAATATGTGTAGATTCTAGGAGAAACAATTCCGTAGGTGACTGAAAATATATCTCATGCAGTGCATGTAATAATTGAAAGCACAATTTTGTGTCGATCGCATCATCTCTCGAGAAATTTGCATGACCTCGTGTGCGGGAAACCTTTTGCAAAAGTTTCCTCCACACACGCGACAAACCACCCATCATATTTATTGCCTTAAACGATAATACAAATCCGTTTTAATTGATGGTAGAAATATGTGTGCACTTCAATGTTCATCTACGAATGACAGGTTGATAGATAAGTAACTTTCGGTGTGTGGTAATGATAGGTGTGTCCCAAATCCGGTACATGGGTTCAACATGATTATTACCCCATGGATTTTGTCTTCATTGATCAAATCAATGCTTGTAAAATGGTTGTCTGCTTTAAATGAGCTGGTCCACAATGACCAGGAAAAAATAGAAAGAAATTGAGGGAGTGATGTAGTGGAAGATCAACCATTGGATGCCAACGTTGATGTACTTTTTAATGTGTTCCATTGATTTTAATGTTTGTGTTAGAAAATGGAGGCTTCATCTCACTTAGAGATGCCTTCGTTGTAAAAATGTTAAACCTAATGGAAATCAAAATGGTAGAAATTAATACACCATAGGATAAATGAAGTGGATATAATACCATGTTCATTTATGTGAACATCGAAAAGATACGAAGAAGCTACTGGTGAATATGTCAAGTTATTGTTGAGGATGGAAAGATGAAGAGAAAGTCACCACAAGTCGTGAGAGGAAGAGGAGCCTATTATTTGGAAGATTTTCTAAAGTCTCTAAGATCAATTTGGTTCCGAGTTAAACTAGATCAACCACCTCAAAATAAAACACCAAAGCACCAACAAAACAACATAAAAGTAATAATACTCTATATGGAGACTTTGCAAGCCCAATGCAAATCTAGAAGGAATGTATTGAAACATGGATCCTTGAAATAATTACAACATTTGATCGAATGTTTATAGATATAAATATACAATTTTACCACATGGAGACATGCAAGCTTGCATTCTATAATTAGGTTTTCACATAGAACTACCCTAATCACCCAATATTAATGTTTTTACAAAGATGCTTATGAGAAGATGCGCTAAGATATGCGTATGAATCCGGGTGAGAAGACTCTCAAGTTTTCACAAATAGACTATGAATTGATCTCACATACTAGATTGAATAAATTAAAAAGATAGTGAAAAATACTTCAATACTTTTAAAAACTTATTTTTAGACTCTCATTTTGGACACTACTTGCTACGATACCGGATGTTAATTCTGTTTTAATTTGTAAAAATAAGAACGTAATAAAGAGAAAGAATAATAAGAATAATAATCTTCAAAATATTTTTCATGTGGATGATCATTACAATATGAGAGTATAAATATATAGCTTTGTTTTACAACTCCTCTTAAAGATTCTCCATATATCTCTACCCAGAGAATCTCTATATAGGTTGTAGAATAACTTCACAATATAAATTACACCGAACTAAATATTAATGGAGTAATAAGACATATTTTTATAACATTCTCCCACTCCTACATATAGTTTAAAGACGCTGAAATTGGGTTTGATCTTTTTTTCCTTTTGAAGGGATATCGATGTAAAGATGACACATTAATATAGTGTGGTAAAATATGTTGCAAATGTGACACAATTTGCATCACCTTTGTGTCACATTTGCATCATATAACTCTTGACAACACTACCCCAAATTTCCTATTTAATCCCAAGTGGATGTCATTTTCACACGTTGCGAAAAGAAGGGGAAGGAGCTCAAATAACCTACTATTTTTTCTGCATAAAAAGAATGTTAATTAGTTTTTTAGTTTTAATTTTCATTAATATTTATGTAAATAATTGATATCAAGTTGAAGTAAGTTATTTTATTTTAGTGTTGATAAAACACATTATAATTTTTTTATTCCATAAGAATATTTAACCCTTAATTAAATTTTAGGTCACTTTAATTAGGTGTAAGATATATTAGAGTTGATTTACAAATCTAACAAAGATGATACAACACAAATACTAATTGAAATTTGTAACTTAGATCAGATCAAAATTATTTGTATACACCAATTAAACTAACATGTAAGCAAAAGCACAAAATGGAGGTATAGGATCACTTAGCTGATTCCTGATGGTTTTTGGAGAGATCTAGGACCATGAAAAAGAGAAATAGGAAGATTTTAACCCAATTAACCCTCAGTAACTGTATTAGAACTATGTTTGTACTTGGGTTAGGACTGTACCATATATTCTAGTCCCTTACGTATAGTATTGGACCTACTCAGAACCATAATCTATAACTTTCAAGGTTACTTTTCTTCTTGGATTTGTCTATTGTTATCAAACCCTAGTTGTCACACATGTAGTGAAGCTCTCGAATGGGTGATAATTATATCAAACCTTAGCCATAGATGAAGATTTCGTAAAACAAAAATTAGAAGGTTTTGTAAACCCCCATGCATTTCAATGTTGGAATTACTCTCAAGAGGCCTCAAACCACACATCATTCTACATCTAGTATGTGATATTTAGATAGATCAATCGATTTGGAAATTGTGTTAACCATGCTTATTTTCAGTTGGATCTCTCGAAACACATGGAGAGAGGATGTTTGGATGTTTGTAGATGAGAGATATGACTTCCTTGATGTGGTTTTTAGATTCGAAATTATGTGGGTGCTTGTATAATGATTGTAGATGTGAAATCCTAATATTTAGGGAGGTTTGGATGCCTTTTACAAGTGTGTGAAGTGAGCTCTCTAGTGCGTTGTCTTAAGAGTTCTAGGTTAGCAAATGAGTTAGTTTTTACTTACTTATATAGGGTTTTCGTAGATAATTTTTCTAAGAAATGATGACCGAGATGAAGTATAAGACCTAACAAAATATTTGAATTTAAAAGTGCAGTTGGAAGACATGTTGGTTCAAGACGCACAAAAAGGTTAGGACCATATGGTATGACTCTAACCAAATTGTACGGTCTTAAAATGTTTAATCCTTAATTAAATTTAAGGTCAATTCAGCTAGGTGTAGGATAGATTAGCGTTGATTTACAAATATAATAAAGATGATACAATACACATACTAATTTAGATTTGCAACCTAGATAAGATAGAAATAATTTACATACATCAATTAACATAAGATGAAATCAAAATCACAAATAGAGGCATAAAAGCACTTAGCTAATTTATACCAATTTCTAGAAAGATTTGGGACTATGCAACAGAGAAATTGGGAGAACTAAACTTGAGAAACAGTAAGAAAAACTAGACAAAAGTAGTGACCGCACTGGTCAACACCACACCATAAGGTTAGGAGCGTACCATATGGTCCATCCTTTTTTATACAGTCTTACACCTAATATGAATCTTCCTATGCAACTTTCGAGGTTTCTCACATTCCTAGATTTGTCTTTCACTATCAAACTCTAGCTATCACACATACAATGAGGTTCTCTCGAATGGATTAATCATCACCTTCAACCCTAGTCATGGATGAATATTTCTATAAAACAAAAATTAAAATGTTTTGGGAACTCCCATGTACCGCTGAAATAAGCACTACTATGAAGAAGGCTTAAATCACACATCATTCTCCACCTAGCATGTGATATCTAGATAGATCAATCATAATAGAAATTTCTTTGGCCACACTTTCTTTAATTTGGTGATTTTTAAAACACTTGGAGAGAGGATGTTTGAATGCTTGTATATGAGAGATATGGGTGCATTGAATTATTTTTCAGCTTTAGACCTTATGTGGGTGTTTCCTTGATGACTCTAGATATGTAATCGAAATATTTAGGGATATTTGGATTCCTTTTACAAGCGTATAAAGTGAGTCCTCTAGTGTATAGCCTTAGGAGTTCTAGGTTATGAAAAAGGTAGCGTTTATTTGGTTATATATGGTTCCGTATATGATCATTTTAAGAAAGGATAACTTGGATGAAGTATAAGACCTAATGAAATATTTCAAATTGAAAGTGAAATAATAAGACATTTTAGTCCAAGACCATACAAATAGGTTAGGACCATATGGTATGGCCTTGACCAAATAGTACGATCTTGTCCATGAGTAGGAACGTTCCAAATGAAGTTTGGAGCTAGTAAAAAAATGTCTCTCTATAGATTTAGTACATTGAATTCTCGGGATGTCTCAACATTCTAGTGTGCAAGGATAAACAAGATAAACATTGGACTTTGGAAAGTGTTAAACGAGAATGGAGAATTAGAATTTTTCATAACAAGAGTGGATAGCCGAATCAAGGGTTGGAAAAGTGTAATTAACAATTTTTAAGTGTCTACATTTGTCTCCCTATAAGTATGAAATTGAAAATTACATTCTTAAAGGAAATTGTACGTTAGTGTGTAAACACACTTTGTCGTTGCTTGAATTTTTTTTTACATTTGCATTGTTGTGCTTGGTGTTATCATGTTCCACGATAAAACCTACAACACAGAGTGTAGTTGACATCTATGATAAATAATTAATCAAAATTCAAATAGAACTTGTAATAGAAAATATTTAAATTTTCATATGTGTAAAGTGAAAAGATGTTAATGAGGAAAGAATACACCTATTTTCTAATTCTTTGCATGTGCTTGGAGATTTTTTTAGTTGAACTTCGCTAAAGGATTGGGGATGGTCATTCCCCAATCAGTTCCAAGGAGAAATTGAGGTGTTAGATTCATACAATGCAATACCAAAATATGCAAGAGAAAGAAGAAGAAAGAGGTAGAAATGCACCCCTGCAAAAGGAAGAAGATGGTGTATCAAATTTGTTCAACAACTCTAATATTTCCCCCTTAAAGTATAATAGGAGAGGAAAACCTTCCCGTGAAGATCTTAGTTGCTTCACTTCGTTCCATAATCCCATGAATCACACTATTTGAGACAACTCTACATCATATTTTGTAAATAAGGACATACAATAAAAAGAGAATAGGTGCCCCTAAACTCTCCTCATATGCCAAACAATAGAGTATGAATGTAAAACAAGCATTTAACTATGCTAACAACATTGAACTAGAAGGAGACCCATGCCCCCAAGATTCTTGAAAATTAAACTACATAAAGAAGGAATTAAGACTTTTATGCCCGTTATACTAGTATGAACTAAGTAATTTGAGTGTGAAATATCACAGAAAACCTGTGTATGTAGCTGAAAAATTCAAAGATGCTAATTTTTTTCTAAAATTTCCCCCAATTATAAATGTAAGGGGGTCAAGACCATACCATATGGTCTTGACCAAAGTGTACAATTTTGAACATTTGCTATTTTACTAAGATTCTATGTAACTACATTTTTGGGTGCATGTACCTATATGTACTTACATCTACCCCTAGAATTTTGTTTATGTTTGTTGAAAGTGAAAAATAAATCCAAATATATGCCTCTCTTTTGAGGCATGTGTGAAAACCATGTTTGAACATGTGGCTCAAAATAAATAGGTGTGTAGTGCTAAAGAAGATGTCCTGCAGGATATTTTGTAATGTGTTGAAGAGGTGGCCATCTTGGAGAACTTTTACCTATAAAACAAAAGGTGTACACATGTGCATGGTGGAAATTTTGGAACAAAACAAAAATAATTCTAGAAAAAAAAGATAGTGGTAATAAAAGAAACTTAGTAGAAATAATGCATGTATATTAACACAAACAACATCAATGTAGTCAATTTGCAAGAAATGATATACATGAGCATACAAAAAACCTTTTAGGCATGAAAACATGGGACACCCGTGGTGTCACGGGAACATCAAGGATCGTAGGCCTACAAACAAGAGAAAGTAATCAAAAACATGATAAGTATGATGCCGCAAACATGAGACACCCATGATGTCATAAGACTATCAAGGTACACATGCCACAACTAAGGAAAATAATGAAGAAGTAACAAAAAAGCATATATACATGAAACCAATATGTCAAACATAATAATATGATGTAGTAACCAACATGGGAGACATATATGAAACAAGACATGCTATGCTTCACAAGACACACGTGTTAGTCTAAAAAATAACAAGTACATAATTTATAGAATTAAGATTAAATGAGGAAGTGAAAGTGAACTATAATAAAATAAAAGCACTGTAGGATGTCGAGGGATTTCCCCAAGAGAAAATAATGTAAGGAGACATGAGTTATCCTATAAATGTGTACCAATCTATGTTTCTTGCATCCAACTTAATGTACCTTGTGAATGCATGTGTGTAAAGAAATAAAGCTTATTCTATCAAACCAAAGTGACAAACAACACATGTAACATAAAGTAATAACAATGTAAATGATATGCACACTTATTGACTTTGTATTTTTGTAAATATTTAAATGTTTTTGTATTATCATAGTGTATAACTATATACAAGAGATGTGATTAGTAAAAGAGATAACTGATGAGAAACTCTTGAGAAGGTGAAGGGGTTTCTAGGAGAGATGGAGGCATCGGCCTCGGTTATACCAAATAATGTGACTCAAGTGTGTATTCCATAGAAACCTTAGGATGAAAGCAAGGTGGAATAGATCCACAAGAAGCCATGTGTGATATAGATGATTGGTGAATAATATGATGGGAAAACCCTAAGAGATAAAAGGTTGTACCATGTATGAATTAAAAACCAATGAAATAACGAGGAGGAGTATGAGGATGTAAAAATATGCAAGATAATTAAGATAACGAGGGTATCTTGTATGAACATCAGAAAAAGGGAGAGACACAAGGATAAAAAAGTATGAGAGGTGGTATATAAGCATTATAAGAAATGAAAACATACCAAGGTGTGCAAAAATTAGTGTATATAAGATTATCATGTGCGACACCATGCATAAAATTTAGGGAAAATAACATATATAAGTGCATCAACTATAACAAAACTAAGCATAAAAGAGACAATGATAGCGTTTTATAGTGCAATTGATAGAAACTCAATCATGTTTCATGTAGTATGTGTGAAATCCATAATAGGTGTAACACTTGTGGAGGGGAATATGGGTTGCCCCAAAAGATGTGAGCATCATAGAGTGAACATCAATGAGATAACCATAGGAGAATAGAAAATTACTATTGGAGTACATGAAGATAAAGTAGTATGAGTCATTGAAGATGATGTGCTCAATCGAGGTTGAAGTAGTAACATCGAATTTGAAAGAAGAAATGTCATCTTTGATGATGAAAGTATTTATTTGGAAAGAAAACTTGAGACAACTTTGAAAGGTTGAAGGTATTGTAAGTATAACATGATTCCAAGGGCATCCTATGTGAAAATTATAATTGGGATAATTGGGCCTAGCATGAAATAGAGTGGGGAGGGTGTATGATCCTAAAGTAATGTGCAACATGATTTGGCCAAGGGGTTGACGTGGTATATTATCAAAGACACGAATACTAGATAGGAGAAGGGGATAACTCATTGGTAGGAATTCCCAAATGACGTAAAAAGGAAATATTCCAAATGTTGAGGCCAAAAAGATTATCAATGAGAACACGTTTGATCAAATTATTATAGATAATGATTTGCACATAAAGAGGAGACCATATTCAATGATATCTTAAGGAAACAACTCATTAGAGGTGAGAAAAGACATGAAGATGACCACAAGAAAGAACAAACCAAGGAGAATGATCATATATTGAGATTCCATTAATCAAATAATAACAATCCTTAACCACACAAAGAAAAAAACAATACTCCTATAAATAATGACACACATGAATTCCCGATACAGTCCTATAGTTTTGAGATTAGCGGATCGATACACAAAGAACTAAAAATATCTAAGGTTAGGTTAAGGGATCAATAAAAAGTGGGTTCACCAAAATGTTTAACCCTTAATTAAATTTTAGGTCAATTTAATTAGGTGTAGGATATATTAGAGTTGATTTACAAATCTAATATAGATGATACAATACATATATTAATTGATTTTCAACCTAGATCAAATAGGAATAAATTGCATACTTATATTAACCTAACATGCAATTAAAATTAAAAATAGAGGTATATAAAAACTTAGCTAATTTCTACTAATTTATAAAAATATTTGGGACTATATGACAAAGAAAGTAGGATAACTAAACACGAGAAACCCTCGTAAACTAGATTAGAACTATGATTGCACACGGTTGGAAGCTTGTACCATTAGGTCATGACCGTATTGTACAATTCCCTTATATATAGTCTTAGACCTTCTCTAGATACGCCTCTGCAAATTTTTGGGTTTCTTTTCTTCTTGCATTTTTTTGTATTGTTAAACCCTAGTTGTTGCATATGTAGCAATGTTATCCAATGGGGTGATCCTCACCTCAAACCCTATTCGTGGATGAAGAGTCATAAAAAAACATTAGAATGGTTTTGGGAACTCCCATGAACCGTAGATTTTGGAACTATTATGAAGAGGCCTCACACCTCACATCATTCTACACTTGTCATGTGATATCTAGATAGATCAATCATATTTAAAAATTGATTTGAGTCTATTTTCTTTAACTTGGCACTTTCTTAAAAAACTTGGAGAGAGGATGTTTGAATAATTGTAGATGAGAGATATAGCTTCCTTGGCATGGTTTGTAGTTTTAAATATTATGTGGGTGATGACTTGATGATTGTAGATGTGCAATTATGATATTTACGGATCTTTGGATTCCTTTTGTAAGTGTATGAAGTGAGTTATCTAGTGCATTACCTTAGGAGTTCCGAGTTTTCAAATTAGGTAGTGTTTACTATTTTATACAGGGTTTTGTAGATGATTTACATAAGAAAGGATGACCTATATGAAATATAAAACCCAATGAAAGATTTTAATTTGAAAGTGCAACTGGAATACGTGTGAGTCTAACATTGTACAAAGATATCAGGATTGTATGGTACGGACCTGACCAAACTGTACGGTCCTGGCCAATAGTTGAGAATGTGCTAAATAAAGTTTGGAGCTGGTAAACATATCTATATAGATTTAGTGCATTTAATTATTAGGATGTCTCGACATTTTGGTGTGCAAGGATAAAAAGCTAAACAATGGACCTTAGAAAATGCTAAGTGGGAATAGAGAAGTAGCATTTGTCATAGAAAGAGTGCATAGTAAATATAGGGTTTTCAAAGTGTAATGTACTGAATTTGAGTGTAATTTTCACTTTGGAAACCATTGATTTGGTTATGCACTCTTGGTACGATAAATGTTTCTTCTCCATTCCCACTTAGAACTTTCCAAGGTTTATTGTTTATGTTTTTTATCCTTGCAAACTCACATTTTAAGACTTCTTGAGAATATAATGCAAAAAATCTATAGAGAAACATTAGTTTAATAACTCCAAAAATCATTTAAAATATTTGTTGCTCTTTTCCAAGACTGTATAGTTTGGTCAAGGCCATACCATATGGTCATAACCTCTTTATATGGTTTTGGACGATACGTCTTCTAACTACACTTTCAATTTCAAATATTTCGTTGAGTCTTATACTTCATCTAGGTCAACCTTCTTAGAAAAATTATGTATGGAAACCTATATAAATAAGTAAACACTACCTCATTTACTGACCTATAAATATTAAGGTAATCTAGATAACTCACTTCATGCACTTGCAAAAGGCATCCAAATATCCCTAAATCTCATAATTACACATCTATAGTCATTAGGGTAGCGCCTAAATCGGGTATGATGCTAAAAACCCATCAAGGAAGCCATATCTATCATCTACAAGCATCCAAACATCCTCTCTCCAAGTTTTTAGAAAGAGACAAGTCAAAGCAATCATGATCAAAGTAATTTCCAAATTTTATTGATCTATATAGATATAACATGCTAGGTGGAGAACAACACACGGTTTCGAGGCCTCTTGAGTAGTGCCAATATCGGTAGTGCATATAGGTGCTCATACCATTCTAATAATTGTTTTATAGGTCTCTTAATCTATTTATAGGGTTTGAGATTATGATAAGTGTATATGTAAAAGAGATGTTAGTGCAAAATGCCAACAAGAACCAAAACAAATTGATTCCTATTCTAACACTCTAATACACTACCTCAGATTGAGAAAGATGGAAAGGGAATAAAGTGCAATACCTTCACTTACCAAAGTAGAGCTCCCTTTGATTTATTTGATGTGCTAAATAAGTTGGATTGTAGTTTCTTTTGCTTCAAATTCGTGGGTTCATTTGGACATCATATCCCCTTGATTGAATGATGATTTCTTAATGAAGGATGGACTGATTGGATGAATAAAAGAGTAGAGTTTTGTTATGAATTTCCAAGTTATGCTCTCATGGAGGATGAGAGATAAATTTATAGCTTGTGGGTGGAGGATTCAATGGCTAGGATGAAGCCATGTTGGATTTGGATCAAGGGTGGAGAATGCATGTGAGGATTAGAGGATTCTAGAGTGGAAGGCTCTAGAATTTGAATTTAAAATTCATGGAGGGAAGAATATTCCATTGAATTAAAAATTCAATAGAAGGAGAAGGTTAGAGAGGCTTCTAGAAATAGAAGCCTCTAGATTTAGAGGTGAGGTGCGAGGATGTGATTAGGATTAGGTTAATAAATGATGATTAGGGGTGAGGTTACATGGAAAGGATAGGTGTAGGGATGTGTAGAGTAGGTGGTAGGTGAGATGTAGAAATATTAAATTCCTAGAAAATGTTAATAGGGATTATTAGTGGGATAATAGGATAATATGATATAATAATGAAATAAAAGGGTGAAATGGGATATAATAATAATGATTTAAAAGGATTAATGATGAAAGTTTAAGATCAATGATAAATGATAAAGGGTAAATATGATAAAAATGGATTAATAATAATAATTAATCTTGTGATTAATTATTATATGGGTGATGTTGGGATATTTGCGGGACAAGTTAATCGTAATTAACCATGTCGACATTTTAGATGTCTACATTTCCCCCTCTTTGAATGGTTATTGCGTAGTAATGTCCATTCAAATAAAAATAAGAAAAATATGTTATGATTCCCCCTCGAGGGGTTAGGTGGGAAGAAACAAGTTGGGTAACCACTCGAAAAGAGGAAAGGCCAAAGTGAGTAGATGAGAGAGGATAATAGGATGAGAAGATTTGAGGATGAAAGGAATATGATTAGAGGATTAGAAGATGGGAGGATTTAGAGGATGAGGATTAAAGGTTTAGAAGATTTTAGAGGATTTAGAGGATGAGGATTAGAGGATTAGAGATTTGAGGATTTATAGAAATAGACGAATAGAAGATAGGATTTGAGGAATGGGAGATATTGGATGCCTGAGTAAACAATGTATGACAAGGGGGAGATTTAGGATTTAGGATTTAGATTTTGATAATGCCCTGATTAATGATGTATGACAAGGGTGAAGATTTAGGATTTAGGATTAGAGGATGTTGGATTTAAAGATGTCGATTTTGAGATTTACCAAGGGGGTAGGATGGAAGATTTGGGATTTAGATTTGAGGATGTTAGATTTGAGGATGATTGATTTGATTTAAAGGATTATAAGATTGAGGATGTTTGTATGCGAGAATGAGGATTGGTTTTTGGATGAAGATGCCCCACCAAGGGGTGAGGATTTTGGATGTTGGATGCGAGATGATAAAATTTGGATGGGGGTATTGATTGATTGATATTGGATAGGAGGATGAAGAGGTTAGATAGTTAGTTAGAAAATGATGAGGATTGGGTATGAATGATGATAAGGCTAAGAGATGATGATATAGGGGGGGCATCTACCATAAAGTTCCCACTTTTATCATCATTGACATTGTGATTAATGTGGCATAAAGAAAAATGCACCAAGGTATAAAGAACATGATGATTGAATTATAAAATGGCCCATTCCTCATATAATTGGACATATTATTATAAAAATATAGTCCTCATATCATTGGACCATGAAAAAGGAAAAGAAACAAAAGTGACCTCATATCATCGATGAAAATATAAATGAAAAGAAGAAAGTAAACTCACACAAGAAAAAACACACACATTGCATTTTTGTAATTTTGATATTTTTATTGATTTTTGAATGTTTTGATTTTTAGATTTTGGATTTTGGATGTTTATATTATTTGATGTTGGATGTTGATATTTTGGATTTGGGATGGGGGGAATGGTTGAGATTAGGTAAGATGAAAGGATTCAAGATGGGATAGCTCATGAGGGAATGAGAAGGGATGTAAGGTGGGATGTGAATTTCTCCTATAAGTCCTAAAGTGTGTTTGGGTAGGATGAAAGGGAAGGATTGAGGGAAATTGGATAGGTTGGATAGGATAGGGATTGGTTGATAGGTTAGGATTAGATAGGATGTGGGATGGGAGATAAATAGGATGAGGGATGTGGTATAGGATAAGATGGGGTATATGGGAGATGAGAGATATATGCCCTAAGGTATGGGGAGATGGATTGAGGGATAAATGTGGTGTGCCCCAAGTGTAAAGTAGATGGCTTGTGTGGTTGATGGATGGATGGGTTTTGTTTTCCCTAGGTGTAGGGTAGGATGGGAAGTGAGGAATATCTAAAATGGATGATACCCCCAGTGGATGGAGAGTAAGGATACCCTCAGATCACGATGATGATAGTTGAAAAGGGACATGAGGAGGATTGGATGAAAAGGAAAGGATCATCTTCTTCCCACAGATGTTCGATCCAAGGGAAAAAAAGGATGTGGATGTGATGGATGGAAGGAAAATAAAATTAGTGATGAACAAAAGATGAGCCTAATGAAACATGTTGTCAAAAGGCAAGAGATGGACTAAAAAAAAGTGTGACCAAGTTCTAAACAATACCTGGAAACATACGATCCATATGTATTTGCGAGATCAAAGTGTGTGTGATTGTGATGGTTAATTATCACTTGAGGTGAAGACTTAATGGGTAGTATGTGAAGAAAAAATAGCCAATGTATAGGGAGTGATTAAGTCAAGTAGGTTGATGAAAGGTGACATAAGGTTAGCTTGTGCATTGTTCCATTGTTAGCCAAACATCCATAGCCCGACAAAGATACATTTGATTCTTATCAAAAAAATTCTCTACTACCAACCAGACATCCATAGACTCGATGGAGTTGTTGGAAACACCCCTAGAGAGAGTCTTGAGGTGGATTTTTTTTGATATTTCAATTTTGATATGATTTTTTTTTTTCTTTTAAATATTTGGATTTTTTTGCATAAAGTGGTTCCACTCTCTTGATAACTCTCAAGGGGTTAAGAATCACTAGTGGCTTGATGGGGGGATGGAAATGAGCGTGGAGATGACATTGGCTAGAGTTTAAAAAAATGCACCCAAGGGTCTTCACAAAAGTTGATTAAGTGTGTTAAAGTGTGTGGATCTCTAGGAGGACAATGATGATTGAATGTGGAGGTAATGATAGATCAAGTCACACAATTATAAAAGTAGTATTGTCTTACAATATGTGTGAGCAAGATGATCAAGTGTTCAAATAAATGGATTAGAAGAAGATATTAATGGATGTGAGGATAAGAATGGATTAGATGAAAAGGGATGTAGATGTTAGATGGAAGGAGGATGGGTGGAAAGGAAAGAACATTTGTGTGTAGGTGATGAATTATGTGTTCAATCCATTTTTAGGTGCTTAAATGATTTGTGATTGGGTTGATTGGTTGGGATGGTAGGATCAACAAGAGGAGTGGTAGAAATGGGTTATGATGAAGTAGTGGAAGGGATTTGTTAGTGTTAGGCATATACCCTAAGCCTAAATGAACTAGATTTTGATGAAGGGAGATGGGTTCATGAATGCCTTGTTCATGGGATGCCTTATTCATGGATGCCTAAGCCTTTGCCTAAATGTTTCATATTAGCGAACATATTTTTGGCTATAGGATATGACATGGATGGGGAATATGATGTCATGTTGTCATCATGAGACTGGGGGTTGTAATTTTTCATCTACTAAGAGGCCAGACTTAACAAAGGATGGGAGGTGAGATTTGTTTTTTTTTTGTTGGTGAGGGATGTTTGGATGTACGATGGGATTTGGATGGATAATGATGCTTGGATGTTGAGTGGTGTTTCAGATAATAGAAGATGGTTAGGGATAGGATTTGGATGGAAAGATGGTGGATAGAGAGGTACAAGGATAAGAATTCCTTGTTTAATGATATTTTGACATAAGACCTAAATTACATGCAATGATTGGTTGAATGTCCATGGGGTGATGGAAGTCACAATAATAGTGTTCTCGATACCAAGATGGTTTGGGAAGTTTATATCATATGATTTTATTGGGGGATGGATGATCATGTTGAAGGTTTTTAGACAATGGAAGTTGGTGGTCAAGTATTCTCTTAAAGGAGTGAAGTGATTTAATGTAAATGGTTTGGGGATTAGGAAGTAAAGGTGCATGGTATGGATTATGAGATGTTTTGATTGAGTTGGATTTGTGAGGTGGAAAATATTGTTGTGGTTTACGGAGGATGAATGGGATGGATGATACCTAGGGGCCAAAGTAGATGGCTTGGGCTTGGATGTCGAAGTAGATCTGGTTGATTTTGGATTGGTTTGGTTATGTGGTTTTGAGGTAGATGGTTTTGAATTAGGATTAGATTGTTTGGGATTAGTAAATGTAGATAAAGGGGATGAGTGTGATATGGGGTCACATTATATTTGTATGATGTTGGGGATGAAGAATATTTGGGAGATGAGTGTGGTGTAGGAACCACATTAAATTTGGTTAATTTAGGGATGAAGTAGATGAAGGTGGCGTATGAGCCTCATAAGATTAGGTAGGAGATGGTGTAGGGAGAGGATTGGGATTGGATTTGTTGGGTTTAGAATTTGGTGACTTAGGAGTCACGTTAGATGTTTTAGGATTTGGGGTTGGTTGATTTAAAATAGGGTTAGAGGATAGGATAGTCTTAGGTTTGGTGAAAAAGAGGTTAAGATATGATTAGGTGTGGATGAAGAGGATGAGGGTGGCGTAGGATCCACATTATATGGTTTAGGATTTGGGGTAGAAGGGGATGAGGGTGACTTAGAAGTCACATGATGGATGAGATAGTTTTTATGAGATTATGATTAGTTGATGGAGGATGAAATAGACTTAGGGGCTAAATTTGATGGTGGATTAGGGATGTGGGAAAATCTAGGATAAAATTTGTATGATTGGATGAGATATGGGGATGACGATTTTGGATGAAGTTGTTAGAGTTGTTGTGGATATGTGAATGGGACTCGATGATAGGTTTTATTATGATTTGATTTAGGAGTTGAGGTTTTGGATGGTGGTGGATTATTCGCATGATTTTGATGGAAGGAAGGTGTAAATCATGATGATTGATAGGGGATGTGGAGGTTAGGGTTTGAGATGGTTGTGTGGGTTCGGGATGGGTGGATATATTAGAGAGGACATAAAGGAGGTCCTCTTGGTCTATTTTAAAGTTAGTGAGGTGGTCAAAGTCGATGTAATTAGCTTGTGGGGATAGTGGTTTATGTTGATTACGATGAGGTGTGGATTGAGATGATTTGGTTTCCGTAAGGAGGAAGTCAATGGGTGAGGGTAGGGATCTTAGGAAGGGAATATTGTGGATGGGGTTGGTTGAGAGATGATAGTTTAGGGGATGATTGATTGATTAAAGATTAAAATCAAATATTTTTAATTGAGATATTGGATGATTGCCAAGATATTAGGATCACATGGGATGATTGATTTGGATGGCAAGGAGTGGATTGGTTGAGGTAGGAGGTTAGATTTGAGATTTGTTTGTTAAGGTGTTGTATGGTGTGTGGAATTCATGGTCAAATTGAGATGGTTGACATTGATGTGTGGGGGATGATGAGATAGGTTGGTTAATAGATATTTAGAAATGAGGTACGCGTTTGGATGTTGGTTTGGGGATTGAGGATCAAAGGCCATGGTTAGATAAGATGTGTGGGGATTAGTTTTGGATTAGGATTGTGGATTAAGGATGGTGATAGGATTAGGATAGGGATCATGTGATTAGGGATAGTTAATTATGATGATGTTTGATTAATTAAAATTTTAAAATAATGGGATGGTTAAGGGTATTCAAAAACAAATAAAAAAATGCAACACATACGATAATTAGTCAAGTGGGATTGCAATCAAGATATAGCCCACTTTTAATACCACACACCGATGATGGTGCAAAAATTGGCTCTCCACCTATGTGTCAATGTGGGGTCGGCTAACGAGTGATCTTGGGGAGTGTGGCCTCCTTGCACTATAGATTGATATGTGGCCAAAAGGTTTCCTAGTCTAGGATGCACGAGCTCACTAAGGGAGTCCCTAATATACCTTGTAGTACGTGGGGCCTGATTCCTTGTTGAAAGGATATTGTCTAAGACACGGGTATTGGGACATGGAAGCCCCTCACTTCATGCACTTCTCTTAAAAAAGAAAACGCAGCCAATAATGAAAAATGTCCAAGAATTTTTATACCCCACCGAAACATGAGGTGTGGTTACGTGCGTGGAGATGAATCCCACAATGACGAGATACCTAAGACTATGAAAAGTGCGTGGATATCACTTCCATGTCATGCTTTCCCTACTGAAAAAAGAAAAATGGTAAGGTTAGCTGCTTTTGATCCTCAAGATTGTCCTATGATGCAAGAGGAGAGCATTCACATTTTTTCCTCGAGATGAAGAAGAAATAATGCAAAAAAACAAGGATGATGATAAAATGAAATGATAAATATTATTATTTTCATGGTTGGGTCTTAAATAGGAGGCCTTACAAAACAAGGGTTAGTATTTTGATGATAACCTAAATGTCTTGGACAAAAAAAGCTACAAAAAATAAAAGGATTAGTAGTTTTCAATGCTAAAATCATAAAATAGGTTAGATAAATGTCAAAATGGAAATATTCCCCCTTTTTGCTATAATAAAAACATATAAAAACAAAATGTTAGACCTATAAAAATTCATTTAAAACACTTGAAAACAAGATTAGAATGATAGTTGTGAGCAAAAGCGATGATTCTATAAACACATTGATTAATGAGCAAAGGCGCCACTATATCTGTAAACACTCTACTATTTCGAAAAAGCAATACTATTTCTACAAACATGCTACTGCGTTTTGCAAATGTGCCACACTATATCTAGAAACTCACCACTATATATCTGCAAAAGCACCATTCTATTGACAAAAGATAGAAAGAAGAAAAAATTACAATTTTGGGGTTTAAAAAGCTGAAATATTTACAAAGGTACCACAAGTTTTACAAAAGCTCCAAACTAGATATGCGATGATTCAGGTCATAGGTTCCATTTTACACACATAGGCCCCAATACACAAAGAAAAGGTGATGTTTTGTGCTGGAAACATAATTGGAGCCCAAAAATTACAACTTTTAAGGGGTAAACAAAGGTGAAAATTCTTGAAACTTTGAAAACTTATTCTAGGGATAAAATAGAGTTGAAAACAATAAATAAGTGGGGGTAAGCCCCACGGTGGGTGTCAAAATGTAGATGTAAAAATATATGTTAGTGTAAAATTCCAACAAGAACCAAAACAAATTGATTCCTTTTCTAACACTTTAATACACTACCTCAGATTGAGTAAGATGGAAAGGTAATAGAGTGAAATAAATTCACTTACCAAAGTAGATATACCTTTGATTTAGTTGATGTGCTCAATATGTTGGATTTTTTTCTTTTGCTTCAGATTTTTGGGTTCATTTGGACAACATCTCCCTTGATTGATTGATGATTGATTGATGAAGGATGCAAGATGAATGATGGATTTATTGGATAAATAAAAGAGGAGTTTTTCATGAATTCAAGTTATTCTCTCATGGAGGATGAGAGATAAATTTATAGCGTGTGGATGGAGGACTCAATGGCTAGGGTGAAGCCATGTTGGATTTGGATCAAGGGTGGAGAATGCATGTGAGGATTAGAGGATTATAGAGTGGAAGGATCTATAATTTGAATTTAAAATTCATGGAGGTAAGAAGCTTCCGTTGAATTAACAAATCTATAGAAGGAGAAGGTTAGAGAGGCTTCTAGAAATAAAAGCCTCTAGAATTAGAGGTGTGAGGATGTGATTAGGATTATGATTAGATTAGGATGATTTAATAAATGATGATTATTAGGTGAGGTGAGGTTACATGGAAATTCTAGCGTAGGGATGTGTAAAGTAGGTGGTAGGTGAGATGTAGGAATATTAAATTCTTAAAAACGTGTTACTAGGATTATTAGTGGGATAATAGGATAATATGATATAATAATGAATTAAAAGGATTAATGATGAAATGATAAGATAAATGATAAATGATAAAGGGTAAATATGATAAAATGGATTAATAATAATAATTAATCTTGTGATTAATTATTATATGGGTGATGTTGGGATATTTGTGGGACATGTTAATCGTAATTAACCATGTCGACATTTTAGATGTCTACTGATAATTCCATTCAAATAACTTCACTACATGTGGAACAAGTAGGGTTTGACAACGACAAATAAATCTAGGAAGGAGAGAAAGCCAATTAGTTACACATTCATGTTTAAATAAGGTATAATATTGTACGAAGAAGGGGCTAGACCATACGGTATTGTTATGGCCTGATGGTACCATCTAGACCAGTGTAGAGAAAGTTCTAGTACAAGTTGCGAGGGTACGGGTTCAAATCTTCCTATTTCTCTATTTCATGGTCTTAGATCTCTCTAAAAACCATCAAGAATCAACTAAGTGCTTCTATACATTTTTTTTTCTTTTGATTATATTTTAGATTAATTGGTGTATGCAAATTCTTCTTATCTTGTCTAAGTTGCAAATCTAAATTAGTATTTTTGTTGTACCATATTTGTTAGATTTGTAAATCAACTCTAATATATCCTACAACTAATTAAATTGACTTACAATTTAATTAAGGGTTAAAAAGGACTGCACATCCTTGATAATTTTTTCAATAAAATAAATTAAAGAAATGCATTAGACATGCCTTGTCTACATATCCTAGAGACAATTTTTGAACAATTTGTGTTTTTTTAATGCAAACTACAACATTATACAACAAAAAAATTGCATTATAATTCAATACATGTATATACCATAAACTAAAAATACCATTTCACATGCGCTTTAAGTATGTGAAAAGGTTTTGGACTCTAGATTTACACCAAACTTCATTGACCTTGTGAAAAATTTCATTTTTTTCCTAACCTTATTCTCATATAACATAAACTCTAATTTTATCCACTATTTTTACATGGGAATTTTTGATGCAAAATTTCATTATAATCCCTTAACAAATAAATTATCTAGACAATTATTCATCAATTAAAATACGTTAAAATGATGATTAAGACATTAGGTTACAAGAAAAATAAATGTGGGTTCCTTTTTCATATTGCTTCCAAATAGTTATTCAGACTTGAGCTTTTGTATGTGATATATGGTCCAAGAAAATAATGATCTCGCCACACCATGATTAATAGTAATTATAGGGTATTCTAAAACTCCCTAGATAATTAGAATGAGAACAAGTTCAACCAAGGTGAAAAATCCCTTATTGTTAAAATATAAAACTCAACAATGCTTTTAATCATAACAACGAAGTTAAGAAATAAGTTTTTAAAGAATGGTCCGAAATATGCACTTTCACAATGAACCACAAAATGTTTACATCACACAAAACTTGTCTCCCATGAAGAAACATGGGGATGCAATCATTTACAATGGTGTAGCTAATAGATACCAAATAGTTCTTTTCCTCTCATACCCCGGTCATCCAAACACCAAAAATCAATTTCACACAACCACAAAAAAATTAATTAGCTTTTAGATAATACGGTTTAGAGATTCCTCAAGATAGAAAAGATGTCCAAGAAGGTTAACCATGCATAAAAATGATTCATTGTGGGTGTAAAGTAATAAAAATGGTCACGAATTTGAAGTATTTATAGTCCTCATTCACTTAACTTACATGGTTGCATGCACATAAACATAATAAAATTATATATTATTAAGGTGTGTTTTGAGAATGCTTTATAAATTCAAAGATTTTGAAATCATCATTACACAACAAATTTTTAATATCATCTAATTGTTACTCTTATAAAATTTTATTTGCAACACACAAACCCCTTGAAAACATTCTACATATATCTAGTTATGCAAACACGTGCTTCCCCTTCATAGGAAAACTATAACTCGATCTAGCATAAAAGAGAGGACAGACAAAAGGATGCTCACCTAGTGATGAGATAGTAGATTTATTTACACTTTGTAATAATACACATGCCTTCAATATTCTTCCACATTTTCCATAAATTTCTAATAGGGAACCTACCTTATCTTGAAATGGAAATATGAAAATTTGTAACCTTAATATTTTATTAATATACTATTATGGAATTTTTATCTACCAAGCAAATAAAACAAATACGATTTGAAAAAAATCTCTTCGTTGCATTCCTTTTAATCATATTATTTTCAAAAATCATCATGCCTTATTAGTGCTACCACATTTTGCATACATATATATCAAGTCAATTTCAATTAAAACATTTGGTAATAGTCCCTTCTCCATGATGTTCATACCATGTTTGAATACCAAACTTGATGAAACTTGGTAATAATTTCATATTTATGTCAAAATTAAAAAATATAGAAAATTGAAACCAAACAAGACAAATTAGAAAAAGTAATGAACATTACATAAATATTCAAACCAAAAATATTTATCAAGTTTTTGCAAAATAATGATATTCGTGTAATTTTCTCAAGTAGTATTTAGTTTTAGCTCATATTTGTAAAATAATGAAATTATCATTATTGTTCCAAGTATCATGTTAGCCTCGAACATTTGATTATCTCTTCACCACATTTAGAATCATCTACACACTCATATGTAGACTATGAAAATTTGGGCAATTACAAAGATAATATGAATTTGATAGAGGACAATTTGAGAAAATGTGTTAAAGAGGAAGACGTTGAAAGAAGTTTCTCTAGTGCATTGAGAAACAATGTGTTGTCAACGATCTTTGGATAATATGTGTACTAAAAGGAAAAAATACAAGTACACATTGTGAGAAATATTCCAAAGCTGATTTGGAACTTCCACCTAAGGCATTGAAGAAATATCAATATGATTTTCCCAATTGGTGACAATAAGGGGCTTTCCCAATGGATAAACCACTTCCAGCACCTTATGAAGAATTATTTTTTTGAAGTGGAACTACATGATACAAACTTATATTATTACTAGTGTAGGTCATGGACTATTCATTTTGATAACAATTAATGTTGGGTCTAGTACTTAATGTTTAGCTAGTTTTTCAATATTACCTTTTTATAGCCCAATGTATTGGTTTGTAGGTGGAGTCAAAAAATAATGCACTTTAGAAATTTATTTATCCCAGTCTCATACTACTATTTAGAAGGTTCTTGAGTGAAGAGAGTACTAATTAACCCCCGTCCTTTGGCCATTTTATTTATTTTATTTCATAATTTTCGACCTATTGCACCCATATTCCCAGCCATTTTCTGACATTTCGCATTATTTAAGCCTCGGCCGGGTGCCCATGGGTGGTGGTCCCAGGGGCATCCGGCCCCGACCGGTTTTCACTTTCCGCCAATTTTTAGGCCTCTTATAGCCGTTTTACATCTTTATCTTTCTCATGGTCAGCCTTTTCGGGGTTAATTATGAAATTAGAGCAAGAGAATCCTATAAATATAATGTTATGAGACCATAATGAAGGACCTAGCATCACCTACTACTATCACTCATATAGATTTGCATCCATCTATTGAATTGACATCCACATAGCTCTATTATCAAGGCACAAGCTAGGACATTTGCATCACACTTCATAGGGGGAGGGATTATATTCTATTCCATGCACACATTCTATTAAATTTTATACATTTACCTATTTCTTGCTACTTCATAAAGTGCGACTAGCACAAGAGAACCTAATGACCGACATGCACACACTCACCAAAACTACATCAAGGTCTGAAATGTAGTGCAGTGTTCGGTTAGTAAGCCCACTTTGTTGTGGCTGCGGTGAGGTTAGTCCGACCCATTCATTTGCCTCTTTATTTTTTAAGGGTTGTACTTATTTTTGGTCTTTTATAGGTTATTCTTCCTCTTAGAATATTTGGAGCATTCGATGCAGTACATGAAAAATAATGCGACAAATAGTGAAGGTTATCAGTCATCTCCAGGACCTGTGAAGACCAGTTTTAGGCCTTTTTCCTAGACTAGGGCACTGTTATGCTTACAGCAGCACCTGTAGGCACCCAGTCCTCTCTAGGCATTCTAGTCAAGCCATATCACCCCGAGATTCACCCTTTGTGGGACCCCGACACAGTCTTCCCTACTTTTGATTTATCCAGTTACTTCTATGACACTGTCCAAAAAACACCGCTATTAGTTGATTTCTTTCCTCTTCTTTCTTGCACATTAGGGTTTAGTATTTCATTTTACATATTTACTTAGATCATTAACATATTGTTCACTACATTTTTTTATTTCATTTATAACTATTCATAGCTTAGATTAAGTATACCCTACACTACATAGTTTAGTTAATAATTTTGGTGAACCTAACTTGCAAATTTGTCTTCCTTATTTCATTTTATGCCCATTACCCGTAGTGGTCATTTTGGATCTCTTGAATTGTGAGTTGCACTCATTCACCTATAGATATTCCAAACCAATGGCTAATATATCTACTTTTGTTCCTCCTACTAGTAATCCCTTAGATAGTTCCAATAATGTGCCTCTTCACAAAATTCAAGCATCTAATAGTGAATAGTCCTACGATGAAGACGCCAACATTGATCGAGACACATTCAATGCTATTACTAACTTTCTCCAAGCATTTCTTGAAAAGACCACTCATCTTCCTCATGTCTTGCATGATTTAATTTCCGCTAAGTGATCTCATGATGATTCCACTTACGTTGTGGCTTCTTCGGCTCCCATGGTCTCCACGCACTTTTTTTGTTTATGTTTCTGCTCCTATTATTACAAATATCACTCTCATCACCCACCCTAGCGCTCCTAATATGCAGATTAGATCTTCTTCCAACACTCCTAATTTAACATCTTTAGATTAGGATCTCAAAATCAAATTCGCCACTCTAATTCGCTACTTCTTGAGGATTGTCATCTCTAGATTCTACATCATTCCCGCATACCCCCTTGCACCAGCTATCTCCTCTCATGCATTTTCACCCAAATTCCTCTCTCCCAAATTTCCCATTTTTAAAGGCCATGGTGACCCACTAGAGCATATTTGCGCTCTTCATGTAGCATGTCTCAATTATGCAGATGATAACACCATTCTTGCTAATATTTTTCCTTGAAGTTTACAAGACTATGTGATGCATTGGTTTTATGACCTACCAAGTACATTCAAGTGGTCTATTTCACACATCCGGACGATGCCTTTCTCACACATTTTTCTATCAATATTGGCTCTAAGATATCTTATGCTCAACTAGCACATTTCAAACAAGGATGTAATGAACACTTGTCGATTATGTCTTGCATAAAAAAACTTATCCAAGATATCTAATGTACTTACAGATCCAAAGATTCAAGATTTATTTATCCGAGTCTATTAACACCCCTACGGGAGAGTGTTCTCTTTGAGAATTCTCCTTCATTTGATCAAAATTTTCATACTCTCAAGCTTCGTGATACTAAATTATTAGCCATAGGAAAGCTTAAATATCAAGAACAAACATTGTCATCTACACACTTTCAAAGTAAGCTACCATCCAAATATTCTACAACTAAACCCGTGGAAAAACAAACCATTATAAACGCAGTCTCTATTGCTAGGAGCTTCGACCAAAACCATACAAGACGTCCTTTTACTATTATTAGTACACCACCGAGCATTTTTCTACCACAACTCGTCGATAATAATATTATTACCTTACCATCGCCACTACAACTTGATCCATCTCGATCCAAAGGGTGTATTTTTATGATGATTCTTATTGTGATTATCATGAATGCATTGGACATTCCACTGATCGTTGTTTTTGGTTACGACATCTCATTCAAGATCTGCTTGACAATGGTCAAATTGAGATTTCGGAATAAAAAAATACACACCTACTAATGACGATCATAAACTTAAGATTTTTAATAACCCCTTTCCAAAATATGATATGAAAATGACTGATTCCTCTAATAATTATGTCTATCACGCAATACCTTCTTCCCCAGGATCTCTCGACTTATTAGTTACTAAAGCTAAATCTTCGCCACCAATCATTTCTTTTCCAACGTTGATTATCATGTTACGTTTACATCTAATCATTTACACATACATGCATCTATTGTTGTTACCTCTATAAAAATACTAAGGTTGGTTCCTCATGGCCCATTAGTGAATGTTATATATCCCTCCTTAAGGCCATTGATTATTATGAATCACAAATTAAGTATCCCTTCTAAAATCCCTTTGGTGTTGTTTAACTGCATATCACATTTGGCCCTCTTAATATTCTTGTCCCTTTCCTCGTTGGAAACACAGTTGAGGGATGCGACATGCTTCTCGGTCTTAGTTGGATTCGTCACTCTCAATTTATCATATCTATAAATCATTTGCGACTCAATTTTATTTATAATATGCAAGTCATTTCTATTGATAGTGTCCCTCCTTCTCCTCCATTGTCGTCATCTCCTCACATAGTCACTCTTGTGTTGCCTACTTATTATAACACGTCTCATTTTATGTTGCTTAAAGCACAGTCTAATCCTAGTTTACCTACTCAAGTGTAAATCTACACGACCGCATCACTTCGCTAGTCCTGCACATCGGAATAGGCCTATTCGTAGGAAAGTCACTCCATCTCGGCGTCGATCACCTCCTCATATTATTCCATGTGGTTTCTCATCACCTTCATGTTTAAAATCACGTAGAAATCCATCACCAAGACATTTTACTATGCCCCAACCTTCATCCTATATTCATTCATCACATGTGCATAGATTTCATTCACTAGAACAATGTTTTTCTACTATCCCACCACTATTAGAGCATGGTCGTGTGCTCTCATCTTCTACATCAATAGGAGTACCTCCGTCCTTCACCATTATTGGATAGTTCATTCTTTTAAGGGAACTTGGGGAATAACACTTCACTTACCCCCACTTTACCTTAGCATAGCTACATTTTTTTATTGTTATGTTTTCACAAACTTGCTAGGTATATTCATAATACATTCTAACGTTATTACCCAACGACACTCTCTTGTGCTTCGGTTCACACTTGACTATTAAGGGCTTGCTACACATGATCTCCACACACTGCACTATAGGCATTACATATTGCACTTCATCACACATTATGCGATACACATTCTATGACATTCGGTCATTTACATCTTTACACCTCATACATCATGATAGTTGCATACATCTACATACCATACATACTACACCACGTATTTTCACTAGTCTTCATCATATAGGAGTCTAGCATTACATTCCTATTTTATCTACATACCTTACATGTCACTCTATGCATTACACCCTACACATTCTACACGTCTAGCACTGCATTCTACATACTATACACCCTTAGCCACACTACATCTATTGCACGCTATGCTATACATTGCATTATTATACATCACGCATAGTCACACATTCTATTCACCTTGCATTTTACATCTTGCATTGGCATATTTACATATTCCACTCATCACATGGTCATCTTTTATCATTACATATATCTGCATTGTCTTCTACGCACCGCACTCACTACCCGATGATGCACCTTAGTTCATCAGTCCATACTTGACTACCGAGGGTTTACAAATCAAATGGACCCTACATATAATTTCTTCGCTCAACATTTTAACATGAGACATTCCTAGGCTAGTGACATACGTGTTAGATTAAATCATCACATATTCTATCATTTTGTAGTGGTATACACCTTAGGTTACATCACCACTCCCTACTATTCATCTAGTAGTGACATACGCTTTAGGCTAAATCGTCACCTATTCTATCATGTTCTAGTGGTCTACACCTTAGGTTACATCACCACACCCTTCATTCATTTTGTAGTGATATATGCTTAGTGATAAATCATCACTCATCCTTACATCTTATAGTGATATACACTTAGGATAAATCATCACTTATACGTTCATTTGGTTTTTATATATGCTTTGGCTATAGGGTTCACACACACATTGTTGCTAGGTTGCATTTCATCAATACACTTACACATTCATTCACAACGTGTTAGACACAACACACACCACTCAACCATTTCCCAATGATGCACTCTCATTTATGGTTCATTCTTGACTGCTAAGGGGAAAAAAAAATGAACCTCGTTGCATATACTTCCATTCAATTGGGGGGCACATGGCTCCTACCACTCCATAAATCCACAACATGCTGCATATTATGGTTGTTTATACTCTTTCTTACTTTTATTATTCATGATCACTTTATTACACATAATAGTTAGATTACTTATATGTCATTTATCTATATCATCCACACATGCGCGTTTCATCATTTTTTTCTAGTTGTGATTGCAGATACGGGTCTCCTACACATAACATGGATGCTTTCCTTCTACCCTTCCTATCTTTGGTCGATGGGGCATCCACATTCGTCTCTTCTAGGTACTATTGTTTCATTTTTACTTAACACTTTATATTAGTTGCTTATACACCCTTTTACATACTAGCTATCTTTCTAACATGCTAACGGGTGCTTCATGTGCAACATTTTTATACATGGATATTTGTTTCCATAACTTTTTTATTACATTGTTTGTTATTTTCTCATTGTTTGTTATTTTTTGCGGGCATTGCCCTATGTTTTGTTTGCACATTTTTTTGTTGTTTCCGGCCATGATGGCCTTGCATGTGTCTTACAACATCATGAGTGATGTCCCATGTTTGCAACCCACTTTGTGTAGATTATTGTGTCTTTACTACATTGTTTGGTATCTTTTACACTTTGTTTGTGTAGACTACACACTATTATCTATATGCATGCATATTTTTTACACTTATCTTTTACTAGCCTTATTATTTTTACATGCCTTGGTTTCTATGAATCACTTTCAGGGTTACATTGTACGTGCGGTTAGTCCTCTTTTGGGGTTACATGTCTCCTATAAGCGACTCGCATGTGGCCCCAAAGAGCGGGTCATCATTTGGGGTTTTACATACTCACACAATGTATTTTTATTAGTTCATTTTGGTGCACTTTCCACCCTTGGAATTGTGGGTTACATACAGCGAGTGGGTTCAGACAAGTCTAGAAACCCCATACATAATAGATTTTACAGGACATGGTGTGATTAGCATTATGGGAAATAAGTACGAGGATTGGAGGTTACAGTGGGTGTGCCTCTCTACACTAATTAGTCCAAAGTGGTGTCGGATCGCCCAAAAAACCAAGATGTACAAAGATATCTACACATAATTGAGGAAAGTAGTTAGAGCTTGGAGGATACATAACATTTCCTTTGTACACTTCTTTGGTCTATGGTGTGAGATCACCCAAAAAAATCACAAAGACAAGATATCCTTCTACATGTTCTCTCTTGACATGGATAAGGTGCACATGTTCCATTTACAATTACATTTTCCATTTACATCTGCGTATTTTACATTACGTTTTTATACTTACATACATACATATATTTGACTACTTGATCATTTTCTCCTTGCAAGTCCCAGCTGTAAGAGAAAAATGTAGTCAAATGGGGGAACCAACTACAACAACAACATTAAAAAAAAAAATTCGTGACATCACACATGATTTACTAACCATGTAGGTACACACATCGATAGCTACACACATGCGTTATGCTCTAGGTGCACTCTCATTAGTTTTTCTTTGCACATTTTTCAATTTTATTTTCCACACTGCTCCATATTTTTATCATTCCACGATGTCCAGTCCTTTAGCAAACATTCGTCATCATTTTACATCGGCATTAGGTACACATATCTATCTAATTTATGTCACCTAGATTTACACTAACCAACATAAAGTGGGGGCAAAATGTAGTCACAAAATCTGCACTCTAGACATTTATTTATTCCAGGTCTCATACTACTATTTAGAAGGTTCTAGAGTGAATAAATTACTAATTAACCTCCATCCTTTGGCCATTTTATTTATTTTATTTCATAATTTACGACCTATTGCTCCCATATGCCTAGCGATTTTCTGAAATTATGCATTGTTTTAGCCTATCTTTGGGATGCCCAGATTAGTACTTGGGCACCCTAATCCCACCAGGGGGCACCCCGACCCTTTTTACACTTTTCCACCACTTTTGGGCCTCTTCTAGCCATTTTACATCTTTATATTTCTTGTGGTCGGCCTTTTTGGGGTTAATTACGAAATTAGAGAAAGAGAATCCTATAAATATAAAGTTATGAGATAATAATGAAGGATTTAGCATCACCTATTACTATCACTCATCTAGAGTTGCATTACCATCCACATAGCTCCATCATCAAGGCATAAGCTAGGACATCTGCATCATACTTCATAGGGGGAGGGATTCTATTTTATTCCATGCACACATTTTATTACATTTTCTCCATTTAGCTATTTATCGCTACTTCACAAAGTGCGACTGGAATAAGAGCACCTAGGGCACGACATGCACACACTCACTAGAACTACATCCGAGTCTGAAATGTAGTGCAACACTTAGTTAGTAAGCCCAATGTTGTGGTAGCTGAGGTTAGTCCAACCCATACATTTGTATCTTTCTTTTTTTAGGGTTTTGATACTTCCTTTTGGTCTTTTATAGGTTATTCTTTGTATTAGAATATTTGGAGCATTCGGGGTAGTACAAGAAAACTAATGTGACAGACAACGAAGGTTATTAGTCTTCTCCAGGACCTATGAAGATTAGTTCTAGGCCAATTTCCTAGACCAGGATGCTTGTTCTTCTTACCAAAGCATACTTGGGTGCCCGATCCTCTCCTGTGTGCTCTAGTCTAGCCATATAATCCATATTTTCCCTCTGCGGGACCCCGACATAGTCATTCCTTCTTTTGATTTATCCAGTTACTTATGTGACACTATCCGATAAGCACCTGCTATCGAATGAGTTCTTTCCTATTCTTTCTTACACATTAGGGTTTAGTATTTCATTTTACATATTTTCTTAGATCATTAGCATACTATTTATTGCATTTGTTTACTTCATTTACAGTTGTTCATAGCTTAGATTAACTATACCCTACACTACATAGTTTATTTAATTTTAGTTAATCAAGAGATTGGACTCATGTGTTGAGCTAAAAAATTAGTATGTCTAGATATGACATGTTTTGTAAGGAAAATTCAATGGAAAATCATATTCATAAAGCCTCATAGAAAACTCGCCATACGCATGATCTTATGTAAATTCACATAATCCTTTATGAATTTAAAAATATTATTGGTTTTATCAATAATACCCATGGATGTTTGTGTCTTGTATCTACCAATTGTAAATTTATAGAGTGTACTAATAAAAAAAGATGAAATGAAAGGGACAATATTACCTATTTATTTCATCGTGGAAGTGATAAAAATATCAAAGTGGCGTAAAGATTCGATTAACTATAATTGTAAAGGAACATAAACACCAACAATATTTGAGGAAAAAATGTTGACATTGATGATTAATGTATATGTATTGGTTATTTGAAACCTAATTTTGTCACAATTGAATTTCCTATATTGTTTTGAAAAAATCTATATATTATATAATTTTATGTTATGTAAAATGTTATTTTTTTCATATTATATGATTTTATTAAAATTGAATAATTTGATGATATTTTCCCTAATGATTTGTATATGAATTTGATGAATAGGACGATTTAATTTGTTTGAAAAAACATTGTGCTATGGGACATCGCTACATTTACATTTAGATGAGGATCCTCTTCCATCCCTTACACCAAATTCAATGCACCTCCAAATTCACTTCCACATCACCATCAACGACACCTCCATCATCACCAAATGTTGCATTAGGACATCGTCATAGAAGAACCACTTGAATGGCACCGATCAACCATCTATACCTTATCCTTCAAGACATTCTTTTGCAGCAAGTTACCTATAACCTTCTACACCACCTATATATATTCTATATCCCTTAAAACAATATACCCATAGACTAGGATAATCGTGATATAAGTTTTGTAAGTAAATTAAGAAACGAATACCATTTCCTCCACATAAGTGAAATAAATTTCCTTATAATATTATTCTATAAAATTAAGGGTGAGGTTGTTAGATATTCTTTGTGTTAGTTTTTACCCATGGGTTCTAATATGTCAAACATTAATGTTTATGACCGTGTGTGTGTGTGTGTGTGTGTGTGTGTGTGTGTCCTATTTTTTTCCTAATTTGAATATCATATGTTGTGTTTGTTATTATAAATTGATAAGTTTCCACAAGACCATGATGGTTGCATTGACTTCTCGTATCCTTCTTAGATAGGTTATCTCTCTTAATATTTTTGTGAAAGTACACTTTGCATGATTAAAATAGGTATTGAAATTTGACATGTAACATTATCCAGTTAAATATATTTTCTCTCTTTTAACACTTTTTCTTAAGAGAAGTAAGTGGATAATTTGATTATTAATGTTATCAGTTCTTTTAAAAAGTTGGTGATATCAAGCTTAACATAAATGAAATGATATCACATCACAAACTGAAAATGTAATATTATTCATTATGAAATAATATTAATAGACATAAGGATAGAAATTATTTAATTAAAAATTATCCTTAGAGAAAAATACTCCTCTAAGAAGAATATAGAATAAATGGGATATAGGTATACCCTTATTTTCCATAGTTGTATGTTAGTATGCCCCATTCGTTGGTAGTTAGGGTCAAATCTAGTAATAAACTATAACTTTTGAATATGTAGGGGCCTGGGATTGAATAGGGATGTGAAGATGGAATCCCAAGGTTGCAAACTTCACTTGAAGTACTTGGGGCTCAAACCTTATATATTTCTTGAAGCTCTATATAGATTCAAGGGAATTTCTACTATAGTAGTCATGGTAGGCTCAAGTGACCCAAGGAATAAAGTGAAAAAATCCACTACCCATTAGACATGTGGGGCTATAACATGAGGAGAGAGGCATAAAACCTACCTCCCTCTTTACTATACTCCTTAAACACCTTCCAAAACCTCCTTCGCACACCCAAATATCTTTCTTTACGGAGAACCTTATTTCTCAATAGATTCATTCATTTACCTCCTCTCATGCTTTAGTCCATGCTCTAACTACTTCCATCATTTTATATTCCATTTCATATGATTTATCTCATATTCCATACATCTATATAGTACCCATGGATAAGGTAAAAGTTATATCACAATGGCATTGACATACACAATGAGGCTAATGGTACCAACCAAACAAGACTGAAATAATACTCTCATACCATTTACTATATTGTCTGATCATAAGGGATCTACATATTTGGGTTAGGATGATTACCATTATATTCTCCCCCTCTCTTTATATAGGTAGATATGCCCTTTGTCTCATCCCTAATTATCAAAGGAATTGAAGTGATATGGGGTTAGGGGAAGCCAATGATAGATATACTCTACTATACCTATATATAGATTTATCTATTTGAGTGCCATATATACATATTACACTGCGCTAACCTAATATATAGATAGTGGTCAACGTAACTATATAGAGTCTTGTAAGCACTTATCTGGTATGGGGGTTTCTCTCTATAGATCCATCCCCATTATATATACCTATTTCATTTCCTCGCATCCCTCGCATATAAAGGTTGGGTAGAGAAAGAGAGGGAGAGAACAATCTAGTGATAATTCTCCTTAAACTATCGATGATAAATAGAGGGTGAGAACAATCTATTGACAATGTGTTCTTGAGTTTCCCTAAGATAAGCTTAATCTCTCTAAAATATATATGGTCTTCACAAAATATATAGATACAACTCCATTTACCTATTGTCTTATCACAAGATTTTCATATATATCCCATCTCTCCCGTAACAAACCCTAGACAAATAGATATAGGGGAAATATGACCTAATTATAAACAGGGGCCTATCTAGACTCATATACTCTATATAAGTTAGGGTGTAGTGATTAACATATTTTATTTTTATATTACAAATGTCAAAGGTGGCGATAATTTGTGTCACTTTTGCACCACACCCACATCTAACTTGAAAAAACATAAAGTGGGATGCCAAAAGGTAATCCCACTTTATTTTATTCCTTTTGACAATGATGAGAGGAAATAAGAAAGTGAAAATGGAGAGGAGAAGATAACCTGAGTGGAATAAAAACAAAGGATAGTAAAAATGGAGAGGAAAAATTTTAAAAAATAACATAAAGGAAGAGGATAAAGGGGCACAAATAGCATAAAGGGAAACATAAACAAAAATGGGACACTGATAGAAACATAGAGCAAAACTAAAACCTTCAATGCAAGAAAAAATTCCACTTTGGAAGAATAAGAGTGTGTAACAAATACCATATTACATGCATACAAATTTACATTTAAAATTGATAAATAATGTATGTAAATTGTAGAAAGTAAAATGCAAATCTTATGAGAAATTGTGTAAATTGGATATAATAGATTTGAAAGGAAATTATGTAAATCCATAATAAAACCTAAAAATTCTTGGGATACATTATGTAAACCATAGGTAATATTATGTAAACCCTAGAGTAAATTATGTAAACCATAGGGTAAAATATGTAAATCTTAGGGTAGATTGTGTAAAGCCTACGGGAAAATGTGTAAACCTTAGGGGAAAATGTGTAAACCCTAATGTACACTATGTAAACCTTAGGAAAATTGTAATCACAACAAACATTCTATCCTAAATCATGTCATATTATAATATTTGATCAAAAAAATTCTTAAGTCGAATATAAATAAATATAGTTAGGGTTTAGAAGTATATCATCTTCTGTGATGTTTATTACTGTGACAAAGATATAGAATTGTGCTAATAAAACATGAAGAGTTTCTTAAATGTCCTTTTTAACTTATAGGTACCTAAAGATAAGATCCAAAAATACAAGATATTTTGTCCTAAGGCAGACATGACTCTTACCTCTACTACTATGACCTAAAATAGAACTTTGGCATCTCATGCACTTGTGTCTCTAGAACTAGGATATGTTCTTAAAATTTCAAAATTGCACTTATACTAACAAATAGGATACATAACACTACATAACACTACTCCAAAGAGACCTCCCAATAGGTGTGTGAGAATGTGGATAAACAATGTAAATTGGAAATCCCTAATAAGGCCTTCAACACTTGGAAATGAACTTTATATAATTCTCCCTATTGTGATTTCTAAAAGAAGATAAGTAATTACATTATATACTACATTTAGAACATATTTTTCATGAATAATGTGTACATATTTCCTCACTCAATGCATTCTATAATTTTGGTTTTGATATTAGAGAGGACACAACCTATTCATAAATACATTTGATGCCTTCACTTATGACAACTCTAGAGATCGGGTTTGACACAATATGACATGGATGAGGATTTATATGAAACCCATGTGTCACCTCAATGTTCATTGACCTCTACATGCCCACCATAGAGGTATAAGTTTATAGTATATTTTGTAATTTAATAAATAAATTTCATATTTAAAATTATAATTATACATCTTCATAATGACATGTCTACTACTTATAGAGACATACATGAGTCGTATAACGAATACCACCACAATTGTTATGAGTGGACATCCCTCAACCTCTAGGGACTCAACATAAAGGTATATATTTATAATTGATTTTTAATTACAAAATTATTTAATTTCAATGAATAATTTACGATACCACATGTGAATCATATGTGTACAGTTTCACATATAGATCGATGAATGGATAACGATAATGGAATGAGCACATGTCCTTCCTCTACTCTTAGGGTTTCCCTTACATGTAGGTATATATTTATTGGTTATTTTTAATATAATTTTTATTCTCTTAATCGAACAATTATAATATGACTTAATTATGATAGGTCTACATCCCATATCAACCGACATGAGGATGACGACAACCATAAGATGAGAGAATAACACGTGTAGAGGTATAAAGTCTTAATTTACTATTTAAAGTGATTTTAAATAATTATTTCATAATGACTCAATGTTTTTTTGTAGATCCTCGTCGAGGCAGTCCCTCTTATCCTGTTAGTGAAAAATAAATAAATTCAAATGGAGAGACACTAACCAAAAAAATATGAATGACCTACACTAGAGTGGGTTAAGGGGGATGAAAATGCACTCTCGCCCCCTCTAACAACAAATGTTTATAGACCCTCTCATCTTGTTCATAGTAATTATAAACATTGGGTGCCATAAATTATGATATGATGATATTAATAGATATTCGGAGAAAGTAAGCATTTTAATTTATTTTATTTGAGCTAGGATAATTTATCATTGTATTGGTTTAAGTTTTTTCAATTTATTTTATATGTCATTTTTAATTAATTTTATTTTTGTGGTTGCAAGTATTTTAAATAAAGAATATTTGACCGAACACAAAAATTGATTCATTCATGTTTTCATCTAGAGTGGCTACAAATCCCACTTGAGAGATAGAAAAGGTTGATTAATGTAACTTTCTTCGCGTTCGGAGATTCCACTACGACCTAAAGCTTTTCAAAAAAATTGCAACATAAGGGTTTATGAGTATAAAGAGGAATTTAAGGTTAATTAACTTGTGTAAATAATTTTTTTTAATAAAACAATAGATAATTTAAAAATATTTTTATTTAAAATTTTCATGTTATTACCAAGGAAACATAATTGACAAGAGGAGACGTATTTGACCTCTTGGACGAGTGGGTAGAAGATGAAGCTAATAGGGTTACATGTTAGTCAACAAAAGAAATGACATATGTTGACATTTGCACTATAAAGAAGACTATTAAAAGGATGCGCTAAAATTAACAGGAACTCGACAAGGTCATAACTTATGCTTCGGGTGTCGATTGGGTCCATTTTTTTTAAACCACCTATTTCGATGAGACAAATGTAGTCATTAACCTCGCTTCTACCGATGGAGCACATTCCAAAGCACATTTTGGGACCAAATTCCACCATTTGAGGGCCAAAATTAGGATTTAATTTGTAATTCAATTTTTTTCTATTTTAGGGCATTAGTTAATGTTAGTCTCTTAGATGCATTATGAGTTGGAAAGTTGGAAATTCCTATAATTTAGGCATGTAGAAGATGTGTGGAAATTTTTGTGCCCATATGAATAAGCATGTGAACTTACTAAGAATAACATGTTCTAGTAATTACTATTTTTAGCAGTTTACTAGAACTTGCTATTCTTAGTAAGTTCACATGCTTATTTGTATGGGCAAAAAAATTTCCACACATCTTCTACATGCCTAAATTAGAGTAATTTCCAACTTTCCAACTCATAATGCATCTAAGAGACTAACATTAACTAATGCCCTAAAATAAGAAAAAACTAAATTACAAATTAAATTCTAATTTTTGGCCTTCAAATGGTGGAATTCGGGCCCGAAAATGTGCCGAAACATGCTCCAAACACCAAGTAAAGTTAACTTGTGCATTCATCTTGTCGAAACAAGTGGTTTAAAAAAGCAGCACTCCAATCAGACACTCGGAGGACAAGTTATGACCTTGTCAAATTCCTGCTAATTTTAGCGCATCATGAAAGCTTTGTATTGTGGTTGATAAACACATTTTATTTAATTTGATATTTTATGTTGTCTAGTTTCCATTCATGTCTTATAAAAGACAAATATGGTCTATGATCAAATTGTAGTGGTAATTGTATAACATAGTGATTGATTAAAAATTAATACATATTGCCATTGATGCAAGTATAAAAAGTAATGTGTTCAAGGGTATGAAGCAAGAGTTCGAAAAGGGATATTGGCGAATCATCATGTGGGCCGATTTTCTTTTAAAAGGGCGCTAATAAATTTGTAAGTTCTATATAAGTTACTTTTAGACTACTATGTTGTTTTTCAAAATATTTTTAAAATAAAATATCAATATATGTAAGTTTATCACATAACACAACAAAGAAATTGCATGAAATAATACAAGATTTGAGATGAAACACAAAATACTTTAAGATCAGTGGGACCAAAATAATCAGTTTATATTGGTAAGACATGTAGTGTCCGATTTGTTGTACACATAAGCCATATATTAATTAAACACTTCTAATATTTTATTAGGATAAAATAAATTAGAAGGATGAAGAGCATTTAGAGAAGGATGAGGATGATGAGGACTATGAAGAGGATGATGAGGAGCACGACGAAGAGGGTGATGAGGA
Organism: Taxus wallichiana var. yunnanensis; assembly: GCA_018340775.1. Classification (NCBI taxonomy): domain Eukaryota; kingdom Viridiplantae; phylum Streptophyta; class Pinopsida; order Cupressales; family Taxaceae; genus Taxus; species Taxus wallichiana. The sequence goes on along the minus strand of CM031240.1, from coordinate 876,673,367 downwards.
GGATCAAGTTTAGGAAGAGTAAAAAGATTGTGAGGATCAGGGGGAGGACAATGAGACCAATCACTGGGATATTTAGGATGTAGTTTTACATCTATTTTTTTATAATTTGGAAGGGACCCCTCAATACTCTTTTGAATTACACGGTTATATATTATTGTAAAACACATTTTGAATTGAAAAATGTCAAATTTTATTATTAATAATAATATTTGGATACTTTACAAATTCTCCTGGTATACACTTTCTCAATCACAATACAATGTAAGTAATATTTAATATCTAATGTTTGATAACTATAAATTCGAGAAAATATAATTCTTTCGTTTGTAATTACAATCAATTATATTTATTTAATTTTAATTTATAAAACAAAGTTTATGCCACATTTATGCTACCCTCGTTGTTAATGTTGTAGGTCTTGTGTCGATTTGACATGGTGCAAAGTAGATGAAGTTTTGACGTAAATTAGGCACAAAAATGGCATAAATGTGATGCAAACTTGACACAAGTTAAATATTCTAGTTTCATTGTGTTTGCACATGCTTTTTACTTACACGTAAATTGATGAAAAATATTTCAAGAAATATGCCGATAATTACCGAAAAAGGTCAATTTATGACACAAAAATGAGCCAAAATGTGGTGTTATTTGCACATTGTGTAGTAGTGTTCTTTCCTTGGAATGGTGAGAATATCTAAAACCATAAGGAAAAGACATTATGTTTTGAGGCTTGTGGTAAACGAGTATATAATAAAATTAGCTTGATATTTGTTAGGCCTTTAGACAATGATAATATTGAGAATAACAAACCTCGATGATTTGAATAATTTTGATAGTGTGCAAATTGAATGTTAGGTTTTTGTATCCTTTAATTATTCTAACATAAACTTTGCTTTAATAGTAAATGATCGAATGATTTCTTGATTTCTCTAAATGTTTGCAAATGCTCAATAAATTCTTATGAACAATGATTGGATGTTATATTATTTTTCATATGTTTAAATATTAAATGAATTACAATATTTATGTATTTAACACGGTGAATTAAATTCAAAATAAGGACCATATTGATGTCAAAGCTAACATCAAATGGTTGAACAAGAAAAAGATAGAACAATGTGTTTATGTTCTGGGAGCCAAAATGCTCCACACTTATGGATGATAAACACCATATATGTTTCTTATGGGCCCATTAAATATTAATGAGATTCTAGACACTAGATCTCAAGTGGGTGTAAAAAGGAGTAGATAGAAAAAAACATCCATAGACAATGAAGAGAAGGGTTGGGAGCACCATAAGTAAACAACCATGCCAACAATACTAAATTTGGAGGTGAATAATCGAAAATATATAATCTAAAATTAAATAATAATATTTTAGAAAAAATTATGTCAAAATTTTTAATCAATATTTCTAATCATATTGATGTGTATATTTTTTTCTAAAACCATTATCATCAAATCTTATAGAATGAAACTATTCTTAATTTTTTAATTATGTTATTTGACCATTTTTAGGTGTCTAGAGGCTTTCCCTATCTTTAATATGAATTAAAATATCTTGTTTAACTCGTGGATGTTAATGGTAAGGAAATGATTAAACAAGCTAATTAAATAAACATTGATTCGTCAATAATGAGGTCAATCTACATTAGTTTAGTAGTTTTCCTTGTAGCCATGTTTTGTTCACGCTCCCAAAGATAAGTGAAGATAATTAGTGGACCACGCAAATAAGTGAATCTAATTATTGGCTTACAAAACGTATGATTGGGAACTTAAATATTATTTAGCACACACAACATGTAGATGACTTTATATTTTTAATTTTTTTACCCTTCTATTATTATCCATCTTTTTTACATTAGTATGATTTCCATAAATAATAATTATTCATGTTTTAAATGTATTGATTTGTTTATCCATTTACAAAATTATTGTATTTATAATAAAATTTTATTGGTGCACAAATTAATACATAATGAGTAAGAAAATTAATTAAAAAAAAAAAAATTATTAGAAGAGGATATAGAATCATGAAGGGTACATATTTTTATTTCCAAAATAAAACGAATAAATTGTTAAATAGAAATGCTAGTGTTACATTAATTCATTAATATTTAAAGCTTACATAAAAGGTAAGGACCATTTTCTTACATAATACATGAATGACATGCACAATTTTGTACCATATAAAAATGGTCATTGCCTAGGACTATAGATAAAATGTGGGAGGAACAAGAAAATCGAGGAAGATTAAAAACCTAAATTAAGGTGAAAAACAATGAAGACGGAGTTGAAAAGGGACAAACGAATGGAAGATGTCAAAAGTTACATGGAACTCAAGAAAAACAAGTCAAAGGCTGAATGACACAAGAGACATGTCAAAAAGAGACGAACTTAGACCAATAATCAATAAACATATAAATACAAAGTACTAAAACAATTAGCCACTCTTATATTAAATTAGATGTCTATATAATTTCTCACTTTCACATATATATATTTATTTAACAAACACGCATTTTAATTTTTTTAAATTCTTGAAGTTAATATGAAAATATAAATGAATTAAATTTCAAAAGGAAAGAGATCACATTATCTCCCTATTGACCGATTGTCAAATCCTTTAACTAAAATTTTATATTCTTACATTTGAAAACGTATACTTTTATAAACATGTACAATTAAATGAATGAGTATACATACATGTATGATAAAGGAACTAATAAAACCTGAAAAAGATAAAGATAAAACGAATTCACCTTATTATATTGAAATCGATAAAGATGTCTATGTAAACTTGTGTCTCAAAATATGAATCTGAACTTGTATCAGCTTCTTTCATATATGAAAATGATGACATGTAGACTTTCTTTTGAGGTGTGAAAATTTATTTTAGTTAATTGGCCTCCTTGATTGGTCACTTGAAAGGTATGTAGTATTTGATGCTCCATCCCATTAAAAATTCAAAAGACACAGCTTTATGTGACATTAGCAATGGTAAGGAGGGGGTCTATGTATTGATGTAATGGAAGGCCCTAAAGAAATTAGAATCTTTATCTCTAGCGGGGACCATAGAATTTTCTGCAACCTTTTAGATAAAAGAGGATATCAGGGCAGCATACATGTCAACTAAATTACTAGGATTACTTATTCAAGCAATTATTATTTGGTAAAATAGGATATACTTGGGAGGGAGCCGTCAAGTCAGAATTTAGAGCTCATAAATGCAATCCTTGTCAACTAAATTACAAGAGTCTTTTTGTATATATGGTTTCCTCCATCCTTTTTAACATTTAAAGAGTAAGAAATTATGTGGACATTTAGAGCTATTCAAGAAAGTATTATTTAATGTCCGGTGGTGATTGTCAAAGCATTCGATCTAAATTTAAGTGGCAGAAGTTATTCTCCCGATAGAATGTATCGCTTACGATAGATACCCATAAAAAGTACAAATGAACCATAAACCACATGCATGTGTGGGACGTGTCATCCCTGTCAAATCATGGAAGGGAATTTCTTTAAATGAATAAATTTTGAATGTCATAATGGTATGTGCAAGCAATAGAAAAAACAATGGGCGTGTGTGTTGTTAATGCATAGGTCTTCGATTCGAATCATAGAAGCAATCTGTGAGAATGTTTACAAGAATGTTGAAAAACACATCGATTTTTTTAAAGAAAATGTTGAAGTGTTTTCCATGTATACATGGCATGGAAGGATGGGGGCATCTATACCCATAGGTGCATTTTATCAAGAGAATAGCCTCCAATAATTTACGTTGAGTAAAATCAAATACAAGTTAAAAATTATCCTTATGTGTTCCTACGAATAAAATAATAAGAACCATGATAATTGTAAATTCTAATCAAACAAGTAACTTCAAATTGAAGAAGATATAAAAGAATTATTAAATGACACATATAAAACTGGTTTATATATATTTATTAGTCGTTAAATTAAATATGTTTAGGATGGTTTGTGATTGTCGATTATTAGTCTAAAATAGGTGTTATAGGCATGCGTGTTGTTATGGTCATCGATCTTTCATTCATTCCTTTTTAGTTTTTTCTCTTTCTTGATTTTTTCCATTCTAATTTTTTGTCCAAAGTTTTCGTACACTCCTTATACATGTCTTGAATGTTCTCAAATGTTTGTGGGACCTTTTGTGTGGTTTCTTTTAGTTTAAGTAAACCATGACTCAATCTTGTTTTTATTTTATATTTTTGACTATTGCATATAGGTTTGGGTGTCAATAAGATCTTAATTTAAATTCAAATTGTGTATGAATACACAAGCATTTATGTGATTTAGGAATGAGGAGGTAATCAAAAGCACACCGAACATTTTATAGAGAAATTTCCAAGCATCCAATAACATTATAGAGAAAATCAAGAAATTATTAGAGAGTCTTGAAACACAAATTTTTGTTTAGACACTCATTACAACAATGGTTTGTATTTCATTATAACTTCTTCAATTATTAAGATTTGTCATCTTCGATATTGTTATTTTTTAAGGAAATGATAAATGTTAATATAGTTATCTTATTATTTGCTTAATAACAAGGTACAAAACATATTTTGTTTCCTCAAGTTTCCAAATATTTCTTCATTATTAGAACAAGAAGAAGAATATTGTTTTACATGTGATAAGATTCAAAGCGCCATATTTTGAGTGGGAATTTTTGAAAGCACAACTACGTGAAGATAGACATATGGGTAAGTGCAGGAAGTTGATGGAAAAAAATGGGGTCATCTCGTGGACGTCATATTGCAAAAACAACGAAATCGCAACTTGTAAGGATTATTAGCAATACACGCATTAAAAATTAGAAAAAATAAATAAATATGAATCGTAGCATCCGGAATCTAGTTTCTAAGCTACTATTTTTTTTTTTAAATGGACAAGTTTAGCTATATTAAACACTTAAAATTATATGACTTGGTTTTTTTTTTTTTTTTTAAACTTATAAGATTGTAGTCCGTTTGCCCGCGATTTGGATGACGAAATCTTGTTTTTTTTTTTCATTTGGTGAAAAGTTAGATGTAGTTGTCTATCTTGGGATGGATTTTATTTTGTATTTTTTGAGCAATATTTTTTTTTTTAATGATTTTTTCCGTGAAAGTGGTATGAAAATATTTAGAAAACGGAGCGATTTCCGTTTTCCTGCCATAACTATATAAAAAATAATCGAAATAATTTTTTTAACGTGTATAGAATTTGTCCATGCTTGGGATGGTATAAGTTTTATCACATTTTGATAAGCGAAACAAAAGTTACAGTCTTAAACGTAGACATGAACATTCACGGAAAATATGTCTTAAAAACCTATTGTTAATAAAAAATTATAAAATGATATTTATCTTATTCTATTCACTTTAAAATCAATATTTCTACGAAGCTAACAGTCTCCCCTACGCGATGGCACCATTTTTGTGAAATGTTTTCAGATTTTTTAGCATGGTTCAAGTCTTTGGAAGAGCAAATTTGAGGTTTTTTGACCTTTTACACTTCATAATGACCTTCCATAGCTTTGGTTGGGGAAAAACAAAGATTTCCCAAGGCTTAGGTTCGGTAGATAGATCCGCGATCGTAGTTTATAAAGTGCGATCGTGGTTTTTAACACAAACCGCGAGCGCACTTTATAAACCGTGATCGTGGTTTATAAAGCGTGCTCGTGGTTCATAAATCATATTTACACACATCCCAATGTCTAAATTACCATGTGATTTTTACTCTCTGACCTTACCGTATGAATTACTACAAAATTCTATCTTTTTCTGCACATTTTTCTTATCACCGGAAGCAAAACATCATGGGAGACAAGAAACGAAGTCAAAAAAGGAAGTCATTAAGTAAAAAAACACCAAACAAATTAGAGGCCAACAAAATTCAAAATGCTAAGTGAATGCAGAATCTTCGTGAATCAAGAAGAGGTTCATCTTCAACCCCAACTATCAGTAAGCAATGAAGAACCAGTAATGTTTCTAATGTCAATGTTGAAGTTGAATTAAATACTCATGATGAAGATGTTTTTACTGTCAATGTTGATGAAGAATTAAATACTCATGATGTAGCAAATGTTGAAATTGAAGGAGACAATGAAAATGTGAATAAGGAAGTTCATGTTGAAACTGTAGATAGGAAAAATTTGACAAAAACACCTCCTAGGATTTTACGTAAGAAACCTAATTTTTTTTTATTGAAAATTGATGAAAACATTTTGAAACCAATGTCCGACAAACTTTACGAACGATAAATCGAAGAAAAGCCACTTTGAAATTTGGGATAATCATTTTGAAATTTTAAATGATTCCCAAAGATGTCGATTGTTGGTTAGTTTGATGAAATTGATTAAAATGAGACCTACATTAAACACCTTAGGATTGACAACATCTAATATACGTGGTCAAACCTATACAATTGTTGAAAACCTTCATGATGCATATCACACTTTGTTGGTGTCAAGAGACGCACTAGGATAGTAATATTAAAGCGTCGTGTACTTGCTACTAGTGTTGTAAGTGAATCAATAAAAACAACGTTTGATTACGCAAACAAGTCGAATGTTGCAAGTTAATCGAAAAACTCTAATGAAAATAATTGAAAGACGTAATATCCTTCAATCACTCAATAATGCCAATTTTTAGGCATTTTCTGCTAGAGCACCGCGTAAGGACAAAAATAATTTTGATGCTATAAGAGAAGTTGTTATTAAATTTTGGCATGATAACATTAGAGTTTCACCTAATACAAGAGATGTTATAAAACAGAGAGTTGGTTCTACTAATCGTGAACCACATCCAAAGCATTTCTTAGATATGACTCAAACTCAATTTTTTCGTAAGTTTGAACAAGAGAATCTGGAAATTAAAATTAGTCAACGTTTTTTTGAAATGTTGAAACCATTCTATGTGAAAATTAACCACGCTCACACCACTTGTTGTAGGCAACATGTTGAATTTGCGATGCATTATGCTAAATTTTTACGTATTTGTTCTATTTTTCATTCTTAAACTATGTTATCGGAATGTGGTGTTCAAGTTCCACCAATATCTTCTAGGGATTTCATTCTGCTATATTTTGTGAATAAGAAGTTGGACATTTTTTTATAGTTAGGATTGTTTAGATGGAAGTTGTAGTACATGCGACAGATTACCTAAATTGGAAAGTTGCATCCATAAGCAAACCGAAGGTACAATAAGACATAATTTAGTTGAGTTTGATAAATATAAATCAGTTGCATACCAGTTGAAAGATGGAAAAGAGTCTAAACGGTGTGAGCTAGTTACAAAACAAATGCCTGTTTTCTAATTTTTGAGAAAATTTAAGGCTGAAATTGTTTATGAGTATGCTAGGCATACACATAGAGCTCGATGGTTAGATGAATAGTTTAAGATATGTAAGGACACATTTCCTATTGGTACTATTGTTTCAGTGGTTGATTTTGCAGAGAATTACACTTTGCAACCACAAATGGAGGTTCAATCGCAATATTACAACTCAGTACAAGTTGTCATTTTTGTGCATATAGCATTTCTACATTCTCCTAACAGTACAGAGAATGATCAAATTTTTTTAAGAGAGTACCACTTTTATATCAGTGATGATCGTACTCATTCTACTGAATTTTTGTAAGGGTGTTTCCAGTTATTTTATGGAAACTTGTCTGATAGGGACATCCACTTCAAATAAAATTATATATGGTCAGATAATTGCACGTCTTAGTTTAAGAATGTACGAATGTTTTATTGGATGAGCAGAATGCATGTCAAGATGGGTGTGCAACATATTTGGAGTTTCACTGAGGCTGGACATGGAAAAGGAGAGCATGACGGTGCAAGGGCATGTGTGAAAAGAGCTCTTGCAAGAGAAGAGTTGAAGTACAAAGATGGTGCTAAATTAAAAGATGCAAAGAGCATAATAGAATGGTGTATTGACAACATGGCTTGAGGTTCTCAAGAAAATTCCACATTCACGAGATATTTTTAGTTGATAGAGGAACAAAAATTGCTAACTACGAGGATTATATGACACTCACCGGGTCTAGTGATATGCACTCATTTTGTAGCTCAAACGCTACTTCATGGGCCATATGGACAAGAAAGTTAACATGTTTTTCTGCATCTTGTATCGATTTTTTCACTATTGAGTGTGATTCACAAGAATGGGTGGATGAATGGATTTGTAGGCCTCTAACTCCACTTCCTAGTTATCAACCTCCACACACTTGTATTACGACTTGTTTTTACAGATGAATTTGTAACATCTAAGGACTTTGATGAAATTTTGATTTTGGTACGATAAGGTATTTATGGTTATTTATTTAATTTTTGTATTGAGTTATGTCCATTGAAATTTTAATATGTAATGTAAATTTGAGTTGTTCCAACCTTTGTTTTTTGTAGGACATGTGTTTGCAGTTATTGTGACAAAAGACAATGAAGAAGGAACAGACTATTTCTTATGTCGTTGCATTGAGGAAAGAAAGAAGTTGACTTCTCCTATTATAGATGGCAAAGATATTGAGTATCCTACAGGGTCAGTGGTAGTTACTAGAACTTGTCTTCAACGATATCCATTAAAAAACTCCTCTCTTTGGGTGTTTAAAGACTTTGAGACACACAAGAAAATATTCTTATATTCGCATCTAGTTCTAGTGAAAAATATTCAGCTATATAGATATCGAGGAAGGCCTAATAACAAGATTCTTTGGAAGGTTCGAGAGTCAGATCATGAAGCAATCTTGTCCGCTATTCAAAGTAGATCGATCTTGATGGTTCATTGGAATGAATTTACAATGCTCATGTCTGGTATATATAATTTCTTTGATATATATAATTTTTTTAGTTAGATAGATTTAAGTTCATATATTTTATTTTAAATTTGTGTATTTTGTATATATCTAGTATGGTTTTGATTTGAAACTTAAATTTCTTTGACTAACACTTTTATGTTCAGGTTAGTGGTGCCAGAAAATATTCCACCTTCACGTGGTTGGCACTGTTAGTAGATAATTTTAAATTCTTAAAGCTAAGATAAGCTTTCATTGTTTTACAAGAAAAGAGAAGCAATTAACAACAATTTATGTACCCGTGGAGGGGGTTCTTGGCTTCGGAGGAGGTAGCCTAGAAGCACCCAGTGCTTAGAGAATTGAAACGAATCCTCCCCAAGTGTTTACAAGACCATACCTACATGTGTGCACAATCGTTTTGGTGCCACGACCCACCGTTTATGAAATATAATGTTTGACAAACCTTACACTGGCTCAAACCGCACTATTTCACGCGTTTCAGAAACAATAGGCGGTGAGAGCACCAATGGGAAGAAAAACAACGAGAGAGGCTATTGTAGAGGGTCCCTATGCCGAAGTGTTGGATTAGACGAGACGTCTCTAGGTGCCACTTGAGTCCGAGTAGTCATCCGTCGAAGTTGAACAATATTTTGGTCTCGGGCTCTTAAGGGAGTACGCTTTGAATGAAGTAGCCCAAAAGCAATGACCTTGTCACACACCGAAACACCACCTCCTCTAGTGTTCACTGGCCACTCATATTTTTCCGCTGCAGATCGATTCAAAGGCCACAACCCACCGTTTGCAAAATATAGCATTTGACAACCTTACACTAGCTCAAATTGCACTATTTCACGCATTTGCAAACAATAGGGCAGCGAGAGCACCGATATGGAAAGGAAAAAACTGATAGATACTATTGTAGAGGGTCCCTACACCGAGGTGTTGGATCAGATGACACATCTATAGGTGCCACGAAGTCCGAGTAGTCACCCATTGAAGTTGAACGATATTTTTGTCTCAGGGCTCTTAAGGGACTACGCCGAACGAAGTATCCTGGAAGCAACAACCTTGTCGCACACCAAAAAAATGCCTCATTTTGCATTCACCTAGCCACCCAAATGTGTCAACAAATTTGGTTTGGTGCCATGACCCACCGTTTGTAAAATATAGTGTTTGATAACCTTACACTGGCTCAAATTGCACTATTTCGCGTTTGCAAACAATAGGGCAGCGAGAGCACCGATCTGGGAAGGAAAAAATTGAGAGAGGATATTGTAGAGGGTCCCTACATCAAGGTTTTGGATCAGATGAGATGTCTCTAGGTGCCACGAAGTCCGAGTAGTCACCCGTCGAAGTTGAACGATATTTTGGTCTCAGGGCTCTTAAGGGACTACGTTTGAACGAAGTAGCACGAAAAGTACGACCTTGTCATGCACCAAAACAACACCTCCTCTAGCATTCACCTAGCTACCTAGATGTGTCAAGCACATTCAATTTGGTACCACAACCCACCGTTTGTAAAATATAGCATTTGACAACCTTACACTAGCTCAAACTGCACTATTTCACATGTTTGCAAACAATAGGGCGAGAGCACCGATCTGGGAAGGAAAAAACCGAGAGAGGATATTGTAGAGGGTCCATACTCTAAGGTTTTGGATTAGAAGAGATGTCTCAGGTGCTACTTGAGTCCGAGTAGTAGTCACTGTCGAAGTTGAACAATATTTTGGTCTCAGGGCTCTTAAGGGACTACGCCCGAACGAAGTAGCCCAGAAGCAACAACCTTGTCGCACACTAAAACGACACCTCCTCTAGTGTTCACTTAGCCACCCAGACATTTCAACACATTCGGTTCGGTGCCACGACCCACCGTTTGCAAAATATGGCATTTACAACCTTACATTGGCTCAAACCGCACTATTTCGCGTGTTTGCAAACAATAATAGGGTAAGAGAGAGCACCGATCTAGGAAAGAAAAAACTAAGAGAGGCTATTGTAGAGGGTCCCTACACCGAGGTGTTGGATCGGGACGATATGTATGTAGGTACCACGGAGTTTGAGTAGTCACCGTCGAAGTTGAACGATATTTTGGTCTCAGGGCTCTTAAGGGACTACGCCCGAACGAAGTACTGGAAGCAACAACCTTGTTTCATACTTGAAAAAAACACCTCCTCTAGAATTCACCTAGCCACTGGACATGTCAACGCATTTGGTTGGTGCCATGACCCACTCTTTGCAAAATATAGCGTTTTGACAACCTTACACTGGCTCAAACTGCACTATTTTGCGCGTTTGCAAACAATAGGGCAACGAGAGCACCAATCTGGGAAGGAAAAAACTGAGAGAGGCTATTGTAGAGGGTCCCTATGCCAAGGTTTTAGATTAGATGAGACATCTCTAGGTGCCATGGAGTCCAAGTAGTCACCCGTCGAAGTTGAACAATATTTTGGTCTTAGGGCTCTTAAGGGACTACGCCCGAATGAAGTAGCCCGGAAGCAACAAACTTGTCGTGCACCCAAAAATGCCTCCTCTAGCATTCACCTAGCCACTTGGCTGTTTTGGCGTATTTGGTTTGGTGCCACAACCCACTGTTTGCAAAATATAGCGTTTGATAACCTTACACTGGCTTAAACTGCACTATTTCGTGCGTTTGTAAACAATAGGGTAGTGAGAGCACCGATCTAGGAAGGAAAAAACCAAGAGAGGTTATTGTAGAGGGTCCCTACACCAAGGTTTTAGATCAGACAAGACTTCTCTAGGTGCCACGTAGTCCGAGTAGTCACCCGTTAAAGTTGAAGAATATTTTGGTCTCAGGGCTCTTAAGGGACTATGCCCGAACGAAGTAGCCTGGAAGCAACGACTTTGTCATGCACCAAAACAACACCTCCTCTAGTGTTCACCTGGCCACCCGGACATGTCAGCGTAGTCAGTTTGGTGCCATGACATTCGAGGCATGACTTCTCACTCCTTGCCTCCGTTCATTTCTTAGGACTCAAAACATTCAATGTCACTTGTTTACCTTCCATCTCTCTTGTTCTCTTTGGACTTGCCTCTTTCCTCTTAGGTGCTTCATCACTATCCTTGCTTTTCTCTCTTGAGATATGTTGTTGTGGTGATCTCTCTCCATCCTCTGCTGCCCCAGCTATGTGCTTACATGCTCATTATGTTTGCATTGTAATATGGTCATGCTCTTGGCTACCTTGAAACTTTTTACATACTTTTCATCCCTTAATGGGTATCTAATACCCTAATTATCATGCTTTGAAGATTCACAAGAATAAAGCATTCCCTTGTTATTCTAATAGTGGATTAAGTATTTGAATATAGGTCAAGAATACTAAATGGAGTTGAAATTAAATGAGCCATAATTGCTAGTGAAGCAAGAACTAGTGAAAAGTGGTGAGTAAAGGTAAGTCATGTTAAAGGAATGAAATGCATTTATTCATTGTTTCTAATAGTATGGTGAGAATGTGAACATATGAATAAGATTATCAATAAAATGCTAAGGCAAGTAGCTTCAAGTTTGCATATTTGGATGGAATTTTAGAAGGAGAGTGAAGTGGCCAATCAAGTCACTTATGAAGCATGCTAAAAGAAGTGAAGGAAACAAATAAGTGAGAGCCTATGAAGGAATAAGAGGAAAATAGTTTCCATGCACGAGAAACATGAAGAAGAGAAAATAATTCTCATAATGGAGAACATAGCACGAAAGAAGAATAATGGAGGAGAAAGGAAGTGCAAAATGAAATGCTTAGAGAATAAATAGGTACTCATTCAATATGAAATGGGAAACAAGAGGAAAGTGGTGAGAAAAGGTCAAATTTCAGTTTGAGGCAAGCATGTAATGGTTGTGATCAATAAATGAAGAAAGTGAAGGAGAGAGTGAATACTTGTTGTACATGAGGAAATACAAAGGCTTGAGGAGATATTTATGACAGGATATTCAAAGCAACAAGAGACAAGTCAAGAGAAAAAAGAGTGAACAATGGAAAAATAAGAAGGAGAAAGAAAGAAGTCTTGAATACATACAAGCAAATAAAAGGAAAGAGAGGATGGTAAGTCCAAGAAGAAAGAGACAAACAATGAAAATGAAAGAGAGAAGTGAATCTACTTTAAACGATAATCAAATTGAATGTTTAACTTCTTAGTTGATTGGCATATAACACCAAATTATAAAGAGATAAGGTGTGTACATCTATTGATTCCCTTAATTTCTTAACAATTGTACCATGCAATGTTGCACCATAAGTAACGTTATATTCATATAGTTCAAGATGAACTCTACCTCACTTATTTCTATCAATGTTCGCATTAGTTGATATGCAACTGATGAGTGTTAGCTTTAAAAGAAAAAAAAATTAATTACATATTGCCCTTTTGTAGTTCACCTAGCATGGTTTTGCTTAATGGAATAGGTTTGCTTAACAATTGTACCATGTAGTGCTCGGGACATGGTTTTTAATTTTAAATCAAACATACATATCTAGAACTAATAAATGGTCATAAAAACATACATAGAAGGATATCATACATGTAATGAAATCAAATCAAACATATAAAAGTAATATAATAATGAAAACCAATACACATGGATATATAAGAATCAAACAAAGTGTGCTCCAGACACACGTCTCTGAAAATATGTAAGTTCATAACATGTGTACATCTCAAAATAAGTGTGTCATAATGTATATAGGACCACATGCGGTTGCAAAAGGCTATATATATACAATGGACTATATGAAGAAACATGTTCATGAGGACCAAGATGGCCCATAGATATATATCTATGTACATCCAGTGGACTATGAATCTACTCATAAAACATCTTCCCTCTCTTCGCCTTGCTAGAAGTAGAATGTCCACGACACTGGGATGTAGTGGGGAGATGCCACTATGGATTTCATTCGTGTGGTCTAGGTGTCTCTAAGTAGGTCTCGCAACCTAACTTCGCACATTCATAAACAACAAGTTTTTAACACCCAAAATTTTAAAATACATTCAAAATTTAGAAACTTGTACAATTTAGTTAAAATGCATGTGAAATCTTAGCGCAAATGTCATGATCCTATCAGCTTTTTCATCGACGCATCGCAAGGACAACAATAGACTCACGAGCGGTAAGCTACATACAAATAATTAATTTTCAAATTAAATATTTCACATACATACAAAATTTGATATTGTAGATTTAAGTAATGAGAAATAATGAACCTCCAAAATTTAACAAATTTGAAAAAGTTTACCTCAATTAGTAGATTTGCGAGATGCTATGGCAAGTATCTATAAAGTAGCCTCCATGATCTGCATATATGGAGGAGTCTCTCGGCATTCATAATCTATAAAAAAAAATATGTACAAATCAATATTAAAATCTACATGATCTATGCACCACATAACAGAAGTCCAAAGCATGTAATCCATGTGAACTTCCACGATTAGAAACAAAGTGTAAAGAGAAACTAACCTATGTAAAATTCATGTGAGGCATGCCAATAGCCTAAGTTCCTAGAAGCGAGATGATGACCCGCTGTGCTCCGTGTATAAAATATAAACATATTAATATGTACAATATACACGTGAAACATTATAATAATAATCTAGTGTAATCAAATGAAATTAAAAATATAAGTTTGCACAACTTGAAACTTACCTTTGAAAAACACCCAACCTATACTAGCTAGCATGTTGACCCTTGGATGTTTCCTTCACCGCAGCTCTTGCTATTTAAAATAAAATAAAAAATTAGTTTTTACATGTATGTACATGACGTACAATCAAATCAAATACATATATATTAAAATCATATTATTTGGTATTTAAAATTTTACCATGAAAAACATCCCCAAAGTTCCAAAAACATCTCATCTATAAAAAGAAATCATGTGAACCAGCAAATGATGTCTCGCATGCAAATGCATACGGCACCACATGATCCATAGTGGTGTGGTGCACTAGAACTAGCGCCTCCACCAACATCACCAGATGCAAACGGTCACTATGTTGGGTCGAGTGTCATTGAGCTCCCTTAATGCATGCAAAGTGTGTCAATATCCACAACCTCCTTCACCGTAGGAGGGATAAATGAAGGTAATGGGGTTTTGGGGCATGGGGATCCTTGGTTGACCTACACGTGCACCAGTCTACTCAGTGCAAAGCCACATCCTTGACCAAAAAAGTCAAAAAAGCTAAAAGAATTTGGGACCTCATTAAGCACGAACTCGCAATATAATTTCTTAAAAAAATAAAGAGGAACCTCATTGTTGTTGCATGGTGGATAATCAAAAACTATCCACCATCGGTTCCAAAAATTGTTTTTGATTCGGTCATCGTGGCACCAATGGATTGGGAACCGTTTGCAAGTAACTGCAGGGGGCATTGGTTCTCGGGTCAATAAATAATGCACAAATGAGGTCTTTTCCATTTTTTTGTCTTTTACGGCCGCATGGGATAATTTATCTGCATACCACCACCTACAATCACCTCTAAAGGTATTCCATCTATGTATTTGGTTGGTTATGGAGTCGACTTCGCTAATCAATGTTTGCAATGTGTTGGCTAAAGTCATGCGGGATGGATTTGTGGCATGATTTTGTCTTATAGTCTGAATAAGGTTCTCAATGACAATTTTATTTTCTTGAATTCTTCCAATGATATTATCTTGTGTTCCTGTTGGTTCAATGGGGACAAAAGGAGCCACAGGAGGCGGATCTATGTTTGGAGGAGGGTTTTGAGGAATGTTTGGAGGGTTTTGAGGAATGTTTTGATGGTTTGCATGATTTTGAGCTCACGACCAACCTAACAAAACAAGAAAATTGTATACATAAACAAACATTTCAAAAAACCCATGAAAATACAAAAAAACCTAAAATGCAAAAAAAATGATTAAAATCGGGGGCTTACCTCCTTGTCTTGGTGGCATGGTTGAATCTATCATGATCCAAAAGTTTGATGAGCAATTTTGAGGTGGTATTCAAAGCTCCGAGTGAAAACGTCTAGGAGAAATCGCGGTTTGAAATGAAAAATGGGGAAAATGAGGACTCTCGAGACTTTTTTTTTTTTGTCTTAGAGTTCTGCGATTGCGGTTTATAACCACGCTCGTGGTTCTAAACCACGATCGCGGTTTTAGGTTTGGTTATTGCCAAACCTGAAATTCAGGAACCATGATTGCGGATTACAACCACAATTACGGTATATAAACTACGATCGCGGTTCCTGAATTTTAGTTTTTATGTCCACGGAATTGTCCACCAACTTTGTACACTTACCCATATGTTTTCTCGAAGCATGGGTAGATATGTCATTAATCTATGTAGTCTAGTGCCCATTGGAATATACTACACATAAAAAAGATAAACATCAATTTTTTTAACTTGTCTCCACTTTTGTCTAAAACATCTATATGCTCTACATGTCATCATAGAATACATATAGTTTTGATTTTTTTACTTACGATAATTTTTATAAATCAATTTTATATCATTTCTAAATACATATTTTAAACCCTCATTCGTGTAGCATTCAATAACTTTTATTAATTTTTCTTATATTCGAAATATACCTCTAAAATTTAAATGTCAAATATTTTCTATAATCAATAAATATATAATATTCAATAAACTTATAAATAATAATCAATAAACATATAAATACACTAATAATAAAGTAATTAGCCACTCTTGTACTAAATTAGGTGTCTACATAGTTTTTATTTTGTGCGTGCGCGCATGTGTGTGTGTGTGTGTGTGTGTGTGTGTGTGTGTGTGTGTGTGTGTGTGTGTGTGTGTGTGTGTGTGTGTGTGTGTGTGTGTTGTCATTGAATCTCACACACTAATAGTGAGAAGGGGGGTGAATAAGTAGTATACATACTTTGAATTATTTAAACATTATCATCCATAAAAACAAAAATCACATAATATATAACAATTTCATAACCATATAACAAAATATTTATGTGGAAACCATTTTGGGAGAAAACCACAGAGAAAAGACTTTTGGATCTTTTGTCCAAATCTAGCTCGAAATATCTCAATATACATTTTTAGGAACCAACCCACTGGAGACACCAATCCCCAATGTTTAACACCAACTCAACCGGTTCATGAGCACTAACTCACTAGAGAAACCAATCCCCAATGATGAGCACCAACTTAACTAATTTGTATGCACTAACCTACTGGAGACACCAAGTCCAAAATTGTGAGGCACCAACGAGAACAATACATGAACTGACCTTTTGTAATTGCTCCTTCAGCCTTATGATGGTATTTCAATCACTCTCTTCATTCACATAGATCAAATCCTTCTTCCAACATGGACACTGGTCCAATTAATGAAATTAGATCACTTTATACTATGCTCTTCAATCTTTTTAACACTTTCATCTACTTACTCTACTTGCACTTGTCCTTCCACTCATAATGCAGCTCCACCTCTTCTCAAATTCAAAACTCACTTCATTATCAAGTAATCATGCTCTACTTTTCTCTTCCTTCAACAATTTTTCATTTCAATTTTTTTGAGTTTTCTCTTCCTCTTCTTCATCAATTCATCATTACTTCATACTCATAATTTCGTAGATTGAGCAATAGGGCGGAAGCCTGATAATATTTTATTAAACTCAATCAACCATTTACAGAAAGTAGACTACAATACTTATAGGTATTGTACAATCATGTGTAGACAAAAGAATAGGTTACACAAGTACAACCAAAATTACAACTTCTATAAATCATCCGAGAAGCACACAAAAATACAACCAACAAATTATACTGTTAAAACAATATAACAACATCCGTGAAAGACAAATATGGTTTAAAAACCATATGACAACAAAAATATGGTTTATATTATAACCATTATTATTTAATTAATAAAATTAATTAAATAATTATACTATGCATAATTAACCTAACATTCCCCCCTTAATTGTCCATTTCTCGAATAGATGAGGAGAGGAACTCTCTGAACAACTCGAACTTGTCACGTGCAAGTGACTTTGTGAAGATATCTTGCCCATTGTTCAGTTGTTGGAAAAAATGAAGTTGGATGTTGTGCTTCAACACATGCTCGCGTATGAAATGAACATGTATCTCAATGTGCTTTGTTCTCTCATGAAAAATGGATTGCGAACAAGTTTGAGAACACCTTCATTGTCAACATACATGGTGGTTGGTTTGTCCTATGGTATTCCAAGTCCTTCGAGTATGCGATGTAGCCAAATCACTTCACAAATAGCTTCTCCTGTCAGAATGATACTCGACTTCTATGGAAGAACGAGAAAAAAGTGTTGTTTCTTGCTTCCCCATGATATTGGTCCAGATCCCATAAAGAATACAAATCCAAAAGTGGATTTTCTATCATCAATATTTCCTGCATGATCTTAATCTGAATATCAGACAAGAAGAAGTTGTCATTCTTCTTGTATTCTAGACCAAGATCCACTAATCCTTTGAGATATCTCAAGATGCACCTTGCTTCTTTCAATGACACACTTTGGGTTCCTGCATGAACCTAGATAGATAACTTACTACAAAGTTGATATCTGGTCTAGTGTAGGTAAGGTAAATGAGACTCCCGATCAGCTGCCGATAGAGAGTGGCACTTACCTCAGGAGATGGATTTGAATGAGATAACTATAATTTTTTCTCCATGGGTGTAGCAATTGGTGTGCAATCCATCATCCTAAACTTTTTGAGCGTAGTCTTGGTATATTTCATCTGAGAAACAAAAATATTATTCTCTTTCTGCCACACTTCTAATATAAGAAAATAGTGCATCAACCCGAGATTGGTCATGTCGAATGATCGATTAAGATCTTTCTTCATTACATCGATCATCCTCACTAAACTGCTAATGATGACTAGATCATCGACATAGACAACAACAATCACCATCTCCCCCCCTTGCTTTTTGAGGTAGAGATTGGGATCATATGGATTTATAACAAATCCATGTTGTACGATATGCTCATCAATCTTGATGTACCATGCCCGTGGTGTCCTGTTTGAGGCCATACAGAGATTTCCTAAGTCTGCATACCTTTGCTTCTTGACCAGGTACTACATATCCCTTAGGTTGAGTCATGTAGACTTCTTCTTGTAAATATCCATTTAGGAAGGCACTTTTTACGTCCATTTGGTGGAATTTCCATCCAAACTGTATAGCTAGAGCAAAGATCATCCTGATCATTTTGATCTTTGTTGTGGGAGCAAATGTCTCCTCATAGTCAATGCCTTCTTTTTGTGTGTACCCCTTTGCTACAAGTCTCGCTTTATACTTGTCCATTATCCCATCTGCTTTGTACTTTGATTTAAATATCCATCTGCATCTAATGGATTTCTTCCCTGGTGGAAGATCGACAAGCTGCCAAGTGTTATTCTTCATCACCGATTGATATTCATAATCCATGGCATCTTTCCAATATTTTGATTGTAGGGCTTCTAGACTACTGTAGAGAGCTCATCTGATTCAATAACTCTACTCATCAAAGAAAATTTAACTTCTTCTCTTGCTTTACTGTGAGTCCATGGTCTAGGGGTGGATGTATCCGGTGGAGCATCCATTCTTACATCTCGTAATGTACTTGTAAACCATTTAGGAATACGCTAAACTGTTCCCATGGGTCATAGTTCTATCTGATCAACACCATCATCCTCATCATTACTTTCATCTTCTGAGGGAACATCAGCTTCAATTTTTACAACAGGTGAAAAATCTACATCTTGTGAGTCTAGAGGAGGAGTCTCTGCTTCCTTCTTCTAAAAAAACTCAACATCTCTGCTGGTGTAGAATTTTTTGGTCTTAGGATCCATCAATCTATACCCAAGAGTCTCTTCACTATACCCAATGAAGATGAGTTTCTGTGACTTCATGTCCAATTTCTTTCTATTCTGTTTGGGTATGTGCATGCTTGCTTTGCACCCAAATACTCTAAGGTGTACAATGGATGGTTTCCATTTTGACCATGCTTCTTGTGGTGTTATTCCATCAAGAGAAGTTGTGGGCACTCTGTTCAAAAAATACACTATTGTCTTTGATGCTTCTACCCAGAATGTCTTTGCAAGTCGGAATCATCGATCATGCATTACACCATTTCAATAATAGTATGATTTCTTCTCTCAACAACACCATTTTGTTGCAGTGTGTGTGGAGGAGACATTTGTCTACGAATCCCTGTGAGTTTGTAGGTAGTCTCGAACTCATCACGGTGAATTCCCCCCTGATCGAGCGGAGAGTTATGATGTGACGACTAGTTTCTTTCTCAATGTTACTTTGAACTTTTGAAGGTTTCAAACACTTCACTTTTCTTGTGAAGATAGAAAATCCACATTTTTCTTGAATAGTCGTCAACACAAAGCATGAAGTCTGGAACCCGAATGACTTGTTGCGTATTGAACCACAAAGATCGGTATGAACCGGGTCAAGTTTACCATGAGATCGAAATGTACTCCTCTAGAAATGAAGCTCTGTGTTGTTTTTCTGCTAGGAAGTGAGGACACTTGTCTGTATCCTTCTGAAGAGATGGTAGCCCATGTACCATATTACACCTGGTGAAGTGTTTCGAGATATTTGAAACTTACATGACCAAATATCGATGCCACAATTGTGCTGAGGTGGAGTTCTTAGCCACAAGTGCTTGATCATCTCTGTGAACAAAATCAAGTTGGAACATGCGTCCCACATTAGAGGCTTTTGCAATTATTTTTGAGCCTCTTGATTTGTCTCGAATCAAACATGTTTTCTTGCCAGATTGACTATCAAAGTCAATTTTTAGGTTTTGATCTAGGAGTTGACTGACTGAAAGTAGATTCTTGGTCAACCCAAGGACATATAGGACATCTGATAGTCTACATTTGCGTGAACCAAGGGGTAGAGAAATTTTCCCAATCCCCTAAACTGTATATGAAGAATCATCTCCCAATGAAACATGATTTTTCAATGGTGTATCCCTCATTGAAATAAACCAGTCTCTGTGGCTGGTCATGTGTCGAGTGGCTCCTGAATCAACATACTAGACATCACTAAATGACGTGGATGGTTCACTTGATCGAGTAGTGAACAAGAAGTCTTCATTATCTGATTGTTCTTATTGCTCAACAATATTACCTTGCTGGTGGGGTCTTCTTTTCCAGTTCCCCTTTTTCTACCCGTGATTTTTGTTAGAATGTCCCTTGTAAGATTTTTGTTGTTGAGGTCCAGAGTTGTTGGATGAACCTTTCTTGTAAGTATTGTACCAACAATCTTGTAGGTTATGTTCACTTTTGCAGATTGGACATTGCTTCTTTTGTTGTCTATGCCCTTGATACTGATTTTGATTTTGGTACTTTTGATAGGAATTAGGTTTTCCTTTACCTTTTCCTTTCCATTTTGATGTGAAGATAAAGTGTGCTCCTCTTCATCATCCTTATTGTGCATTACTTCCTCTTGTTGCGAGTAGGTTTACCAGTTTTCAAAACCAACTAAATCGTTTTTAACACATTTAGTGTTGTGACAAAAATGTAGTAAGAAGAGGGGAGTGCTCTCATAACAATGGGAATGAGAGCATCATCTATGACTAGTTCTCCCAGGGCTAGAAGTGAAGCCCTCAATTCTGTAACTCTTCTTAAGAAAGCTTCAATTTTTTCATTCTGTTTGAACTTTAGTGTGTGTAACTGACTCTGCAAATTGAGTATAACATTCTTATTCTTGGCCTCATATACTATGCTCAATTTATCCCACACTTCTTTTGTTGTTTTGGCATCTCGAATGTGGGGTTGCACATCATTAGACACTCCAAACAAGATGATGAGTTTGGCCTTCTGATCTGCTTTATCAAACTGCCATTGTTGTGTTGTATCAGTTGTTGATCTGGTCAGAGTACCATTCACAACAGGCCAAATTTCTTCAAACTCAAGCTGTGTCTTGATTTTAGTCTTCCATGCAGCATAGTTGTTTCCTCTGAGAAATTGTGAATCAGGAAGAAAAAATTTGGGGGTATTGGTGCCCATTTTGTAGAGATCACTGACAGGGTTTGGCTCTTATCACTCCAGGTATTAGGTCTCCCAATCTATATACCATCGGTCGATATATTGAACCTTTATATATGCACACGCTTCCAATTTACCCGTCGGTACGTGGAAGAAGCTCGCCATTTCTATATACCCCGGCGGGATTTGAAAGAGGCGTTAACATACGTGAAAGAATTCAATACGTGGTACCAAGACAATACGATGGGGTCTCTACGATTATTGACACTAGATCAAAGAAATAACCTCATACGCACACGTAACTTCACTATATACTTGGATAATTTCTCAGTCTGGATTTATGTCGTGCAATCGTTCACGAGATAGATGGGATGGTTCATAGTGTGTGCACTGTGACCTTATTACTCCATGTCGATTTAAAGGGTCAATGCCGAGACGACGTTGTTACAGCTATATTAGGCATTAAGTGCAATAGTATTCATGACGACTTTACTTGTAAGCGCTTCCAGAGGCATTGTATATACCGAACACTTTGTGAATGAGATCTAAGATATCGTGAGTGATACTGAGAACCAATTTTTACTATTTTTTCTTACAATTCTACCAGTTTTCTAGCAGTTACAAAGTTTGTAGTTGACTATGGCAACCTGCAAATTAGTACAATATTCTAAAGTATACAAATTGCATTCAAAAATTTTGAAAATTGAATGGCAGGCAATTTTTTTGTTTTACGGGCCTTGGTGGCCTCCGAGCCCAAAATGACCCAAAATGCAAAGAATTGCAAAAAACCAGCTGAAAATGCAATTTTTAGGTATCCCCCTTTTGGAGAAATTTGCCGGAATGAAAAAACAGGCTAAATGGGAGATTTTTTTACCCTAAATTAGGGATTTCTCCGCTAAATTTAGTTAGTTATAACTAAATTCAAAATTTCTACTAAAGTTAGCGGTCCTACCAACTTTTTCGCCAAATTCAAAAATCAAACACTTGTGTTGGGGGTGGGGGTTGAACCTGAAACCTCCCACTAAAGCTTTCCCTCTAACCGCCTTGGCCGCTTAAGCTTATTTGAATATAAAACACAACATATTGCATTTGAAGTAGAAGAAAAAATGACTTACCTCATTAAATAATACGTGGCAGAGGTTCCACATGGCTACGAATGAGTAGAAGGTGATTTAGGGATTTTTCTTTGCTCAAAAACTGGATCCGATGTTATTTTCTTCACCGTGCTTTATTACCGTTGCCTTTTTTTTTGTTGATTTGCTGCTGCTGTCTTCATTGATTTGTTTTCCTCTGTTTTGTTTCCTTTCTTGCACGCATGTATAGAGTGCTAGATCATTTTTTTATTGTTTGTTTTGCTCACTATGTGATTTGTGCTTGTGCAGGTCGGTGTTGGTTGTGTAGGAGGAAAATGGTCACTTTGTGTAGGTCTGCATGACTGGTTTCCTCATTGAATGCAATGGTTCGAGTTAGAGATGAACGTGTTGGTCCGAAAACTATCGGTTAGGGAGATCATGGGGAAAGCAGACCAGCATTGTGTGGGGCATAGCCCTCTTTGACAAATCTACACTATTCTAACTTCAGGGGTTTGGGATCTCATCCCAGTAGAGGTAGTTCCAACAACGAACAGAAAGGTAGGAGGAAGGAATGAGGAGGATAGATTTGAAGGAAGAAAAGAAATGAATTCCAAGATGGAAAGGTCAGAAGGTTTATGCTTTGGGCTGGTAGTAAATAGAGCCAAACTTACTTGCATAAACAATTAAAGCAATATTGATGAACATATGACAAAAAGTAGGAATGAATCCAACAGAATAAAAACATAGATCTAACTTAAGAAAGATCTGATGCAAATAACACACACATTAAGCACAAAGTCTGAATATATGTATTAATATTTCTTCTATTACAAGAAAGCACAAAGTCTTTCTCTCCTCACTTCTCTTTTCATACAAAAATGTCCACCTGGAATACAACAAGTATTCCAAGTATTTATAGAAGGAGAAGAAGAAAGAAGACAAAAACAAACCAACCACTATTTACAAAATATCTTACAAGATATTTACAAAATATCTAAAAAGTCAAAAGTTGACTTTGGGCAAGTTTTTGGATGACAACATCCCATGGTGCAACATGGATGATGTCATCATAAATGCCAACATGCTTTTTAAATATTTTACAAAAATGATCAAAGCATACACAAGAGGAGAAACTACTCCTCATCATCCCTTTGCTCAAACTTGGTGTCTTGCTTTTGATCAGGAGAGTCGATGTGACACTACGCTCGATATTCCATAAACTTGCTGATCATCACTTGAAGTTGATCATGATCTGGACCTTTAAAATGGTCCAATGACTTCACAAGTTTCTTTTTCATTCTTGAGCTTGTTAGTAACTCGGTGAAAGTTTCACATGCATCGATCAAAAAGCCAATGAAGTCATGGCAAGCCAAGAGGTTATTGATTGACTCTCGGTCGAAAGTGACCTCTAGTGCCAAACCTTGAGTGATGATAGCCTTGAAGCAGCTGGAATGTATCATCTACTTCCCTCAAGTTATATGATTCATTGAGCATCCCTAGAGACATTTTGTAATGTATCTGCTCCATGTTGTATCGTGCATCAGGGCTTCATCTTTGATTTTATCTATTCTCTCTAGGATATATTCCATTTGATCAACCGGTAATCTAAAGCGATGAGAGCTTTGTTATGTGCATGTGGGTGATCGATAATGCCGACCTTCAATAGGTCATCAGCTGAGCAGTCAACCATGGTTTGAAATGTTTCATGTTGCAACCTGGTGTTATCCAACTCCTCGAGAGAGGGAACCTGCTACTACTTGTAGCTCCTTATTTGCTTGGGTTATATCTTGATAGAGCACTGTGAATTTCCCAATCATTTCTTGACCATCTCTGAGGATCCGCTTGATCAAGATGATACTACTACGCCTTGTTCACCAATCTTAGCATATTCATTTATTTTATCTTGACTGAGAACTTGAATGGGTTGGTGCATTCTGGAGGAGCGTTGCCCATTTTCTGCAATGCTTGGAGGAGATGTTTGTTTTGTTCCTTGAGTATTCTCTTCTCCTCTTTTGCTTCTTGGAGCTTCTTGCAAAGAGCATCACCACAGACAAGGCTTCTCCTTGTAGGCTTTCAAGATGAGGTCCCCATTGTGACTTGAGTCACTGTGAAGTCTGTGGGAGACAGATCTTCTTTTCTCTTGGTGGGATCCGGGTAAGCTATCTCCATGACTCTCTCCCCGAAGTGCTTTTAGAAAAGTGAGTTATCACTTTCTGCTTCTTGGTTCCCTTCTTTGGAATGATGGAGAAATCCATGGGTGTGATGGGAACCTTTCTCTTATGCTGGCCCAGATGGTCAGAAATCCAACTAGGACTTATGGGAGTGGGAGTAGAGGAAATAGAAGAAGAAATGGGAGTGAGAGGGGGAGAAACTGTAGAGGCCTCAGGGAAGTAATGTTGAAACACTTGGTGGTGGCATTGACAAGGAGTCCAATGCACCGTTACTTGTGGGGCTTGGAGTTACTACAGGAGAAGAAAAGGACATGGAAATGGAAGGGATCTACAATTGGATGGAGGGAACACTGGGTGATAGATCCGCGAGAGAGGAGAAGATGGAAGAGGTGGGAGATGGAAGGGAGGAAGGGAGAGGAGAAGACACATCCATAGGAATAGATGCTTCAATGACAGGAGGAGAGAAGAAATGGAAGAAGGAACACTGGGTACCTCTGTAGTTGTAGTTGTGATAACATCCTGGGTGGATGTATCCATTGAAACCTCTGTTGTTTCTTCTTCTTTACCTGGAGACACCAGGTCGACTATTTGCTTCTCAGAAGTAGAAGGAAGGCCTTCAGGAGTTTCTTCTTGTTTTCTTGATTCACCCTCCTTGTCTTTTCCTTTTCCTTTCGGCACATGGGCGGTCTTGGAGGTGCTCTACTTAAAGGAGAAGTAGTGAAATCTACTCCGAGGTAGGTGAGACCATTCTATTTGCACCAATGTTAATGCACTGCAATGTGGGCTTAACCCTTTCTGAATGGTTTTGGTGCTTTGGCTCTGTCGATCTCCACGAATGGCCAATCATCCCCATCTGTGTCAAGGTAAACCTGATCAATTTCTTGATCAGTCTCTTGGAATTCCTTTGGGATGATGGCTACGCCATAGTGGATGATCTCCTCCAGAGCCAGTCGGGAGTGATCCTTTCACCTGATGTCTATCTCATGTGTCAGGTCGATCCAAATGTCCTCGATCTTGGGAACATGGATGGGATCAATTTTTTCCTTTGGGAGGAAACTCCGGCAGTCGAAGGTCGGCCTTGCTGGGAAGTTGTGCTTTCAAATTTAGCAACTCTAGCTCAACATACATCTCCCATGCTTTGGCAAGTGTGGGGCAGGTGTATCGGCCAACTGTAAGGGGAATGGGTTCCTCCTTTCTTTCTCTTCATGCACTTCTCATGATAAGTGATTAGTTGCCTTGACAATTCCAAGAGGATCCTTTGGCCCTCCATAAACCTTGGCAAGCTTCGTTGGTTCTCCCTCAAAATTCACAGCTCGAGGTATGTGAATGTGGGGAATTGTGTGAACAATGCTCCCCATTTCTTTGTAGCAGCAATCACACTAGGCTGGTCTCGACCGTGTCTCATGTTTGGCCTCAGCAAGCAGATTACCTCATAGAAGAAGGCATCATTAATTTTAGAGAACTGGGAGATGTTGGCCTCAAGCTTTAGCTCTGGGTAGAACTCGTATATTTTGACTTGGGGCCATACCCCATTTCGAGCTAACCCTGCGAAATCCTCTTGCTGATGCAACACATATACAACGTAGGAATTCATGTAGAACTTCCCTAGTTGTTAGAACTTGTTGAAAGCTCTTTGGGAGATGGTGTCAGTGTTGATGATCTCACCCCAGTCGCAGAAATGCATTGATCGGAGTGCATTCTTGCTCATGGTCTCCAGATACCTCAACATCCATTTGTGGAAATAATGGGCATCAAGGAGCCCAAATACTCTATTTAAGAAGGTGATTGTATCACTCAACTCTTCATTAAAGTCACTACGGTGGATGGTTTGTGGCCATCTGCTCACCAACTTCTTGTTCTTTAGATAAAGCTCGTTCATCATCTGCATGCATTTATCCTCATTATCATCCCAGGCCTTCTTGCAGTCTTCGATGCTTATTTCTACATATTGCCTATGATGAGG
The DNA here is from genome assembly GCA_018340775.1 of Taxus wallichiana var. yunnanensis. Classification (NCBI taxonomy): domain Eukaryota; kingdom Viridiplantae; phylum Streptophyta; class Pinopsida; order Cupressales; family Taxaceae; genus Taxus; species Taxus wallichiana. The sequence continues at coordinate 876,646,395 of CM031240.1, read as the reverse complement.
AATGCCTAGGGTCAGTTCAAAGTGATGAGTTGTGAGGTCGATGATCATCTTGTGTTCTTTGTTTGACACATCTAGTGTCCTTTGTTATAGCACTAAGTAACCAACATGATGAACTCATTATTTACGGCACTAAGCTTGGAAGCCAAGGCTACAAAGTGCAATCCACTTTGCCCACTAATTTGTTCATCCATGGGCCCTTTGCTTTTTCTAGTTGGTCCTCACCCAGAAATCATCCATGTCAAGATGATGTGTCTTGGAGTCTCTAATCAATGAGAGGTTGCTTCTTGCATATGAGTAGGCATTTGACTCTCTAGATACTTACTTACTTCTTCATCTGTTTTGTTAGACAAAAATTAGCTTTAGCTTTAATTTTTTTAGGTTTACACCAACCCTGGTTTCTTGCTTGATGAAGACATGTGTGAGCTCAAGGATGGATGTTGTTGTTCGGATTTATAAAAGATGAAGAATGACGTGGGGTCCACAAGCTCAAAAAATGGCACGTGGGGGTGACAAGGATGGCTGACAGGTGCAGAGAAAACACTTTTCACAATTTTCAATTCATGAAAATGATAGGTGTCGAGTGCATATTTATAGAAAAAATTTGCATTTATTATCTCACCAACCACTTTTTGGCACACTTTTGAGTGTCGACATGAGAAAAGTGTGCCTTAGCTTTTAACTTTTGAGACGTTGACACAACATTTTCATGCCAAGAAAAATTTTAGCACACATTTTATGATGTTGACATGATATTTTCACACGCAAAGGACCAAAGGGGTGCAACTTTTGTGATGTTGACATAATAATGAGTGCGCCGAAAGGATTTTAAGAGGGGTGCATAGATTTTTTGGATGTCGACATGCGAATTCCTTGTGCCTAGTTGAAAAAAGGCACATTTTGGGATTGTTGTTGACACAAAGATGAGTGCCGAAGGAAGAAGTGAAAATGGCTAAGTCTTAAAAAAACTTGATTTTTGAAAGGGAGTTTTGGGCCATTTCAAACGTTATCAGACTTCCTTGGGGCCAAAATGGAAATTTTGGTATGGTTACCTATAAATTGCCCTTGTCAATTTTGCAGGATAACAACTAGCTCTTTCTGGGGACTATCTTTAAGTGAAACTTAAGGGTAGAGAATCCTAGATTTTCATGTGCCTATCCATTGGGTTACAGAGAGTCAAAAACAAGGGTGACCAAAAAGGGAAAGAAAGGGAACACACACACAAACAAACAAAAGAAAGAAAACACACAACGAAAAAAAAAAAAATTGTATAAAGAAGAGAGCAAGCTCTACTTCCTGAAGATCTTCAGGTGCTGCCTACTATAGGGAAGCGGGAGCTCGGTTCCATCTAGATATGAGAGATAGAAACTATTCTCTCCATTGAGCTACTTGATTTGTATGGCCCTCTCCAAAGAGAGTCAAACTTCCATGCATACCTTTCGGTTCTCTTCGTTTGTCCCATAGAAGAACAAGATCTCCCACTTGGAAATCTCTCTGCTTAGCTTTCTTTTCGAACAACCTCTTAACTTGATTTTGATGTTTAGTGATCTTGTCGACCACTTTCACTCACTTTTCTTCAAGTTCCATTAGGTACATAATCCTCTTTTCAAGAGAATTCTAAAAAGTTTCATCTTCAATTGCTCGAGCTAAGCAAAGCAGAGGAAGTTCTGTGGAGATAGGGATTTCAGCATCGATCCCATATAACACCTGGAAAGGTGACATGCCGAGAGACCTCTTTGGAGTGATACGATCCACCCACAAAGCATCATACAATGATTTTGTGCAGGACCATTGGTTTTCATCAACTAGCTTCCGTATGATAGTCACAAGTTCTTGTTGCTGGATTCTACCTGACCATTTCCTTGAGGATAATAATCAGAAGCATGAGCCAAGGTTATTCCGTATCCATAACAAAAACCAATTACTTCCCATGTGAAGAGAAGTTGGAAGCGTTATCAGCAACGATTTTGTGTGGAATGCCAAATCTCACAATAATATTCTCTTTGATGAAGTTGCAAACAACTTCAGAAGTGGCATGCTTGACAGGTATGGCCTCCACCCATTTTGTGAAGTAATCCATTGTTGTTAGGATGTAACTATGTCTCAACACTCGATTGAGGATTGAGTGCTCCAATGAAATCAATTCCCCATTTCTGAATGGTTCGTCAATGATGATGGGCCTGAGGGGAAATACAAGCCAACTTTGGTTTGCCAATGAACTGTTGGCAAAGTTCACATTTTGCTACCCAGGTGGTTGTATCTTGAAATAGCGTTGGCTAGTAGTACCTGGCCCGAATGATTTTATGTGTTGTCACGGATGAGGAGAAGTGACCACCGCAGGTTGAGTCATGAAAACTCTCAACAATTTTACCTCTATTATGGCTTATCAACACATCGTAGAAAAATGTTGTCAATTCCACGTTTGTACAATCCATCATCCCATATGACATATCTTGCGGCTCTGAGCTTCACCATTCACTTTTCCTTTGTGGTTAGGTGAGTTGGGCACTCACCATAGGTGAGAAAGAATGTGATGTAGAATACCATTCATCATTGGTTGCGACAAACAGAACCATGGGCAAAGAATCCACTTTCTCCAGTTCATTTTGTTCTCCATCAATGTGATCAACTTTCTCTTAGGTACCTCTGAGTCTTTATTTTCAGCCATTAGCTGACACAGGCCTTTACCTCTTACCAACTTTGGTTGGTTTGATGTCTAGGTCATATTCTTGGACCTTTCGTAAGCTCCCTAACTCCCGACTTTAGGGCCTTACCTCTTACCAACTTGGTTGGTTTGATGTCTAGATCATATTCTTGGACCTTTGATCCAATTCCTCGTAAGCTCCCTAACTCTGTTGAGTCAGGATAGACTTAACAGTCGTGTCAGGAACCAACACTACTGTATGAGAATTCAAAATATAGTAGCGGAAATTTTTGACTACTTTTACCATGGAAAAGGCATGCTTTTCCAATTGTGACATCTTCAGTTCATGAGGCTTAAGAGGAGAGCTCATGAAAGCAATCGGGGATTCAATATCCTCGGAGTTCTTTTGCATCAAGATAGCTGATATAAGTATGTGTAGATGCATAACTGTACATGATGAAGTCTTTGTTGAAGTCAGGACACACCAAAATAGGAGCATGAGCGATGGAGGTTTTTATGTCTTGAATGATGTCTTGCCTTCCTCACTCCATGGAATGTTTGGGACCCTTTCATCATATTAGATATATGATGAGTCTTCTCAGCAAAATCAGGAACAAAGCGTCTAAGAAAATTTACCTTTCGAAGAAAGAGTGAACACCAGTCTTGCTTGTAGGAAAAGTAAGGCTCTGAATAGCCTTGACCCTTTCGACATCTATCTTAGTTCCTTCTCTGCTGATGACATGTCCTAGCAGCTTTCCTTCGGTGACCCCAAAAACTGACTTCTTGGGATTTAGAAATTCCGTGCTCTCGGCATCTGATCAAGACTTGTTCCAAATGATCGCAGTGATCACTTCGTCTCTTGGAGAACACGGTCAGGTCATCTAGGTAAACTACGATGACTTTTCCCATCATACCTTTGAATGCAAAGTCCATTGCTCGTTGGAAGGTGGCACCGCGTTGATCAAACCAAATGACATTCTGTTGTAGGTGAAGGTACCCCAAGGAGTGGTGAACGTTGTTTTGAATTGATCTTCAGGCGTGACTTGAATTTGATTGTAACCTGAAAAACCATCAAGCATAGACAACATTTCTGAACCAGTTACTACCTGTAGCACTTGATCCATTATTGGCAGTGGATAGTTATCTTTTAAGGATGACTGGTTCAAGTTGTGAAAGTCCACACATATGTGTATCTCGCCATTCTTCTTCCACATAGGCACAATATTTGCAACCAAGTACTGTGATGAATTGGAAAAATAATTCTTGCATCAACATCTTCTAAATTTTAGCCTGGATGGTACCTGAGATTTTGGGGTTGTAATGCCTTTGCTTTTGATGAAAAGGCTTGACATCATCCTTGAGCGAATGTCATGCCGAATGTCCTTTGGCTTGAAAGACTTTAGATCAGCATAAGACCATGCTAATACATCCATGTACTTTTTAGCAACTTAATGAATTTTCACTTTTCCTCGGGTGTACAACACTTCCGATATTCATGGAACGAGGATGTTCCATGAGTACCAGATTGACGGATTCAGTTTTCGGAGAAGAGGAAGGATCATCCTGTCACTTTTTCTTGACAAAACGGTCATGATTATCAAATAATCATTCTAAGGAAACCAAACCTTTAAATCTTATTTCCTTTGAGCTGTATCATTGTTTCTTTTAGATTCATGTGCTTGACCGGTGAGAGACTCGACATGTAGAAGTTGATCCATGAAATGAAGTTCTTTGAAATTTTCAGCTTTCTCCAAAAAGGTGATAAGTTGGTTGTCATCATTGAACACTTGCCAGTGTTGTGAATTATCTGGCACACTTGGGTGAAAAACCACCTCAATGGTATATGTATCTATTTTTAACCCTAGGTGAGGGAGCATGAGAGAGGCTGAGATGGCCAATGAATCAGCCATGTCATTTTGAGCTCATGGAACTGCTTTGATTGAGAAAGTGTCAAACTCTTTGATGTTATCCCATACTGCATTGTGGTAGTGTCTGAGCCGGTCATTTTTACTTGATATATCCCTTTTACCTGATTGACAATTAGCTCAGCATCACCTTGCACTCTTAGATTCTTGATTCCTTTCTCTTTTGCAGCTTGCATGCCAAGTAACAAGGATTCATACTCGGTAGTATTATTCGTATTGAAGAACTGTAACTTGAAAGAAAAAGGGAAAATCTCCTCTTAGGAGATATTAGAACAGCCCCAACACCGCATCCACTTGTTGCACAACTGCCATCAAACTGCAATGTCCATACTTTGTTGAGATCCTCTTTTTGGATGAGAACATCCATTTATCTGAGTCGGTGGACAGAAGTATTTCCCATCCCTGATGATTGAAAAGAATCTGAGCCTTAGGGTCATTAGAGTTGGTGACTAGATATTTCTTTTGTGACTTTTGGTTCCAATGTCTGCATCACCCCTTTGATAGGAATCTTGGCTTTGGACCAATCCATATGAATTTCCCCACCAACTTCTTTACAAAATCTCCTCCCTAGCAATATCTTGTATCTTCTGGAATATCAGCTATGAGAATAGTCATTTTTACCCTTTTCTCAGAAATGTTGTGAATGCAAACTACGCATCCTTGATCTGACCAATCAATGGTACTTGTTTGGTTTCCATGGAGTAGCATCTGCCAAAAGGTTTAGTAAGTGTGAGGCCCAAAGCATGGGTGACCTTTGTTGGCATAACATTATCAGAAGCTCAGAATCAATTATATAGTTACTTAGTTTATGACCATTGATCAGGAGAGATAGGTAAAAAGGTTCAATTTTCCCGATGCGGAAGTCGAGGCAACGTTTACGTGAGATGTAGGAGGATGGGAAGAATTCCTTTTGGGGAAATGGGAGGAAGGATGGGCAGCTAGCTTTGGATATACTTAGTTAATCTTATAAGCTGCTCTGGGTTGGACTGAAGGTACTCAACTTAGACATCTGGATCTTGGTCTTTTTGGCATGATCAATTATATCGAATGTGACCAAGGGTTGTGCTAATGAAGGAATGAGTCCTTCATTTCACGTTTGTGGAGGAGGATTACTGGTCTTTATGGGATTGGAGGAAGGCTGAATTGGAGGAGAAATAGGAGGAAAATATTTCTTTACAAAAGGTTTAATAGGAGGTTGAGTAGGAAGGGGATTACCTCTTTTAGCGATCGTTGGAGGAGGAGTTACCATAACCTTTTCCTTTTGTTTTTCAGCAGAAACCTTTGCTTCTTTTCCTTGTGAGCGAGTGAAAACTACGTATGATTTTTTGTCCACTCGCATACCCTTGGGTACCCTCTTCTTCATCAGATTCCTCATCTTCAAATTCCATATACCCAATAGTAGAGTCGCAGTCGGTTCACCGACATCTTGATCATCTTCACCTTGACGAAAGGTTCTTCGTAATTTGGATCATCTTCTTTGATTTCAACCAAAGCATTAACTAGAGGGGCTTCAATTGCTAACCTTGGAGAAGCAAGCAGGAAAATGTGGCCTTTGGGGGCATTGTTGGGAGTGAAGTTCCTCCGTGGGATATCGGTATGGAGTAGTAGATGATGTTTGAGCCAATTGCTTCTTTAATGAGAGCAAGTCATTTGCCATCTTTTAGAATCTTTGGATCTGATGAGTAGCCTGAGAAGAAGTTGAAGCCTTTGATTTTGATGGCTCTCATCTTAACTCACTAGATATAAGAAGGTTGTCTTCTATCCGAATGGCCATAGCAGGGCAAGGACCAAGGTGGGTATCTGTTCCTGTAAAAGTAAGAAACTTACTTTGAACTCATGGTTTAAGAAGAAACACTTTTGATTCTCTAATGTTGGCATCATGGCAAGTGGCACACGGTTGATCAGTGAATTGAATTGGGTGATAAAATCATGCATGGTTTCATTGGCCTCCTTCTTCATGTGAGTGATTTGTGATAATAATGCAAATGCATCTTTTGAAGGTTTGTATATGTCTTCAAATGTAGTTCGTAATGTGGCCCAATTGGTGATGGATCCGGTGGTAAATGTTGGAACCATTCTGATGCAGGCCCTTGCAAGGTCTCAAGAAAGAGACGTATCGATACATACGTCCTCATGAGTCACATCTAGAATGTTGCATGACATAATAAATGCAGATATATGTGCGTCCATGCTTTGATTTCCGCTCCCATCAAATTTTAGGAAATTCTTGTGATTTCATTGGGGAGGGGTGTGACTGGATGTGGCAGTGCTAGAGGACCCATGGTGTTTCCCCATGGTACAGGTAGATTCTTGCCATTTGAAAAGTAGGAAAAAGAACATGAGTAGGGAGTGTGGTTCCACTTAGCAAAAGAGCACTGCAAGTTGATGTCGAGGCACCCTGTGAAATCTGGCTCTTTCATGGAGGTGAGGCACTTCTTGTTGATCGATCATTGAGTTTAGTGATGCGAATCATGTTGGAGTGATACTGAAATTGTGCCTTGAAGTAGATAAAAAATTGGATCAACTTCCCCATGAGCTCTTCTGCTGTGAGTAAATGGTTCACCCGCCAGCGTACCCATTCAGATCTGCAACAATTAAGAGTAGATTTACAACAATCTTTTTGTTTATACTTGCTGATTTTTTGATTTTTTCTAGCAAAAATCAGCAGCATGTACTTTTTCAATATTTAATTTTACCCTTTTAATAACAACCGATTGTGGTTTTTTGACAAAGATTAATAAGGATAAAAAGTGGGTTAATTTAGAAAGCTGATTTTCGGATCTTTGACCTGAATTTTGCAAGGTTTTGAAAATAACATGAAATATCAGAATCTCAGATCTACTAAAATATACAAGTTTTTGTAAAAACTCAGTGAACTAAAAGCTCTATCTGGTCCAGATCTATGGATTTGTATAAGGAAATTTTTAGTTTTGATCACTTATGCAAAAAAATTTAATTTTTAACAAAGAGTTAAAATTTGCAATCTGGTAGTGATTTTTATAGTTTTTAGTTATTTCCTTAGTTCGATCCCCAGTAGAGTCACCAAAAACTGTTGGTGAAAAACTATCGGTTAGGTAGGTCGTGGGGAAACAGGCCAATAGTGTGTAGGGCATAGCCCCTCTTTGAGATAGCAAAGTGAAACTGGTTTATTGCTAATCTATCAAGTAGGAATCTATGCAAATCTACACTATTCTAACTTCAGGGGGTTTGGGATCTCATCCCAGTAGAGGTAGTTCAACTACGAACAGAAAGGTAGGAGGAAGGAATGGAGGAGGGTAGATCTGAAGGAAGAAAAGAAATGAATTCCAAGATGGAAAGGTCAGAAGGTTTATGCTTTGGGCTGGTAGTAAACAGAGCCAAACTTACTTGCATAAACAATTAAAGCAATATTGATGAACATATGACAAATAGTAGGAATGAATCCAATAGAATAAAAACATAGATCTAACTTAAGAAAGATCTGATGCAAATAACACACACATTAAGCACAAAGTCGAAATATGTATTAATATTTCTTTTGTTACAAGAAAACACAAAGTCTTTCTCTCCTCACTTCTCTTTTCATACAAAAATGTCCCCTAGAATACAACAAGTATTCAAGTATTTATAGAAGGAGAAGAAGAAAGAAGACAAAAGCAAACCAACCACTATTTACAAAATATCTTACAAGATATTTACAAAATATCTAAAAAGTCAAAAGTTGACTTTGGGAAAGTTTTTGGATGACAACATCCCATGGTGCAACATGGATGATGTCATCATAAATGCCAACATGCTTTTTAAATATTTTACAAAAATGATCAAGCATACATAAGAGGAGAAACTACTCCTCATCATCCCTTTGCTCAAACTTGGTGTCTTGCTTTTGATCAGGAGAGTCGATGTGACACTGCGCTCGATATTCCATAAACTTGTTGATCATCGCTTGAAGTTGATCATGATCTGGACCTTTAAAATGGTGCCAATGACTTTGCAAGTTTCTTTTTCATTCTTGAGCTTGTCAAGTAACTCGGTGAAAGTTTCACATGCATCGATCAAAAGCCAATGAAGTCATGGCAAGCCAAGAGGTTATTGATTGAACTCTCGGTCGAAAGTGACCTCTGGTGCCAAACCTTGAGTGATGATAGCCTTGAAGCGCTGGAATGTATCATCTGCTTCCCTCAAGTATATGATTCACTGAGCATCCCTGGAGACATTTTGTAACTGTCTGCTCCATGTTGTATCGTGTGTCTAGGGCTTCATCTTTGATTTTATCTATCTCTCCAGGATATATTCCATTTGATCAACCGGTAATCTAAAGTGATGAGAGCTTTTTTATGTGCACGTGGGTGATCGATAATGCCAACCTTCAATAGGTCATCAGTTGAGTAGTTAACCATTGCTTGGAATGTTTCATGTTGCAACCTGGCGTTATCCAACTCTCGGAGAGGGAACCTGCTATTGCTTGTAGCTCCTTATTTTCTTGGGTTATATCCTGATAGAGCACTATGAATTTCCCAATCATTTCTTGACCATCTCTGAGGATCCGCTCGATCCAGGATGATATTGCTGTGCCTTGTTCACCAATCTTAGCATATTCATTTATTTTATCTGACTGAGAACTTGAATGGGTTGGTGGCCAGTCATAGGAGGAGTGTTGCCCATTTTCTGCAATGCTTGTAGGAGATGTTTGTTTTGTTCTTTGAGTATTCTCTTCTCCTCTTTTTCTTCTTGGAGCTTCTTACAGAGAGCATCCACAGATAGACAAGGCTTCCCTTGTAGGCTTTCAGATGAGGTCCCCATTGTGACTTGAGTCACTGTGAAGTCTGTGGGAGACAGATCCTTCTTTTTCTTGGTGGGATCCGGGTAAGCTATCTCCATGACTCTCTCCCCGAAGTGCTTTTAGAAAAGTGAGTTATCACTTTTGCTTCTTGGTCCCTCTTCTTGGAATGATGGAGAAGTCCATGGGTGTGATGGGAACTTTTCTCTTATGCTGGCCTAGATGGTCAGAAATCCAACTAGGACTTATGGGAGTGGGAGTAGAGGAAATAGAAGAAGAAAATGGGAGTGAGAGGGGAGAAACTATAGAGGCCTCAGGGAAGTAATGTTGAAACACTTGGTGGTGGCATTGATAGGAGTCCAATGCACCACTACTTGTGGGGCCTGGAGTTACTACAGGAGAAGAAAAGGACATGGAAATGGAAGGGATATGTAATTGGATGGAGGGAACACTGGGTGACAGATCCACGAGAGAGGAGAAGATGGAAGAGGTGGGAGATGGAAGGGAGGAAGGGAGAGGAGAAGACACATCCATAGGAATAGATGCTTGAATGACAGGAGGAGGAGAAGAAATGGAAGAAGGAATGTTGGGTACCTCTGTAGTTGTAGTTGTGATAACATCCTAGGTGGATGTATCCGTTGAAACCTTTGTTGTTTCTTCTTTACCTGGAGACACTAGGTGACTACTTACTTCTTAGAAGTAGAAGGAAGGCCTTCGGGAGTTTCTTCTTGTTTGCTTGATTCACCCTCCTTGTCTTTTCCTTTTCCTTTCGGCACATGGGCCGGTCTTGGAGGTGCTCTTCCTGAAGGAGAAGTAGTGAAATCTACTCTGAGGTAGGTGAGACCATTATTTGCACCAATGTTTGGTGCATTGCAATGTGGGCTTAACCCTTTCTGAATGGTTTTGGTGACTTTGGCTCTATCGATCTCCGTGAATGGCCAATCATCCCCATCTGTGTCAAGGTAAACCTGATCAATTTCTTGATCAGTCTCTTGGAATTCCTTTGGGACAATGGCTACGCCATAGTGGATGATCTCCTCAGAGCCAGTCGGGAGTGATCCTTTCACTTGATGTCTATCTCATGTGTCAGGTCGATCCAAATGTCCTCGATCTCGGGAACATGGATGGGATCAATTTTTGCCTTTGGGAGGTAACTCCGGCAGTCGAAGGTCGGCCTTGCTAGGAATTTGTGCTTCAAATTTAGTAGCTCTAGCTCAACATACATCTCCGTGCTTTGGCAAGTGTGGGGCAGGTGTATCGGCCAACTATAAGGGGGAATGGGGTTCCTCCTTTCTTTCTTTCATGCACTTCTCATGATAAGTGATTAGTTGCCTTGAAATTCAATAGGATCAGCTTTGGCCCTACAAACCTTGGCAGCTTCGTTGGTTCTCCCTCAAAATTCATAGCTCTGAGGTATGTGAATGTGGGGAATTGTGTGAACAACGCTCCCCATTTCTTTGTAGCAGCAATCACACTCGGGCTGGTCCGACCATGTCTCATGTTTGGCCTCAGCAAGCAGATTACCTCATAGAAGAAGGCATCATTAATTTTGGAGAACTGGGAGATGCTGGCCTCGAGCTTTAGCTCTAGGTAGAACTCGTATATTTTGACTTGGGGCCATACCCCATTTCGAGCTAACCCTGTGAAATCCCTTGCTTTGATGCAACAACGTATATACAACGTAGGAATTCATGTAGAACTTCCCAATTGTTAGAACTTGTTGAAGCTGCTGGGAGATGGTGTCATTGATGATTTCACCCTAAGCCAAAAAATTTGATCAGGTGCATTCTTGCTCATGGTCTCCAGTACCTCAGCATCCATTTGTGGAAATAATGGGCATCAGGGAGCCCAAATACTCTATTTAAGAAGGTGATTATATCACTCAACTCCTCATTGAAGTCACTACGGTGGATGGTTTGTGGCCATCTGCTCACCAACTTCTTGTTCTTTAGATAAAGCTCATTCATCATCTGCATGCATTTATCCTCATTGTCATCCCAAGCCTTCTTGCAGTCTTCAATGCTTATTTCTACATATTTCCTGTGATGAGGAATGCCAGGGTTAGTTCAAAGTGACGAGCTATGAGGTCGATGATCATCTTGTGTTCTTTGTCTTTGACACATCTAGTGTCTTTGTTATAGCACCGAGCAACCAACATGATGAACTCATTATTTACGGACACTTACTAGAAGCCCAACTGCAAAGTGCAATCCATTGCCCACTAATTTGTTCATCCATGGGCCACTGCTTGCTTTCTGGTTGGTCCTCACCCAGAAATCATCCATGTCAATATGTCCTAGCTCAGAGTCTCTGATGTCAAGGTTGCACTCTACATATGAGTCAGGCATTCTGACTCTCTGATACTTGTACTTCATCTCTTGTTCCGATTGCTTAGCTTTAGCTTTAGCTTTAGTTGGTTTCTTGCTTGATGAAGACATGTGTGAGCTCAAGGATGGATGTTGTTGTTCTGCAAGAAGAATCAAGGAGGTCCAACATAGAAGAGCCATGTCAACCATCATGTTATTCATAATGAAAGCTTGCAAAATGAAGAACTAGCAATTATAAGGCTTAGGGTGCAAAGGCATAGGTTCACAGCATGTTGCAGAGTCTTTTTATTGCTAGGCGCACTTGGGAGGATGTCGACATGAAAAACATGTGCCTAATGTTGACATGAGAAAATTTGCGCCAAGTTTAGAAAGGACACAATCTTGAGAGGTGTAACATGAAAAGTTTCAGCGCCAAGGGTAAAGCACAGGGTGTGGGTTTGTAGCATGCAACATGTTATGTAGATGTTAAAGAAGTTGTGCCTACGCCTTAGGAAAATCTATTGTTTAGTGCAGGCAGCCTTTGAAAAATTTTGTGTTGCATGGGTTTAGAGTGCGCCAAGGTGCAACTTTGAAATATGTTGCAAGAAAAATAGTGTGCCAAGGGAAAAAGCACGTGGCGCGGTTTTGAAGCACATAACATCTTATGTTGATGTTGTTTGCAGTTGTGCCTGCACCCCACAAAAGATGCTAAGTGTCATTTCAACTGGGCGCGGGTTAAGGTTATGTTGCAAGAGGGTAAAGTGCACCAAGGCACAATTTTGGAAGATGTTGCAAGGAAGGACAGTGCACCATGATTTAATCAGTTAACAATTTGGCTTATTTTCTTGATTTCTCTTTCTCTCTCTTTTGGATATCTCAGATGGTAAAGAGAGGGTTTGTTTTTGATTTAAAGAGGTAGGGGTCTTCCAGATTTGCAGATCTAGAAGGAGAGACAAAATGGCTTCAGCTGGTTTGCAGATTGTGTTAGGCGTGTTTCTTTTAATTTTTATCTTTTACACCAACCCTAATACCTAATACAAACAAGACAAAAACAACAACCAGGAGAGGAGCCACTTACCCGGATTTATAAAAGACGAAGAACGACATTGGGGTCCACAAGCTTGAAAACGGCACGCGGGGGTGACAAGGATGGTTGATAGGTGCTCAGAAAACACTTTTCACAATTTTTAATTCGTGAAAATGATAGGTGTGTGGTGCATATTTATAGAAAAATTTACATTTATTATCATTGTTGTCAAAATTTCACCCCGGGGTAAATTTCGATAACATGCATCGAGTTTTGCGGTCAGCCGTGCAAGTAGATTGAAACAGAAAAATCACAAAAAATGGCTAAGTCCTAGTCCTAGGAGTAGTTGGGACATTTGGGACATCTAGGCGCGGATCGTCCGAAAAGCCTCCAGTGGCCCGCTAAGCATTTGGGACATCGGGCTAGAAGTACGCAAAGAACGCGAGAGGCCGATCCAGTAATTAAAGAGGAAGAAAACGACTAATTGGCGGGGCGATTCGGGACAAGAGTACGTGAAGCACGCAAACCATTTGGATCGGCCGAAATGGAAAACTTGATCCAAGCACAGGGGACAAGTGGGACAAATGGACGCGAATCGGCCGGATCGGGTGAACCGGAAGAATTTGTCCATGGCAAGCACGGGACAAGTGGGACAAATGGACGCGAACCGGCCGAATCGGGGCGAATCGAGGATTTTGTCCCAAGCAGCACTGGGACATCTGGGACAAATGGACGCGGTGGACGTGAAGGAGCCGAAAGGGCCGAGAACCAACCAAATCATGACACGTGTCACAAAGGAAATGGCCAAAAAGTCAAAGGGTGAGTTTTGAAGGATTAGCCCGAACCAATGGGATAGTGCCACGTGTCCCAGCTAGGGCCCACAAGGAAATTTCGAAGGAGAGCCCACCGAGAGGTGGAGGAGAGAGAGTTGCTCAGCGAATCAGAACCTGCCACGTGTCATCTAGGTGGCAGAGCGCGGGAAGAAATTTAAAAATCCATTTTCGCCTGTTTTGTGCCCTAAATCTTCAGATCGACATATCTTTCGATCCAGAGCTCGGATTTGCACGTTCTTTATATCAACGGAAAGCTTGTGAGATTCTCTACATGATTCTCGGGGTCAATCTTGCATTTTGGTTTAGTTTGGAGAGAGAAAATCAAGAAACACCTCTGGCGCGAAATAACAAGCAGAAGTAATGCTTCAACAAACAACTTTAATGGAACAGACAGTCCGCCACTTCTGTTGGACAGCCCGCCGTTTTGCCAGGATCCGCCGCTTCTGCCATAATGAGATGAACTGAATGCAACCTGGAGGTGGTTGGAGTAGATTTGGCTTCCCCCTCTCTCTTTCCTCTCTCATTCTTTCTATATATTGTAAAGAGGAGCTTCTTTTCAAGGGTCGAACATTTTTCTATTTTTCCTCTCCCTTCTTCTCCTCAGGTGAATTTGTGGAGTTCGAACCTCTCATTTGAACTGTAATACTATTCTACCTCATGGCATTCTGTAGTGTATTGTATCAATCTTTGGAGCAAGTAATGCATGTCTGTGGATGATTCTCAGCCTCTCTGTGTTCATTTTTGCATCCTCCCGGTCTTTTTCGCAGGTTTTGTCATATGTGCATGATCTCATATCACATTCAAATGGTCTGTGTTCACTTGCAAAATAGGTGTTCTTCATTCCTCGGTGCATCACCTCTATTAGCTTAGATTTATTTTATGCATCTTCTTACCTTGTCTCCTTGGCAGATTAGATTAGGTTTTGAGAAAACCCTCTGCATATTTTGTGTGCATCTGAACAGAGGAATAGGAACCAGCCTTCTCTGGAGAATCCTTTCTCATTTTTTCAAATCCCACACTTGGAGAAAGGATTCAATGTTATGCAATCACATTGGATGCCAAAGTGATCAACCTAGAAACCTGATCTACATCCAGGGGTGCTGTGATTTTGCACTAACAGTTTTGGCACGCCCGGTGGGACCTAGAGGTCTTCCACTTCATCTTTTGCAGGTTGATGTGTTCATGTGAATATTTCAGCCTTTGGAGGCACTTGCAAACACATCTGGCGACTCCATCTGGTCAACAACCCATCTCTGAAGTTGCAGACCTTCCTTTCCATTCATTTTTATTCATTTTCCATTCATCCTTCTTTCCATCTCTTTCATTCTTTCATTCTATGAGGTTGTGCAATCATGACTTCGTTTCCATCATGGAATCCACATCAACAACAGCAGTATATCACACCTCCAACATGTTTTACAAATCCTCCAAATCAGCATTTTGAGCAGATTCAAGATCAGTATGCATACCCATATGAGCGGCTGTGCCAAAGTCAGTTTGGCTATGGAGCTTTCCAAGAGCAAGGGTGTGCATACAATGAAGACCATCAGATCCAAGATGTTGGTTTGTTGGAGAAAATCCAAAAGATGGAGGTAGAGATGGTGCAGTCCAGAGCAACAGCTCAAATGAGAGCTTTCAGAATTGGTTGCAGGACTCCTTGTCCATGGGGAGGCCCTTTTCCAAGACACTTCAGCCCTCAAGAGAAGTTGGACTTCATGATAAAGATGCTGCCCCAACTTGCACAATGGATAGCAGAAATAGAGGCCTATACATTCGGTGTTGAACAACCTTGTCAATGGGTAAGTTCTACACCATCATCTGGTTTTTCTCTTCCCATTACTCAAGCAGCATCATCTCATTTGGACTTGCAAATTTTAAACTCTCCATCTGCTGTCCCAAATGTTGATCCCATGTCTCCACCTCTCAGTCTTCCACCACACCTCAATTCTTCTTTCCTTTTTCCTTCTAAACAATCATCCCCTCCACAAGAGCTAAATGAAATACCTCCCACTCCAAAGAAACAAGAGGTTTCACCTCCTCCACCACCACAAAAAAATGTCAAATCAGTTGAGTTACAACCCATCCCTCCTCTTGCATTCCCAAATCCATGTTGGGAGGATGACAATCAGAATGCCAGTCAAGGAAAACAACAGCAAAAAGAGAAGCCAAACAAAGATGAAGAAATTCAAAGTCTGAAGAGTTGGGCTCTTAGATTTGGGATGACAAAGATCCCCTTGATGGCTAAACCTACAGAAGAGGCTAGGGTTGGAGAACAGGTGGTGGTTAGGACTGATTTTGTTGCAGCAGAAGAAGAAGATCTTGCAGTCACAACTTGTCCTCTAGAGCAGCAGATTGAAGAGTTTGACTTGACAAACTTCATGCTGGAGGAAGAGTTCAATCAAGAGCAAGATTGTCTTCAAACATTGGAGGAAGGAGAAGCTGCTCCAAATCCAAAAGAAGAGGAGCACATTCCAGCTGTGGGGGAGAAAAGTGCAGATCCAAGAGCTCTGAGCACAAAGCAGGCTACAAGAGAACCTTCAGTTCTTCTTTCTACTTCACCTCTCTCAAGTTCCAGTGCTGAAGAGGAGTTTGACCTCTCAAACTCAATGTTGAAGGGAGAAAGAAACCATGGTGGTCAAGTTACAGATCAAGAAGACACCATGGAGGAAGTTGAATATTTGCAGCAGGACAAAGCAATAAGGCAGTTTATCTGTCAGATTTGGAGAACTGTTTTGATGGAGAAGAGCCGGTTGAGTTTCCACCTTTCTCTCTTTCATCATCCACACTCCAAACACTTGAGTCTGCTGTCATGAAGGAGGGCATTCATTTACAACAGCCAACATCTTATAATAGCTCTTCGGAATCAAGATTGGAAGATTTTAATCTTTCACGTTCTTCATTGGAGGAAGAGAAAGGACAGAGGAATTTCACCATTTCTTCCACACCATCCATTCAAGAAGGTCTACAAGAAGACTCCATTCTTGGGAGTTGAAAATCACAGAAATGGGCATACTCAAAGGACCATACCTTGCCCAATCAGGTATTTGGCTTCATTGGAGCCAAAGGAGAAGTCACAACCAGTCATGCTTTCTTCTGAGCATGAGGGTGAGCTACAAAGTACCAAGGATCAGCTGCCATACCTCTTCAATTCAAATGCAGAGCAACTAAAAGAGGTATTGGATTTGTTTTCAGCTGATACTTTGATGATTTGGATAGAAGACCAACTTCTTGTTGATTTTCCATCCATCCAAATAGCCATGATCAGTTCCAAATCAATTGCATGGCTGCCACTTTTGAGAAAGGGAAGCTATTTCTCACAACCAAATCGTAGGTTTGTTTAGCTTGCTTTTGCTTCGATTAGAGTAGAGTAGGTAGGTTTTCTTTCAAGTAGAAGAAGTGCTTGTGCACACTCGCATGTTCCATTTTGGACATGTATGATTTTCATTTGTACATAGTTTTTGTTGTTGTGCTGGTTTTGCTCTTGCACAGTTCGTTTCAGTGGCATTTTGGTAAGAACAACTCCATGTCCGGTGGGTTTCAAGTGGCTCAGAGGGAAGTTTTCAAAGTTCAGATCAGTTTTTAGGCTTGCTTATAACTCCATGCCCAATGGATCGCTAAAAGGCCACTGATCTTCTACCTAGCAGGCAGTGTGACCCTTTGAGTCGTCAAATTGTTGTCAAAATTTCACCCCAGGGTAAATTTCGATAACATGCATCGAGTTTCTGGTTCGTGCAAGTAGATTGAAACAGGAAAAATCACGAAAAATGGCTAAGTCCTAGTCCTAGGGGCAGTCGAGACATTTGGGACATCTAGGCACGGATCGGCCGAAAAGCCTCCAGGCGGCCCGCTAAGCATTTGGGACAATCGGGCCAGAAGTACGCGGCGGACGCGAGAGGCCGATCCGGCCGAAAGAGGAAGAAAACGACTAATCACGAGAAGGACAAGCATTTTGGGACAAGAGTACGCGAAGCACACAAACCGGCCGGATCGGCCGAAATGGAAAACTTCACGCAAGCACGAATGGGACAAGTGGGACAAATGGACGCGAATCGGCCGGATCGCGTGAGCGGAAGAATTTGTCCGCGAAGCACACGGGGACAAGTGGGACAAATGGACGCGAATCGGCCGAATCGGGCAATCGAGGGACGAGGAAGCCCGGAGTATTTTGTCCCAAGCAAAGACCGGGACATCCGGGACAAATGGACGTGGTGGACGTGAAGGAGCCGAAAGGGCCGAGAACCAACCAAATCATGACACGTGTCACAAAGGAAATGGTCAAAAAGTCAAAGGGTGAGTTTTGAAGGATCAGCCCGAACCAATGGGATAGTGCCACGTGTCCCAGCTAGGGCCCACAAGGAAATTTCAAAGGAGAGCCCACCGAGAGGTGGAGGAGAGAGAGTTGCTCAGTGAATCAGAACCTGCCACGTGTCATCCAGGTGGCAGAGCGTGGGAAGAAATTTAAAAATCTGTTTTCACCTGTTTTGTGCCCTAAATCTTCAGATCGACATATCTTTCGATCCAGAGCTTGGATTTGCATGTTCTTTATATCAACGGAAAGATTGTGAGATTCTCTACATGATTCGGGGTCAATCTTGCATTTTGGTTCAGTTTGGAGAGAGAAAATCAAGAAACACCTCTGGCACAAAATAACAAGCAGAAGTAATGCTTCAACAAACAACTTTAATGCAAAGCAAATGATTCGCCGCTTCGTTGGACAAACCCGCTGCATTTTACAGATCCGCCGCTTCGCCATAATGAGATGAACTGAATGCAACCTGGAGGTGGTTGGAGTAGATTTGGCTTCCCCCTCTCTCTTTCCTCTCTCATTCTTTCTATATATTGTAAAGAGGAGCTTCTTTTCAAGGGTCGAACATTTTTCTGTTTTGCCTCTCCCTTCTTCTCCTCAGGCGAATTTGTGGAGTTCGAACCTCTCATTTGAACTGTAATACTATTCTGCCTCATGGCATTCTGTAGTGTATTGTATCAATCTTTGGAGCAAGTAATGCATGTCTCGTGGATGATTCTCGGCCTCTCTCTCGTGTTCATTTTGCATCCTCCGGTCTTTCACCTGCAGGTTTTGTCATCGTGCATGATCTTATATCACATTCAAATGGTCTATGTTCTTTGGCAAAATAGGTGTTCTTCATTCCTGCATCACCTCTATTAGCTTAGATTTGTTTTATGCATCTTCTTACCTTGTCTCCTTGGCAGATTAGATTAGGTTTTGAGAAAACCCTCTGCATATTTCGTGTGCATCCGAACAGAGGAATAGGAACCAACTTTCTCTCGGAAAATCCTTTCTCATTTTTTTCAAGTCCCACACTTGGAGAAAAGATTCAATGTTATGCAATCACACTAGATGCCAAAGTGATCAACCTAGAAACCTAATCGCATCCGGGGTGCTATGATTTTGCACTAACAATTACCTCACCAACCATCCTTTGCGCACTTTTGGGAGTGTCGACACGAGAAGAAGTGTGCCTTAGCACAACTTTTGGGACGTCAACATAACATTTCCAGCACCTAAGAAAAATGTTTAGCGCATGTTTTATGATGTTGACATGATATTTTCAGCGCCAAAGGACCAAAGGGGCGCAACTTTTGTGATGTTGACATAATAATTTCTGCACCTTAGGATTTTAAAGGTAGGCGTGATTTTTAGGATGTCGACATGTGAATCCTTGTGCCTAGTTCAAAAAGGCACACATTTGGGATTGTTGACAAACAAAAAACTACGCCCAAGGAAGAAGCTGAAAAATGGCTAAGTTCATAAATAACTTGATTTTCGAACGGGAGTTTTGGCCATTTCGAACGTTATCAGACTTCTTTTGGGGCCAACATGGAGATTTTGGAATGGTTACCTACAAAATTACCCTTGTCAATTTCGCAAGGATAATAAAACGACACGTTGATCTCCATTTCGGTGGACAGGGAAATGGGACGATCTTGTTTGTTTAGGGTCGAACTTAGTTTTCAAATTGCCCATTTGTGTAAAACCAATCTCCCTTTGGGTCATCAACGTTTGCTAATGTAACTCTCTAATCAGTTCTAAGATTAATTCGCTAGAATCTCTCCAATGTAATGTTGGTTCCACGATTGAATAAACTCGGCCGATATATACAACTCACCAATGCTCAACAATATAGGGAACGATCACAAAAATGCAATTAAAAAGCTCATTCTTGGATGAACAAATGCAAAGACCTCCAATATATAATTTTGCTAAAACTAGCAGAGACTAAATGCTTTTCTAATTTAGAGACAAAACCCCTATTGGGGATTTTTTTTAAAAAAATTCTATACTGTAAAAATTTTTACCTAGTCTTTGTGTGCACCAGTGTAAAAACAATTTTCGTTCCAAACACCTGAAGAGCAGATGGAAGGGTGTGAGGAGGTAGGGATGGGGTTGGGAGGCTGCACAGGCTCTATGATGCTGTAAACGCTTCTCCAAAACTCCTCTATCTTGGCTGCTCTCTCTTTCCACACCTTCACAGAATCACAAGTCAGATTTTTGCTCTGGTACCAAATGTAGATTGAGCAACAGGGGTGGAAGCCTGATAATATTTTATTAAACTCAATCAACCAGTTTACATTAGCAGGACTGCAATACTTATATAGTCATGTGTAGACAAAATAATAGGTTGCACAGGTACAACTAGAATTACAACAACTTCCATAAATCATCCAGGAAGCACACAAAAATACAACCAACAAATTATATTGTTAAAAAAATATAACAACATCCATGAAAGACAAATATGGTTTAAAAACCATATAACAACACAAAAAAATATGGTTTATATTATAACCATTATTATTTAATTAATAAAATTAATTAAATAATTATACCATGCATAATTAACCTAACAAATTCTACTTTTAATTATTTCCTCAGTGTTTCTCCACCTCTACTCAGACTCATAGTTCGGTCCATTCTATTTTAAATTTTTCTCACATATTCTAGGTTTTGTCATTATTGCTTCCTTCTTCATTGTCAAATCTCTAAGCAGACACACTTCCTTCACATCTTCACTTTACTTATCCTTCGTTCGTTGGTATCCAAATTGATTCTCCCTCAAAGTTTGAGCAGCATCACTTGTTTGATAGGAAGCTTAGAGACAAATTAGATCATGATGAGTCATTTTATAGCCGGGGATGAGATCTAATTGGCCCTTTGTCACTCAAATGTGGAGAAATGGATAGCACCCTCAATAAGATTTGATCTATCCTCACTATTTTAGGTTGTGCCTTTCAACCAAGGTAAGAGAACCTATTTTGTAACCTCTGTTATTGAAGAATGTTGGTAGATCCTTCTTTTGCATAAATTTTATAGAGAAGACCTTGGGAAAATATGATCAACACACCAAATTTGAATCTCACGAGTTGTCACTTCCAGATCATGGAGATATTTTCACAAGGCAAAGGTTACTAAAGACATTTGGGATCCTGATTGCTTCTGCATGTTTTGGTAACAGATATTTTGCATTTGTGTGCACACAGGACAAGCAGGGGTAGTACATGTAGGATTGGTTGTTCTTGAATGAATTTTTGGTGGGAGGTGGGGTAGGATGAAATTGATTCACCAGATCCTTGAGGAATCTTACAAAATGGAAGGTTAAACCAACGTAATTCCACAACATAGCTAAAATGTTTCTTTAACTAGAATATGTGTTTCAAGGCGAGGCCCAAATGAGCACTCTTTCACACAATCTTTGAGATTTTATCACGAAGGATCGAGTTAGAAAATCCAAAAAATCATCAAGATCTGAGTCAAATCACGCCTAAGGTACACCCAGAGGCTTATAGACAATCTTTATCAATAGATGAAAGAAAAGTGATTTTAAATCGTTTATTCCAAACCCAGATGAAAGCTCTTCTGAGGAATGAAATTGTAGATGCCACTAAACTATCACAAGGATTGAGGGCTATGTGATTGAATTAGATTTAATACAAGATTGCAATAGAAACAAGAAAAACTACTCGCATACATTCAGAAATAAAACAAACACATTTTGCTCACAACAACACAGAATAACTCGAATTTGATTAAATCTATCAGCAAGGGAAAGTTTCTAGAATAGTCTCAGAGCTTGTCAATGGCTGTACACTTGCAACCACCTTGACATGATCAGATTTAATACAAAAGAGATATACAAGCTTCTCAAAATGCTTCTAAAAAAAGATGGGCTCTATCAAGCTTTCTATTAGAAAAATCAGTCCCGACCCCTAACACTCCAACCATTTAAACAAAAATATGTGCCATTTATAACATTTACAACAAAGGACCCCTTTTCCCCTCAAATATATACCTTTAGTGCTACCAGTGCTTGCCATGATCATAATCGTGATTCTCAGAATCAGATCTGCAAAAAGTCGTCAGGTGCTCGAGGGGCAGATCTCATCGAATATCTCCCGCATTCAACTCCTTCCTTTGGTAGATCACTCTTTCTTAAATTTTCCAACCACTTCCACCCCTAATCTGTCAAATTTGGCTCCTTGTGTGCTTGGGAGAAGAAAAATGGAAAATTTAATCGAGCATGATAGTCAGACCATTTTAATGGTGAAAGATGTCTTCCAGATCTTCCCACCAAACTTAGATATCAAAATTAACTCCCCTCTCTGCTTGGCGTGTAGGAAATACCAAGAAATCATGAAGACTCGCACTTCTAAGCGTGTTTCAGTAAAATGGGGGGAAAATCAAATTCAAACTCTCAGCTTAGTTGATCTCTACTTTGAATTTGGCCATCCACGTGGAAGATTCAAACTTAAAAACAGACCTCATGGCTTCCTTTGAATTTTTATAACTTTTATAAAAATGGGAAAACTTCACATTTTTTTTGCATCTCCACCCTTGAGAAATGAGCCTGATACGTGTCCCAATGTGGATCCAGTGGAACTGCTCTTCCCCTTTTACTTTTAACTCTTTTCTCCCAAAAGAATTTTTTTCCAAATTTCCCCGAGAGTCCACACCTCCACCGTTGACCGAAGTAAGCTTTGACCTTTCCTTTATTAGGCCTATGGGCCATTTTGATGTTTTTAGTCATTTACATGTCAAGGGGAAAAAAATTCAAATTTCCCCCGATGGTCCACCTCCCCACCCCTTTGAATTTTCAAACCGCCACATGTCACCATGGCACACCTTGAGATGGTCCTAAAAATTTGATACCTTGAACGAGCACAAGCTCGCCACGTGTCTTGGCCCGAATTTTTTTTTCGAATGCTTGAAGCTCAGCGGAAGGCACCATGTGTCATGCTCCGAGGTAGTTTCCTTTGGCCATTGAAAAGTCTAAGAAAAATGTAAAGTGAGCGGAGGCCTCCACGTGTCCTCCTGACACTTCTTTAAAATGAAACTCAAGGGCCGGTCCCCAAACATGTGTAGTTCCTCCACATGTCCCAGACCTCCCAAAAATGGGAAGACCCAATGGAAACCTCCATGTGTCCTCCCGACGCTACTCCAAGGCCAGACAAAAAGTAGATCCTCAAATGAGCGTCATGCCTCCACGTGGACAAATCTTTAAGTTAAGGTGATTCATAGAATTTTTGAAGTATCCAAAGTTGAGCTACATCTAACCAAAAGATGTCATATCCCCTGTCAATGCAAGGATGTAAATTTTACTGGGAGAAACACCCGTCAAACCATAAAATGTAGAAAAACAATCATTTGAGCCCGAAAATGAAAATTTCTCCAAGGACAGAGAATTTAGAAATGTTACAAGGCTCAAATATGTTTCTCAGAGATACATCCATTCATTTTTCTTCAAGTATTTAGGGCAGAAATGATAAGGAAGAAAAATCACGACCGTGGAGAACAGAAAATATGGGAGACCCAAATTACAGACCTTTTCCAAAGGAACAAAGAAATAAGGAGAAAACCATGGACCCATAAGTGATCTACAACCCAGAATAGATTAAAAATGGTAACAAAGATTAACTAGGCACAACATGGGGAAAAAGAAAGTGACAGAGGCCGCAAATCAATAGATTTTCAAAGGAAAACTAGGGTGAGACTATTTTGAGCACCAACATCGGCTCCGACTTGGGGATGGGCACTCCCTATGAGTGCCACAAGAACAAAGGTAGACCAAGTGCTAAAAATACCCATTGGGCAACGGAATCAGCTTTGAGAGTAGAGAAACAGAGCCATCTTAAAAAATAAACAAACAAACCAACAAAACAAGTCACCAAGGACCAGAGTGAGAGAAAACACAAAAGGTAGGAAACAAACAATAAACTATACACTGTACAAAATATTTTCTTGATCCTGGGGAATCAATCCAAGAAATGCTTCAAATGCCTGCCATTAATAGGAAGCTCAAGCAATTCACCGTCTAAGTCCTTAAGGAAGAAGGTATGCTCACCAATCCTAATATCAATGGAGTAAGGGCCCATCCATAATGAGTCAAACTTGCCATGCTTGCCCTTATCCTCATGTTTGTTATCCCATAGCAGCACAAGATCTCCAACATTGAAGGCCTTGGGAGTGACCTTCTTGTCAAATAACTTCTTCAGTTTCTCTTTGAACTTTACATGCCTTTGGTGGGATGCCCTCCTCTCTTCATCAAGCTCAACAATCTAGTTAATATGAGCATCATAAGGACCTACCTCTTGATCTTCCATTTGTTGCATAAAATGATATGAAGACAGTTGCATATGAAGAGGTAGTAGGGCTTGAGTCCCATATACCAACTCAAATGGACTCTTTCCAGTGACCCTCTTAATAGTGATCCTATCTTCCCAAACAAAAACTTCAACTGTTCACCCCACTTTCTCTTGTTTAGCTCCAAGGTTCTTCTAATAATATTCAAGCAAAGTTTTTGTTACTAGACTCAGCTTGTCCATTTCCTTAGGGATTGTAATTGGAGGCATATGTCAAGTTTATCCCATACTCCTTGCACATTGCCATCAAAGGTTTATCTCTAAAGCTCATGGCATTGTCAACAATAATCTTGATTGGCACCCCAAACCTGCAAATGATATGGTTCAACAGAAAATCCATGACAATTTGGTGTGTTTCTCTTTTGGTGGGGATTGCCTCCACCCACTTGGTGAAATAATCAGTGGCTACAAGAATCCACTTATGGCCAACACTTGAAGGGTCTGAAATCTCACCAATGAAATCCATTCCCCATTGCTTGAATGGAGATTCAATTGATATAGGATGTAAAGGAAGGGAGCTTGAAGCTTTCAGTCTTCTCTGAGAAAGCTCTTGAAAACTCTCACATATTCTAACTAAAAGAGTTGTATCCCTAAAGAGAGTTGGCCACCAATAACCATCCCTCAGGATCTTGTGTGTTATGACTCTTGCAGCAAAATGTCCCCCACATACTCCTCCATGGAGATCAGCAATTATCTTGGGGGCTTCTTCTTCAGTAATGCATCTTAAGAGGAGTCCGTCTTGGTTCTTCCAAGCCAACCCATGATCAGTAATGACATATTTCTGAGAGGCCAACTTAAGATACCTTTTCTGGTTCTTACTTAAATGTTCAAGGGAGTATAAGTGTCTGAGATATAAAATCACATCTTTGTACCACCTTAGAATTCATCAACCTTTCAAAACACACTCGCCCTTTATTCTTCTACCTCATTTACCTCAATAATTTGCAAGTTGCTCTCAGCCATAAGCTTAGCCAAACCCAAACCTCTCACCAAATTCATAATTTGGATATCCATATCATATTCTTGCAACTTGTTCACCCATCTGCACCTCTTGCTTGAAACTCCCATATCTGACAAGATGTCTTTCACCATGGTGTGGGAAACATAAGCAAAAATTTTATAACTTAGAATATAAGACCTCAAAACCTTTGTTTCTTTTACTAAGGAAAATTCTTGCCTCTCCATAATAGTGTACTTTAGTTCAGCCCCCTGCAAGGCCTAACTGAAGAAGGTAATTGGCCTCTAGCCCCTTCATCATCTTTCTGCAGCATGATAGAAGCAATAATGTTCTCTGAAGAAAAAGAGAATAGTTGAAAGGGTTTCTTATAATCTAGGCTACTAGAACAGGTGCATGATTTAGTGCCTCTTTAATCCCATTGAAATCTTGGATGGAAATCTCCTCCCATTTGATGACCTGGTCTTTCTTTAGCATGGAAGTGATTGGAATGGTCAACTCAGCAAAGTTTGATATGAATCTTCTAATGAAGTTTATTTTCCCAAAGAAGGACTGAATTCCCTTCTTATTCCTTAGGATTGGGACCTTGTTGATGGCCTCTACTCTTTCTAGATCAATCATCACCCCTTCTTGTGACACTATGTGACCAAGAAAATTTTCCTTTGCACTCCAAAATGGCACTTCTTTGGATTGAGTGAGATGCCATATTCTCTACATCTTATCAACATCTTCTCCAAGTGCAGCAGGTGATCACTTCTCTTCCTAGAAAATACAGTTACATCATCTTGATACACTGTAATAAACTCGTTGATGTAACCAGCAAAAGCAACATCCATTTCTCTTTGAAAGGTGGCTCCAGCATTCATCAGACCAAAGGGCATCTTGACATAAACATAGGTCCCCCAAGGAGTAGTAAAGGCTATCTTGATCCTTTCTGATTCCTTCACCACAACTTGGTTATAACTAGAGAAACCATCCAAGGTGGAAAGAAACTCAGAACCAGTCACTAATTGCAGCATGTTTTCCATATTTGGTAAAGGATAATTATCCTTCATAAATGCTCTATTTAGATTCTGAAATCTACACACAGCCTAATATCACCACTTTTCTTTTATTGGTACTAGGTTTGCAACCCAAGAAGAATACCTTGTAGGTTGAATAATCCCTCCATCTTTTAACTTCTTCATTTCTTCGTACATTTTGAGGGATAAGAGTGGGTTGATGGGCCTCTGTTCTACCTAAATTGCTTTGCATTAGACTCTAAGCGAATCTCATGTTGAAACAGGTCCTCTCTGTATGATTTTAGTTTAGAATAGGTCCAAGCCATGCAATGTTAGTATTTCTTCAACAATTGGATGTATGGTTGCTTCTCCTCCTTGCTGAGATTACTACCTAACAAAATTTTCCTTGGCTTCTCCTTTATGCCAAGGTCATGCTCCTCAATATCCCTTGAGGCTGTCATGCATCTGTTAACAATGCGATCATCATTATCAAAATTGGACTCAAGAGCAACTAGTCCTCTAGGAATGGTATTGGTTTTTAGTTGGATGATGCCCTTGCCAAACAAGGTTTATTTTCCTTCTATTGTACATACCATTGGCTCCAAATCAATGCATTGATCAGCAAACTATCCTTGTTTTGCAAAAATCTTCTGATCTAAGCATCATCATCAAAAACTTGCCAATGTTTAATGTTGTCAGGGACATAAGGTCTTGTCAATACCTCAACATCATATTCACAATATGGGGACATTGTACAATTGTCAAACCAAGACCCTAACACTACAAGCTTGTCTACCAAGTCATTGAATTTCCTATCATGGTGCACAATGTTGAATGAATCAAACATCTCAATGAAATCCCAAAATGCATGCTTATATTGTTTCATTCATTGATTCTTTGTGGCATACAACTTTCTGACTTGTTTTACTATTATTTTTGAGTCTCCTTTGACAATAATGTCCTTGATACCATATTTCCAAGAAATTCTTAAACCCAACAACATTGCCTCATACTCAGCAATGTTGTTGGTGCACTCAAAGTTGAGTTTGAAGGAAAAAACTAATTTTTCCTGACCAGGAGAAAGTAGAACAACACCAGCACCATTCCCAAACTTGGAGCAAGCTCCATCAAACAATAGAGTCCAAGGAGATCCCGCGTGTTCAAGATACCTGCATTCCTCAATCTTGTGCTCCTTTCCATCAGCAAATCCTACAAATTTTTAGCATAAACATTTATGTACAATACTTCATAAGATGCATTGTTGGGATCCTCAATAAGATGCAACATTTTCTTTTCTCCATACAACCTGACAAGGCTGCCTTCAATTGGAATGGTGGCATATGACATATCCATTTGGACATTCCCACCAACACTAGCAAGCCATTTTATCGATAGTAGCATGCCCCACTTGGATGGGCAAGTCAACGATGACAACATCAAGTTTTAAATTTTAACTGGGTAAGCTACAAGTTGCACCGCCAAACCCTTCACACATCTCACTACTAGAAATTCTCTCGTAATCCATGGTAGTACACTTCCCGTATGTTGTTTTCACTTTAATATTCATCTTGTTCATGACTTCCAGAGGCATGACATTACATGATGCCCCTGAGTCAAACATGCAGTTGTGCAGCAGTTTGTCCTTAATGATCAAAGTGGTGAAGAATGGATCCACATTCATTTAAGAGTCCACCAAGGATGTCCCCAAATAGACCTCAGGTGGTTCACCTAGTTCCTCCAATGCTGGTGGTGTTTCTAATTCTTGAATGATTGGAGGAGTCTCCACAATATTTACATTTTTGCCTAGGGAAGTCTTCTCTTCTTTCAATCCCAAGTATTCAAATGCTCTCTTTTTGTGCTCAGGAATCCTAAGCAACTCAACAATTGGAACAAGACTTTGATTTGACTTAAAACTTGGGAAATATCATATGGGACATTCCTTGGCAAGGCAAGTATTGGAAGGAAAGCCAACACACTCATTAGGTGGTACATGATTTTTGATAACTTGGGCATGAGGAGGGGTATGATTTTTGTTTAGAACTGCAAGGCTTTTGAGATGCCTCTTTCTTAGGAGCCTCTTTAGGAATGTTTGAAAGTAAGGGAGATTTTGTCTTGGCTTGAGGCCCTATCCCTTTGACAACCTTACTTCTTGTGTTATATTCCTTCTCTTGAGCAACAACAACATTCATCAGTAACTATCTATCCTCCTCAGATGGAATTCCTCCATCATACTTCTTTATCATTAAAGCCCTTAAATATTCAAAGTCATTATTGGGAAATTCAAAAGCTTGTACAAGTATCTACTTCTAAAATATGAGAGGGAGGAAGAATAGGTACCCTATGAATTCAATCGTAAAATGTGGTAGTAGTCCAGGCACTTATCACCTCAGTTGAAGTTTCCCCTTGTTGTAAGCTTGTGGAATAACCCATCATGCAGACATCATCATCATTGTCATCATCTTCTTCTTCTTCTTGCTGATCTTATTCACAAGGAGCATGAGGCATGAAACATTTGTCACACTAATCAATGACATTTGTCTCCTCCACAATAGCAACTCTGGTAGCCAAAGGATCAGGTACCATTATGTTATCCCTAGCTTAGGACTATCTATTTCCAAATCCAACAGGTCCCTTGCCTCTGTCATCAAATATTTGGTGATTTGTGAACCTATCTTGGCCTTGTTACTTGTGTTGACCTTGTGAGCTCTGCCTAATTCCTTTCTCAGCCTAGGCTAGTTTGTAGGAAATTTCTTTGACAACCCTGCCAAAGTTTTCACAACCTCCTCCAAATCAAGCAACTTGCTTGTTTGAGGATTTTCTAGGTTAACCAGCTTTACACCCTCCCTTTTTGGAGGCTTTCAAATTACATCTTCTTCCAAGGTATGGATAAACAACTTGATACATACATCTTCATGTTCAATCTCAAAATCTTCCATCATATTGATAAAAAGCTTTAGATGCGATCACTAGTAATAACATTGTTTCCTTGGAACTTTGGCATTTTGTTCCTTACATCTTGAGGCACTGCATTTGGATATCCAGCCATTCCCAAAAAATTTATAGGTCCAAAGGTGTTTACAACAAAAGGGGGTCGGGGGGAAGTTTGGGCCATGTTGATTCGAGAAGGTGACCCTGGAGGGGTGACAAATTGATAAGGGGAAGAAGGTATTTGGAACATAGGAGTATAATTTTCAAAATGGGTATCCCCCAAAGGCCTTGCTTCTTGGAAATCCCTATCAACCTCAGAAAAGATAGGTGCAGAATGTGAAGAAAACCTTTCAAAATCAAATGAAGGCCCTTCTCCAGTTGGAGAATTCAATTCCACAAAGAGGCTACCTGATTCAGAGTCACTTGAATTATAGTCTTCAATAATAGGCTGATCACTTTCATCAATGGAGATCCCTCTTCTTGTCTGCTGATCTCCCATAACTCTCAGGATTTTCTTCCTTCTGATTTTGCTTTTCCTAGCTCTGGAAACAATGTCCTAGCAGGATCCCTAGCAAAGAAAGATCTTCTTCCTTCCAGCTTTGCAAATATTAGTAACAAATATGACTTTGACAGAGTTCTAAGACACTAGTACTCATTAAAAATCAGATCAACAGGGAGTCGCCACTAAGGATTTCCACCTTAGTTGTGCAAATGCACTAAGTATGATCTGTCAAATGTCTGTCAATGCTAGAAACTGGAAATGGAAAGATTCTAAACTTTCTTTACCCAGATTTATCAAATGAAAGCTAGTGCACTAGGTGTGAAAACTGAAAGAATTACACACAACACTTGGAGCATACAAGAAGTGTTTTACTAGGGTCTAAATGTGAGTTGTAAGTCCCTAGTAGCAGCATCACTTAGGTGTTGTTGACGGGCTAGATGGATATGAAATAGAAAAAAATCAACAAATTGGTCTCAATAACTTAAATAAATTCCCTCAAAGAACGGCGCCACTTAGATGTTGTTGACGGGATAGATGGATATGAAATAGAAACTGTTGGTGTCGAATCGTAGCACCCCGATTATCCGCAACATGATGGGTTGAGACTCTCGGTGCGATTGCATAACATGGAGCTTTTCCCAAGTGTGGGACCTTGCGAAATCGGAAAAGCTCTCCAGGATGAAGGTGGTTCCTATTCCTCTGTTCAGATGCACACGTAAAATTTGCAGAGGGTTTCCTTAAAAACCTAATCTAACTTGCCAAGGAGATAGGGTAAGGAGATGCGTATAAAATAAATCTAAACTAACAAAGGTGATGCACCGAGGAATGAAGAACACCTTTCTCGCCAATAAACACAAACCATTCAAATGTAATGCAAGATCATGCACAGGTAACCAAATTCGCAGTGAAAGGTCAAGGGGATGCAAATTAACACAGAAATGGTTGATAATCATCCACAAACATGTATTATTTTCTCCAAAGATTGACACAATACACTACAAAATGTCAAGAGGTAAAGTTGCATTACAGTTTTAGATGGGAGGTTTGAACTCCACAAATCCACCTGCCAAAGAGAAGAAGGGAGGGGCAAGAACAAGAATGTCCAACCTTTTGAAAGAATCCCCTCCTTACAATTTATAGGAGGAAAAAGAGAGGGAGAAGAGAGGAATTCGAAATCTGCCCCAACCACCTCCAGACTGCACTTAACTCATCTCATAATGGCGGTAGGTAAGAACCCTAACAAACCCAAAAAATGGCGAACTGTATTTTACATTTTTGAATAAATTTTTCTCACCCAAATAAATATATCCAGTCATAGTTGGGTAGAGGACGCCGAGAGCTTTCCGAAAAGTCCAACCTTGTGTGAATCGAGCTCCCTGTGAAAAGTTATGGCCATTTGAATATTCCCCAAGTCAGGGTCCGTTTCCAGTTGGGTTCGGGTTTCTCCTTTGCATCTGCATTGGGTTTGGAGGGTGCCTTAACATGTTTTTGCCCCATGCTTTCCCGACTCCAAAACCTGATTTTCCTTTGTGTCGGGTTTCTTGACCTCTCTGACATATTTTCCTTTGTGTCGGGTTTTTGACCTCTCCGACATATTTTCCTTTGTGTCGGGTTTTTTGACCTCTTCGACATATTTTCCTTTGTGTCAGGTTTCTTGACCTCTCCGACATATTTTCCTTTGTGTCGGGTTTCTTGACCTCTCCGACATATTTTCCTTTGTGTCGGGTTTCTTGACCTCTCCGACATATTTTCCTTTGTGTCGGGTTTCTTGACCTCTCCGACATATTTTCCTTTGTGTCATTATCTATATTTACAGGGGGTAGATATATACAACAACAACAAATCAACAAATTGGTCTTAGTAACTTAAACAATCCTCGATAACGGCGCCACTTAGGTGGTGGTATCCAAATTGGTTCTCTCTCAAATTATGAGTAGCATCACTGGTGTGACAGAAGCTTAGAGACAAATTAGATCATGATGAGTTGTTTTGTAGTCGGGGATGAGATCTAACTAGCCCTCTGTCACTCAAATGTGGAGAAATGGATAACACCCTCAAGAGGATTTGATCTATCCTCACTATTTTAGGTTGTGCCTTTCAACCAAGGTAAGAGAACCTATTTTGTAACCTCTGTTATTGAAGAATGTTGGTAGATCCTTCTTTTGCATAAATTTTATAGAGAAGACCTTGGGAAAATATGATCAACACACCAAATCTGACTCTCACGAGTTGTCACTTCTAGATCATGGAGATATTTTCACAACAAGGAAAAGGTTACTAAAGACATTTGGGACCCTGATTGCTTTTGCATGTTTTGGTAACAAATATTTTGCATTTGTATGCACACAGACAAGTAGGGGAGTACATGTAGGATTGGTTGTTTTAAATGAATTTTTGGTGGGAGGTGGAACAGATGAACTTGATTCACCAGATCCTTGAGGAATCTTACAAAATGGAAGGTTAAACCAACAGAATGCCACATAATAGCTAAAATGTTTCTTTAACTAGAATATGTGCTTCAATGGAGGCCCAGATTAGCACTCTTTCACACAATATTTGAGATTCTATCACGAAGGATTGAGTTAGAAAATCCAACAAATCATCAAGATCTGAGTCAAATCACGCCTAAGGTACACCCAAAGGCTTATAGACAATCTCTGTCAATAGATGAAAGAAAAGTGATTTTAAATCGTTTATTCCAATCCCAGATGAAAGCTCTTCTGAGGAATGAAATTATAGATGCCACTAAAATGTCACAAGGATTGAGGGCTATGTGATTGAATCAGATTTAATACAAGATTGCAATAGACACAAAAAAACTACTCGCATACATTCAGAAATTAAAAAAACACATTTTTCTCATGACAACACAAAATAACTCAAATTTGATTAAATCTATCAACAGGGAAAGTTTCTTGAACAATCTCGAGTTTGGAAATGGTCAGTACACTTGCAACCACCTTGACATGATCAGATTTAATACAAAAGAGATATACAAGCTTCTCAAAATGCTTCTAAAAAAGATGGGCTCTATCAAGATTTCTATTAGAAAATCAGTCCCGACCCCTAACACTCCAACCATTTACACGAAAAATTCATGCCATTTATAACATTTACAATAGGGACCCCTTTTCCTCCAAAATCTAGACCTTGAGTGCTACCAGTGCTTGCCATGATCACAATTGCGATTCTTAGAATCAGATCTGTAAAAAGTCGCTGTGTGTTCGAGGGGGCAGATCTCATCGAATATCTCTCGCATTCAAATCCTTCCTTTAGTAGATCACTCTTTCTTCAATTTTCCAACCACTTCCACCCCTAATCTGTCAAATCTGGCTCCTTGCATGCTCAAGAGAAGAAAAATAGAAAATATGATCAAGCACAATAGTCAGACCATTTTAATGGAGAAAGATGTCCTCCAGATCTTCCCATCAAACTCAGATATCAACATTAACTCCTATCTTTGCTTGGCATGTAGGAAATACCAATAAATCATGAAGAATCACACTTCGTGTGTGTTTTAGTAAAATGGGGGAAATCAGATTAGAATCTCATTGCCATTGATCTCTACTTTGAATTTGGTCGTCCACGTGGAAGATTCCAACTTAAAAATAAACCCGGGGCTCTCTCGACTTTTTACAACTTTTGGAAAAATGGAAAAAATTCACATTTTGTTCCGCATCTCCACCCTCAAGAAATGAGCCTGATACATGTCCCAATGTGGTTCCAGCAGAACCGCACTTCCCTTTTACTTTTAACTCTTCTCTCCCAAAAGGAAAATTTTCCAAATTTCCCGAGAGTCTGTACCTCCGCCATTGACCTAGAGCAAGCTTTGACCTTTCCTTTATCAGGCCTACGGGCCATTTTGATGTTTTTAGTCATTTACATGTCAAGGGAAAAAAATCCAAATTGCCCCCAATGGTCCACCTCACCCCTTTGAATTTTCAAACCGCCACATGTCACCATGGCGCACCTTGAGATGGTCCCAAAATTTGATACCTTGAATGAGCACGGGCTCGCCACGTGTCCTGGCCCGGAAAAGTTTGTCTGAATGCTTGAAGCTTAACGGAAGGTGTCATGTGTCATGCTCTAAGGTAGTTTCCTTTGGCCGTTGAAAAGTCTAAGCAAAATGCAAAGTGAGCGGAGGCCTCCACGTGTCACCAGACCTCCCAAAACCATTTGAAAAAGACTAAGTATGGGAAGACCCGGTGGAAAATCCACATGTCCTCCCGGCGCTACTCTAAGGCTAGACCAAAAAGTAGATCCTCAAACGAGCGTCGTGCCTCCATGTGGACAAATCTTTAAGTTGAGGTGATTCATAGAATTTTTTGAAGTATCCAGCCAAGCCGCATCCAACCAAAAGGTGCCACATCCCCTGTCGATGCAAGGATGTAAATTTGACTGGGAGAAACACCTGTCAAACCATAAATTGCGAAAAATGATCATTTGAGCCCGAAAATGAAATTTTCTCAAGGACAGAGAATTTAGAAATGTTACAAGGCTCAAATATGTTTCTCAAAGATACATCCATTCATTTTTCTTCAATTATTTAGGGCAGAAATGATAAGGAAGAAAAATCCTGACCATGGAGAATGGAAAATATGGGAGAACCTAAGTTTTTAGACAAATAGAGAACGGGAGACCCAAATTACAGACCTTTTCCAGAGGAACAAAGAAATAAGGAGCAAACCATGGACCCATAAGTGATCTATGACCCAGAACAGATTAAAAATGGCAACAAAGATTAACTAGGCACAACACGGGGAAAAAGAAAGTGACAGAGGACGAAATCGATAGATTTTAAAAGGCAAATGGGGCGCTAGACTATTTTGAGCACCAACACGTTCTTTTCAAAACTCCAACACCATTTATTGAGATTTAATGATAGATTTTTATAATTCGCTCCTCTCTTCTCTTCTTAGCAGCTTCACTATTTTCTCTACCACTAATCACATAATTATTTTACATCTCCTTTTATACCTATGCACACTCTTAACATTGACATCCAAACAAGATCAAGGTCATCCATAGTTACAATAAAAATATCAATGCCAATATACAAGAGTGAACCAATATACTTGGGTCGACCAGACAATTGAATATATGGAACATTTTAGTGCCAAAACAGAGACATACAATAAAAAAAAGATCATAAATCTATTTTTAAATCCTTGGAAGGTCGGCCAAACATGATCATAAAAACTGATTTAGAAAAGTCATAAATACATTCCAATAGTTAGCCCAAACTACGGTCCCGCCAAGATTAAAAATAGACTTCAGATAGATTCCAAAGTATTTTGGTCGACTTTGAATAAAAACTATGAGACTCGAAGTAATTTGATTAGGCTCAAGCACTTCAATCAGAATCAAGCTTTCTGGTCATATTTTGAAGCAATGCCAAACAACTATGAGACTCGAAGCTATAAATTAGGACTCCAAATAAAAATATAATACTCCAAAGTACCAAACAATATTCTTTCAACATTCTACTTTATCAGTTAAATCCTACAACATCCTTTGAAATCAATCACACCAACGATTTATTCTATAGTTTTCAACTTCCTTTGACATCAATGAAAAATATTCCAACACACACACACATGTAAAATAAATAAGTACTTACTTTAGAATGTCTTGTCGATGTCATATGTCCACCTTTTAAGAAATTTTAAAGTGAATATGAGAATACAAATAAGTTAAAATTCGAAAGGAAAGAGGTCAATTTATCTTCATATTGGCAAATTGTCAAATCCTTTAACTAAAATTTTATATTCTTGTATTTGAAAACTTATAATTTTAAAAATATATAGAAACATGTACAATTAAATTAATGATTGTATATACATGTCTAATAATAGAAAAAATAAAATCTAAAAAAGATTGGATAAAAATGAATACATCTATTTATGTTGAAATGGATAAAGATGTCTCTGTAGACTTGTGTCTCAAATTATGAATCTAAATTTGTATCTTCTTCCATATATGACAATGATGACATGTAGACTTCCTTTTGAGGTGTGAAAAATATTTTGTTAATTAGCCTCCTTGATTGGTCACTTGAAAGGTATTTGGTATTTGATTCTCCATTCCATTAAAAATTCAAAAGACATGGATTTGTGTGACATTAAACTCGGTAAGGAGGGGGTCCATATATTGATGTAATG
Organism: Taxus wallichiana var. yunnanensis; assembly: GCA_018340775.1. Classification (NCBI taxonomy): domain Eukaryota; kingdom Viridiplantae; phylum Streptophyta; class Pinopsida; order Cupressales; family Taxaceae; genus Taxus; species Taxus wallichiana. Next base: position 876,610,701 of record CM031240.1, on the reverse strand, counting down.
GAAGACCCAAAAGTAATTACAATATTCATCTCTACCAGGGAACCATAGAACTTTTTGTAACCTTTTATATAAAAGAGGATATTAGGAAACATCCATGTGAACTAAATTAAAAGGGTCACTTATTCTATAAATTATTATTTGATAAAAGAGGATGTAATTAGGAGGAGCCATCAAGTCAAAGTATTTAGATCGCATAAACACTCCTCACTCAAATAAGAAGTTCCAAATCGATAAAAATGAAAACCAAGCATTTTGATCAAAGGATAACTTATTAATAAAGGTGAATTTTTTAAAGGTAAAAATTATACGATTATTAAGATTACTCATTATGAAGGTAATGTGACTAAGTCGCAAAATACGGTGAAGTATAACCGATCCGCAATCATGAACAAATTGAAGAATTATAACAATTTTTGTGCCATTAAAACAATGTCCCAATAACAACATCAAAGATGAGAAGTCGGCTTAATCGCTTCCGTAAGTTAAACTATTTATGGTTGTTGTTATTATTATTATTATTATTTTAAACATTGATGACAATAAATTGTGACAACGGAAAGTTTTATAATCATTCGAGAATGATTAATATATTTTTTCGAGTGGCAAAAATTCACAATAAATCAAAAGGGTCATAAATCCCATTATATATATATATATATATATATATATATATATATATATATATTGACTTTCATATTACTTGATACAATTGTGCGACACCATAAAGACTCACAAGAGATTGCACAACACCACATGTAACGTTTACACCAACATGAAGAACACACAAATAACAAGATGACCCAAGGTGCAACCATCGTCACACTTATATAAATGAACAATTATGAAACCATGACCCAACCACAACATGAACTTCACGAATAGATATATTCCACACTATCACATTTTCAAGTTAAACTCTTAATTGTAATCATATTTCATCATTAGCCTTTAAGGTTCGAAGGGCACTTGACATGAACATACTTTTTCCTTTTTCTCTAGATTGCATTTCCTTTTATTTCGTTTAACAAATAACTTAAGATGGTCCCATCTTAACTACCATTCAAGTCCCTTATTTAACCTGATAGGTCTCGAGATCATTTTTCACGTAAGAAGATACTCTTATTCACAATATTTCACATTATATTTTTCGTTCAAATTTAACTTATACAAGTACACTTCATCACACGAGAAGAGTGGACGTTGGTTTAAGGGGAAAGGATTCCATATTTAGTTTACTCAAATTCAACATCTTAGGGACACCTTTAAGATAGGAAAGGTTAACTATAGGTTTTGAACACCATTAACATATAAGGAGGTCCTAGGCTTGAATTTACTTCTTGTTTGCACTCAAAGACTCTATGACCAACTAAAGTCAATTTTGAAGTGGATCAAACACCTTTATCTCACATACCTCCAATTTTTACTTCATTCCAAAACAAATGGAAATACATGAATATAAATTAAATTCTAAATATTATCAACAAATTTGTTCACAATTGACTTTAATTGTTGTTATGATTAAAAATAGGTTAGAGTCATTTCTAATGGTTATACACCATAAGTTTTATTTTATAAACAAGAGATTATGTTGCTCGAATGCTCGAACTCATGTGGATAAATTTATAAGTACTTTCAACAACAAAAGAAGGCCTAACTAAGTATAAGGTAGCTCTAAGATTCACTTGTGTGTCGTCTTATATCGCTCACATTTTAAAAGAGTCGAGATTCTATTGAGATAAAAAGAAACAATTATGTGAATGTTTTTAAACGATTACAAAGATAACTCTTGACACATTTTATCATAGAACTCAACCTATTTTTTAATGAAGATTGAACTGAGTTAAAAGACACTTTAATAAAAGTGTAACTTAAATTAAGTACAAAGATAAAAACACATTTCTTCTAAAGTCTGGCCAATATGAAAGTCTATCTAAATACCCACATAGACAAGGATTTGTAAAAGGGTATAATTCAAAACTGATGAGCACATGAAACACCATTCCTGATTAAATTATATGTCTAATCTACATTCCAATTTCTAGATTTCCTTCAATATAGTGCTATTAAGCATGTAAACCTCGCATAAATATTGGCATGTTGGGAATTTGAAGACCCAAAAATTCAAAGATTTGTAAAGGTTGTGTGACTGAAAAACAAAGTTTCTTTCTATTCTTAAAACCACATACTGCAAAAATATTTGAATTTGGTATTTACAGAACTGAACATTACCATCAATTCTTGTGACAAATTGCAAGGCAACTCTCTTGCATTTGTAGCATTCCATATCCACACTCATAACTGTGATCTACAATGTCAGACCATAAAACACCCATAAGAGATTAATTTGTCCTATGGCAAAACCATAAAAAACCAACAAAATCAAAACAAAAACATTGACTTACATAGTAGTCATCCTGAACAATCCCGCAGTCTGTAGTAGGTAGAATGTCTCCCCACACAGAGCCTAGCCTGTTTTTATTATTATTCAAGGGATGTGATTAGTGGGAGATACAAATTGAGGGCCGAGGGCCGAGGGGACTCGGGAGAAGTAACAAGTTCCAATGTTATGTAGCATGTAACATGTAGGTCACCGAACTCGGTCGATGCGCAGAGAACAAAAACGAATTGGAATAGACAATAGGGGACCACGCCGCCACAGAGGAGTTTTTAGTGATTCGTGAAACTGAAAGTCTAAAAGTTGAAATTGTAATTTGTAAATAGGATAACAACGATTGAGATTCATGAATCACGAATGAATGGTTATGTGCTATGAGTGGCGAGCCTGTAGGATGTGGGGTTTTAATATGTATTTTTTTTGTAAAATTTTATCCAAGTGGCAAGACGACCGCCTAGTCATCGACCTGGAGGATGGATTTTTTTTTGAAAATGTGGGGCCCTCCTTTTTGTATGCCCTAGAAACTGCGTCTAGGTTGCTTAGGTAAGACACACCCCCGCTTTTCACATTTAAAGAGTAAGAAATTATGTGGACCTTTAGAGCTATTTAAGAAAATATTATTTTATGTGCGGTGGTGATTGGTAAAACCTTTGACCTAGATTTAAGTTGAGTAAAATCAAATATAAGTTAAAACATTATCCTTATGTGGTCCTATGAATAAAATAATAAGATTGGCATGGTAATTGTAAATTCTAATCAAAACAACAACTTTAATTTGAAAAGCATTAGAGGGCCACTAATGGGTTAGTTGTGAAGATATAAAAAGAATTATTAAATGTAGATAATTAGAAATGGTTTTTATATATTTGTTAGTCGTTAAATTAAATTTGTTTAGGATGGTTTTCGACTATTAATTATTCGTATAAAATAGGTGTTGTAAGTATGTTTCGGTATGGTCATTGATTTTTCTTTCATTTCTTTTTAGTTTTTTTCTCCTTGATTTTTCTCATTTTAATTCTTTGTCTAAAGTATTCGTACACTCCTTGAATGTTCTCAAATGTTTGTGATACTTTTTTTGTGTGGTCTGCTTTTAGTTGGAGTAAACCATTACTCAATCTTGTTTTTTATTTTTTATTTTTGACTATTATAGATAGGTTTGGGTGTATCTTAATTTAAATTCAAATTTTCTATGAATACGCAAGAATTTATGTGATTTAGGAATGATGAATTAATCATAAGCACATCGAACATTTTATAGATAAATTACCGAGCATTCACTAGCATTCTAGAGTAAATCAAAAATTATTTGAGAAATCTTGAAAAACATAAATTTTTGTTTAGACAACGTTACTATAGTTCAATGGTTTGTATTTTATTAGAACTTCTTCAATTATTAAGATTTGTTGTCTTCGATATTGTTATTGTTTTAAAAGGGAATGATAAATATGAATATAGTTATCTTATTATTTGGTTAAGCACAAGGTACAACACATATTTTGTTTTCCTCAAGTTTCCAAATATTTCTTCCTTATTAGAACAAGAAGAAGCATATTGTTTTACATTTGATAGGAGTGAAACCGCAATATTTTGAGTGGGAGTTTCAAAGATCATAACTAGGTGAAGATAGACATATGTTTTGTTTGAAGCATGGGTAGAGATGGTGATAATCTATGTAATCTAATGCCCATTGTGTGCACTACACATCAAAAAGAAAAAGATAGACATCAAATATTTGTTGAAATGTTTCCACATTTGTCTAAAACATCTAGATACTCTATATATCATCATAGAATACATATGGTTTTGAAAAAATATTTACTTATGATAATTATTATAAATCACTTTTATATCATTTCTAAATACATATTTCAAAATTCAATAACTATTATTAATTTTTCTTATATTAAAAATATACCTCTAAACAATGTTAGATTTTTCTATAATTCTAAAACTATTTATACTTTTACAATACTTTTAAGCCTAATGAAATGAGGGTATTTGTGTCCCAATTTAATTAAACAAGCTAATCACATAAACAATGATTCATGACTAAGTAATGAGGCCATCTACATCACTTTTGTTGTTTTCCTTCATGTTATTTTCCCAAAATGTGTGTTTGATAGCTGAATTTGACTTTAGTACCATCCATATGCCCATTTCGAATAAGACATGAAAAACCCTTTTGACCTTTTTAGGAAATTTAGGTGACTAACATAAAAACTTTTTTCCCGTGAGGAAACAAAGGGAGGGAATGAGGAAACATGAAGGCAAAAAAACACCAAGGAAATGTGCACGTTAGGGTTACGAGCGGTGGATCAAAATTGAACCCGCCCAGCCCGCCCCAGCTTGCTCAAACCCGTCAGAGAAGTGTTACAAGATATTACCCGTTAAAAAAAAGAAAAAACTTAAATTTAAATGACATTTTTGAAGTATGGTTTATTAATAAAAATGCCAAAAGAAGGGCCCGGTCAAACAATTCCCGTCAACAAGAAGAAATATTCTTGCAATCTTGCATGCCCGAGGCATATAGATATTAGAGACAACCTGGTAGTGACACATAGTAAGTTAATATTTAGTTTTATTAACAGTCCCACTCCCAGTCGTGTCACTTTTTCAACAGCTGGCAAGTGGCCCACCTCCATTTAATAGAAAATCTATAATAATTTTCATAAAATCAAATCAAAATCTCACAATTACGATTTACAACCGCTGCAATTAATAAAATCTAAGACTTTTACCAGTCCATGACCGATTCAATGAATCACTATTTTATTAATTAATTACGGTGCTGAGTCCTGCTCTATTTGAAACGTAACTCAGAGTTAGACTGTGGAAGGAGATCTTTTTGCGCTTCATTTGATGCCATTAAATAGAAAAAAGTTTCAAAATACCATTACCAGATTTGTTGGAGCCTGGAGGAGAATAGTGTCTTTCTGCACGCAACTGGGAGTGGGTGAGGTAATGTTTAAGGATAATTTGTTTTGGTGTATTTTTTTTTGGGCATACGATTATATAGTTTATCTTAACATTTTGATTCTCAAAATCAGGTATCTAGGACTAGGGAGGAAGATAAAATAAGAAAAGCAGGAGCCATTTCTCAACCAATGTTATGATTTGTGACTGGTATTTTATTAATATCCTGATTCTTTCAAATTGAAATCTTAGCATTTGAATTAGAATGTATCATTACAAGTGATGGGTAATTATTTTGTGAATATGACCAATAGCAATGGTCATTTCGAGGTAAAGAATTAAATCTTTTTTAAAAGTGTATTGTTATCAAAGTTTTAAGGGAAAGATTTTAAATGATCCAATAAAATAATAGGCTCAGAAAAGTAATTTTGAAGTAATTTTGTTACACTCAAGTAATCTTTTTGAAATATTATGTAAATTTTCACTAAGCTTAGTGAACTGCCTACATTTCTTTTGTTGAGTTAATAATATTGGCCACATTCTTAGCTTCATTCTTAAGTTCAAATCCAAGTGTGTTATGTCCAAGCCTTAAATTTTGTCTTATTTGAAAACTTTATACCATTATAATTCAGTGTCTTACTCATTCTTAAGCACATGCATCCAAAATGTTGACTTCAAATCTCACCAAAAGAGTGACAAGTTTTTGAATGCCACTTCTTTCTTAAAAATTGAAAGTAAACTATAGAAAAATACTATGAAGTTAACTTTTCTATGGTTGATGAGTCATTTTAGTAACTGTAGTCTTAAAGTGAAGCACATACTCACTAATACTCTCATTTGGTCCTCTTTTCTTGTAACTAAACTTACGAATATAACTTTTACACCAATATTAATTTGAAAATGAGTCAATAAATTTTCAATTAATGTTGTAAAATACTTTACAAATTTACCTGGTAAAATGTAGAACCAATCAAGTAGATAATCATTTTCAATCCTTGGAAAATAACTAAGTCAATAATTTACCATCATAGGAAATTTCAAGACCAAAATCATAAAATACCCTAATGTGATGAGAAGGCTCTTCCTTTCCATTAAACAATTCACATTTTAGAGAAAAAATCCTATACGGATTGGATATACAAGGACTTCATAACCTAGGTTATTTTGGAGAATTTCATTATAAACAACCCTACTATTTAACTTTTGATACCCTTGAGAAAGAACCTTGATTTTGAATAGAAAAATCATATAAAATCATAATAGCCATTTCTAGAGTTGGAAAATAAACCTAGAAGTAAGATGAGTTGAAATAGAAAATTATTACAAAATAGAAGGATTTAAGAAATATGTGAAAAAAAAATGTTGACCATAAAAAATAAGAGGTTATTGAGAAACATAAGAAAGAATGGAAGCATGTTGAGCAATTTTCCGCAAATTAGTTGAGAAGCAATAAATGTGTGCTAAGGAATAGAAGGCACATGAAAAGAAATGGAAACGTGTCGAGGAAAGGAATTAATTGAAACATGTTAAGAAATTCAAGAAACTTGAGAGCCAATAGAATCTTGTTGAAAGATAATAGCATTTTAGGAGATTGCATAAACAAATAGAACAATTGAATAACATTGCGAAAAATAGAAACTTTAGTGTTGCTAGGTTTGAAATAAATTTGAGAAATGAAAAAATGAAAATGCAAGGGTTGCAATTCTTGAATGAAATTTATTAGAACATGCCTTATAAGAAGTTATTTCAATTTAAGCGTGATAATCATTATGAGCACTCATAAATCTATTATTCACATTATAGGGTGAATTTTCAACTATAACTTTATCTTGGTTTTCTAAGTGAGCCCCTTATCTATGTTTTGACTTTAAAATTATTTTATTACCTTCATTAATCTAGTTATTTCATTAATTTTTTCTATGACATGTTTTCTAAAACATGAAATATTCTCACCCTTATCTTGTTCATCTAAGAAATCATGTTCACCATGGTTTACTTCACATGTATTTTTATTTTAAGATCCATTCACACCATCATCATTCAAATTGGGCGCCTCATTCCCATCATTTCTAATAGAAAAAATAATTTTGGAACAACATTAACTACCTTTTCAAATTCTATTTTTTCAATCTAACATTGTTTCAACAAAATCAATGTTTTGTTGATTAATCCTATCAAAATTCATAGTTTAGTGCTTATATTTTTTCAAATTGAATGGTATAAATACATATAAAATATGGAGCATACCATATAAGCACCCAAGGTTTAAGAAAATCCAAGAAAATTAACTTAGGGTTTGAAATCAAGACTAAGGATGTTATGGCCTATATGACGGGTAAAAGAGAGGTTCCCAACTAGGTTTGTAAGTATATGGATCTAATCTAAGATTGGCCACATAGTGTACATATAAGAGTGCTCAAGGAGTGTTAAAGTCATAAATCTAGAGGATAGTAGCCCTAACCCTAGGATACCTATTTTTAGGTCGTATCCTCCTTGTTTTCTCTGATTCTCGTAGGATTCCCTCTTCTCAAACTATCCTCTCCTGCGATATCAAAATGATTTCTCAATCATGACTATCTTGGTTGTTCTTTATATATGCTTACCTTCTTAAAATCAATTTACTCAATACTCCAAAGCATATCTTGGACTTTTTACTATCATTATAAACACTAGTAAAAATTCTTGTAAATTATGAGGCATGCTCTTTCATAACCAATGACTCTAAATAGAAGTTTACATTATCATGTTTTCGTATCCACAATTTTGAATATAAAATATACTTATTCATATGTTGGTAAAATGTTACAAGTAGTGGCTATAGAATTTAAGATAGTGAATCACAACTTATACAATAGTAGAGATAACAGATCACAATATAAGATATATATATATATATATATATATATATATATATATATATATATATATATATATATATATATATATATTTGTTTATAAAAATATTTCATTATGATTGTTATCTCTTTTATTGAACTATGAGCTCATAGTTATGCTCATTGTAAGGAATTGCAATTGTCATATATGTTCCAAGAATATATTTCTTCCTTGTCTTGGGATTATTTTTATAAATTGTAAAATTTATATTCTTGATATTTATTTATAATTATTTCTATGAATAGGTATAATTGTGAGAAAATGGCTTCTATTGGTCGTCCTAAGAAGGATAAAAACAACTATCACTTGTTGCTGCATTTGGTTTCCTCAACGTTCATGTCAACAAATTCATTCCCAAAATGAAGACTTTGTTGTTAATTCACATGAAGAACATGAATCAGATGGAGCAAAACTTCTAGAAGAGGAACATGTATCAAAGAAACGCAAAAGAACATTCAAGTCTAAATGGAAAACCAGATTTCCATGGGCTTATGCTATAAAATATTGCAATGGAATTGAAAGGATAAAGTGTTCTTGGTGCGTAAAATATAAGAGAGATACTCCATTTGCTAAAGATGGAAGTACCACCCTTCAAGTCAGTGGTCTAATTACTCATGCAGAATCAGAGCCTCATAAATTTTCTTCACAACGTTTAGAAGGGGAATCTAAACAAACTAGTATTCCAATAACCAAACATGTAGAGCTCATGGTAGATGTTGAGAAGGAGAGAATCATATCAGTGATTGAAAATATATATTTTGTTTCCACCCATGATTTTCCTTTAGAACTCTATAAGCCAATTTGTGATTTGAACAGGTACAAGGGAACTCCACATATGCCTCTAACAGATGAATACTCAGCATATACAAATACCACTTCTGGAAAAGAGTTTCTACAAGCTACTAAAGAGGTATATTGGAAAAATTTAATAGATGAGATTGTTTGTAGTCCGTTTTATTCAATTTTAGTTGATGAAAGCATTGATCGGACTATGGACCAACATTTGATAGTTTATATTACATATTTGACTAATGAAGGGAGAGGTCAATGTGTAACAAAATTCATACGCCTCCTTCAAATAAAGGATGGTACATCTCAATCTATGTATGATGTTGTGATTACTCTTTTAGCAGAGATGGGATTATCCTTGATGAAGCTAGTGGGATTTGGATCTGATGGGGCTTCTGCAATGAGGGGTATTCGTGAAGGTTTATCTACTAAGCTTCATCGAAATGCTCCTCATTTACTTGATATATTCATTGCATAGCTCACCGAGAAGCATTGGCAGCAAATGATGCTTCTTCTTATTTTCCAGAGTTACAATTTATTGATAAATTTGCAAACAAAGTTTATTCATGGCTTGGGAAATCTGCTAAACGTCATGGAGCATTAAGAGAGTTAATGGATTCATTTCAAATCAATAGGTTGGAGGTGTTACAAATCCATCAAATTAGGTGGCTCTCTAGAGGAAAGGTTATGGAAAGACATTGAACATCCAATGGCGGAGTATGTGGAGGAATTTGAATGCGGATATCGAGGGGAAAAATAAGAATGAATGGATGGAAAGCAATCGAATTGTGCTTCTTTGGTGAATTATCATAGTCATTCATGGAGGAAGGGTTTGGAAGGAAGCAGAGGGATGGAAATGCCTGGGACAAGGGTGATCTCGAGAAGACTGTTGAGGTGTTTCTTGGAAGTAACATCATTTTTCTTTCCAGAAAAAAAATCGCTATAGAAGCCGGAGAACTAGATGGTGTAGCATGGAAAGGACATAAGTGAGGACGGATTTGTGAAGCGTCTACTCGATGACAAAGCAAAGACAATAATGTTGAATTTTTTAAAGGTAGAATAGGAGCAAACAATAGCTATGGCAAAGGTGGCACAAATATTTGAAGTTAGGTCACCCATAGACCTACGAAGTAATGTTCGATGAAAGACAAAATCCCTATTAGTCGCTTATAAATAATAATAATAGGGTAAGTGCATGAAGTTGGGGGCAAAAAAGTGGACAAAAATCTAAAAAAAGCAAAACACGTACGTGTTCTATTATAACATGATCATGTTTTAAATTGTCATGTTTGGGATTTACCAAGGCAAAAGCGTCAGTGTATACGCGTTATGATGTGTACGCATTATGCCTACCATAAAAAATAAAAAAGAGGCCCGAGCCTCTGTCATTTTATCTCCCTCAAACGTGAGTTTCAGAGCTTAACCATGCCCTCATGTTTTTTCATTCAACTAGATCTCAAGCTCAAATGATCATTTCGGACACGTGGGAAGATCGAATCGACAATGGTGCCATGGAGAATAGGTAAGCACAATTATTTTCTCAAAACTCCATTGAAATATGATAATTATAGATTAAAATTTGAACTGAATACATATTTTTTATTGTTATAGTTAGAGGTCAAGGGAATCAACCACAACCAAGCCTTGTTATTCCCGTGATCCCTCTCGACACTCCCACAATTGCTCAAAATCCCTCGGGTAGTCAAGAAGATTTAGCAGCCCATATAGTTGAAAAAAAAATTAAATTGAGGTTTTAATCAAAATAATGAGGGATTCACAATCTACAAACCCCCATTGCGCCTCTCTTGCAAACACATTGGAGGCATTACTTGTTCAACTTGACGTAGAAATGGGGAAAATTGATTGTTGGACAACTTACATGAGGAGGGTTGTAGGGTTTATTATTCCAACAATTGTCATATGTGGATGTAAAGAAAAAATAAATTTCAAATGACCTCATATGCACTTTATTCATGGACCCCCACACTAATTTTCCTATTCTGTTTTCATGTAAATGGTTTCCCATCCATTGGTGCAATAATAATTTGATTAAAAATAATTTTACGACCAATGGTGGATGGTGTTGTATTTTTCACCTTGTAATAACAATGAGGTGCCACTATTCTTTCTAAGGAAACTCTATTGCGAGTTTATCCTCAACGAGATCCCAAATTATTTTGATTTTTGAGATTTATAGGGCCGAGGAAAAGGATCTACATAGGATCAACCAGTGCACAACGTGCACCTATTCAACAAGGTAGATTCCCCACACGTAATCCCCTCACCATGAGATTGTCCTTCAAGTAGTGAAGGAGACAATAGAGATTGATACACTTCATGAGCTTTAGGGGCTATCTGTGACCCTTGTTTGACATACGAGGGATATTTCTGAGCCAGATGCTTATGGAGGTACACAGAGTATTCCCTCAGAGAGTACTAGCATGAGGCCACATCTTTTCTTGTCATGTGGTATCATATGTTTGGGGCCCGAGGAGGACGATAATTTCATGTGTACTGATTTTGGTGCACCTGGTGCTAGGGGTGCACACGATAATGTCACTATGTCAGATGTCTTTTTGAGTGAGACATTTGGATTACATTCATCGGCATCACCGACACAGGTAAATTTGTTATGTTTTGTTAGGTGTGTTACAAAAAGTTTGGAGTACTTGATTTACTTATATATGTTAAATTTTTGAAATAATTGTATTTGTACATGTATATGCATTGATATTATAGCACGTGGGAGGCACATCTTCATCCCGACCATAGGCGACGAGCACCATGCATACACATACATTCACAGAGGTAATTTAGAATGTTAATTATGTAAAATTTTCACATACATGTGTATATATATATTTGCATGTATGCATGTGTGTGTGTATATATATATATATATATTAGTTTTGAAGTCAAATATATGTATGTTCTTGTATGTCCATCTAACTCACATGATATACATGTTTGATAAAGATGTTGACTTCACTAGACACCCGACTATCTCTCGCAAAAAGTAGATGAAGGTGTTGCCACTGCGATTTCATCTCAGGCAACAACTCACTTAGGTATTCAAACAACACGTAAATTTTGTTAAATTTATCTTGTAATTCATATTATGTTAAATTGCATGTTAGTAATGTCTTTCATTGTAGAATTATTAAATTATGTTAATAATGTCCTTCATTGTGTATATGCAGGAGTTACTCGTGACGTGTAAAGAATCCTTTTCATTTGATTCACAGTGTGGTGGGGTAAAAAAAAAAGTTCTATATTGATAAAATTAGTTAAAATATTGTCATTATGTACATACATGTACTTAGTTCTATTTTCATTAATTCTGATGTTAGATTTTATGATCTTATGTGTATGTATGGAACTTCAACCCCCTCCATTTTGATTTCTAGGGCACGGAATCTTCCATCCGGTCGTCTTTGTACCCCGTTCTTATTACAGAGCTCCTAATGACTCATCTCGAGTGAGAGATGCAAATTTGGCATGATTGACAACTTGTGGTAAGTTTGTGTATTTATGTAAATAGTTTTATTATAAAGCATGGTCTTAAATACATGTTGAAAACATATATAAATTAAGTTTTGACAAAAAAACATTGTTTGCATTTACAGAGTTCATCTACATGTGAGTATTCAATGGAAGAGGACTCAAAGCATGGGCTCGAGATGATCCAAAGTCGTCTCATGGATCTCCATCTTTGTCTAAGGGAGGGCCTTCATTGAGAAAGGCCAAGAGAGGGATAGATTTTGATGAGTAGGAAATATATATCTCTTACATGACATTGTATGTATGCCTATATGGCATTTGAATTTGATGGTATATGACCTATTTAGGAATTTTTGTATTTATTATGTACTTAAAAATACTATTTAGAACTTGATAACTTTGTATGAGACCTTACATTTCTGAGATTATTTTCACATGAAACTAATATGATGTGCACTTGACAATATTTAAGACATTATGGATTATTTTTTCATTTATTGGTGATGTACATTTACTAGCATTTTCAATGTATAATATGCATCAAAATTTGGAAATCAATATTTATATAATGTATGTATATAAAGAGTTACCTAATTTGAGTAATTATTGATTCAATTTATCAATGTGTATATGTGTATTTACCTTACTTGTGCTTCTTCTTGCTCATGGTCTCTTTGTACTGGTTCCTATCTTATAATGCACTTACTACATTCTTCTATGCTTCTTAGTCTTCTCCTTGTTAAAACACCCGAGACTCATCACAATTTGATACCTTTCATCTGTTGATATTTTGAGAATGTCTCTCCATATGCATTACTCCAATGCTTGAGAATGTCTCCAGATGCAATGACATTCCGATTCGGTGCACTCAATGATTTTTGATTGTCTAATCCTATCCAATTCGTGTTATTACCTTTAAATCTATAGGCATTTCAAGTTATTTGGAAATCACATCACACCCTTCACTAAGCTTGATGACTACTCCTATCCTTTTGAGAGCATTCATGGGTTTATCATAACATTAATTATCAATGAATGGAAGGTCACTAAGCCATAGGCTAGTGACTCCCATCTCGAACTAAACAAGAAAGATTTACTAGGTGATTGATAACTCCAAAGTGTGTTCGTAGAAATACCCCTATCAATTCATTCTTAAGCCAAGCTAGTCATTCAGGGGCTCTTAAGGGACTACGCCTAGATGAGGTAGCCCGAAAGCATGGGTAGCGTAGGAACCAAAAAAAAACCTCCACAAGTGTTCAATAGGCACACCGACGCGCGTTGGCGTAGTTGGTTCGGTCCCATAAGCTTTAGTTTATAAACTATAGTGTTTGGCAGCCCTACACTAACTCAAACTATAGTATTTCACGCTTTTGCAAACATTAGGACAACAAGACAACCGAATGGAGATGGAGAAAACTGCAAGAGGATTTTGTAGAGGGCCCCAACATGGAGGTCTTGGATTTGACGAGACGTCTCTAGGTGCCACGGAGTCTCGGAGTGTAGGGAAATCACCCGTCAAAGATATGGCATGTTTGGGCCTCGTGGCTCTTAAGGGACTATGCCCAGATGAGGTATCCCGCAAGCACGGATTAGAGGTAAAAAGGGTTGATGAGGGAGCCCTTGATGATTTGATATATGTGTGTGTGTGTGTGTGTGTGTGTGTGTGTATGTATATAGATACATATACCCATACATAAAATGTTATCTATCTATATATATAATAGTTCATATATGTTTAAAAAAGTGTTTTAAGATGGATATACCATTAATTTGATTTTAAAAAAAACCACAAACCCAACAACACAAGTTAACAATAAATGTGAAATACTTTTGGAAACATAAAGGAAAGTAGGGGACCCTACCCCAACAAAATAAACAAAAAGGCAAATAACCATTGAAGCCCAACCACAAACCCAAAACAACACAAGACCAACAACAAAGAGATACAAACATAAAGGAAAGTATCCAAACAACAAATAAACTAAATAAAACAACTTAGAAACTAACGTAAAAAAAGCTTAGAACTAAACCAATATCCCATTTTTTTTGTCACTCTTTTATCAGGTCCCCCACTGAGTTCATACATCCATTCCATTCTTTGACAAGGGAATCGATGGTAGCTTTCCAATACTTATAGTTTGGCTCAGGGATCTCCACTTTGGGGCCTTTTCCTTCTTTTTCTCTTTCCTTAGCAAGTTCCATGGAATGAATCATCTCAGCTAAAAGCTTGAGATGGTGGATGGTGCTCTTAACATTGAGGAGATGGACATCATGAATCTAGAACACAACTTCTTTCATCTTCAACATATCCTTGGCCATCTCCTAGGCTTCTCTCATTGGCATTCTTGAGTTGTTCACTAAGGACCAAAGAAGATAACTTTTCCACTTTATCAGTCAGATCCTTCAGATCCATGGAGACCATACTAATCCTATGTCTGTTAATATTAGTATCAAGCCTGCAATGCTCAAATTCCCACATGAAAGTATGAGACTTGACAACAGAGTCCTGGGCAGTAAACAATTTAGATTGGGTAGTTTTAAGAGCATGCAAGCTCTCAATGGCATCCTCTAAATTCTTGGAATGTTTATCATCTGCAGAGTCCCTGATATTTCTCTCTCACCACCTCATCACTATTATCCCCTTTAGCAACAACCTTGTCCTTACTAGAAACTGACAAGTCCGGATTCCCATCTTGGTTTTCACCCAAATCTAAAATCTCCACTTCCTCAACTTGTTTAGGATCCTCCTCATCCCTGCTATGTTTGTTTGATGACACCATGACTCAGATTGGATCTGGTTTGTTTAGCCACTAGTTTTCCAAATAGATCTTCACTAAGACTGTCCTCCTTGGGCACCGAGCCTTCAGTGATGAGATGCCCCAAATTTGTCATTTTTCCCCAAAAGGGGAGTTCCCAGCCTAAGAAGGGATTTAATGAGGCCCTGGTGTAGAGGAAGGGAAAGGTACCTTTCTTCGACCATTTATATATATATTTCACAAGGGAAGTATATAGGAAGAAAGGGAAATTATAGGGCTTAGCATTACGACGTGGTTCAACATGGGGAAATGGTAACCATATATCACTTTATACCGACCTTCTAAGGTAATGTATGACATAAAAAACTGAGAAATTTCATCAAAAGGATGGGGAAAATTTCCCGAGCATAACCATTATGAAGAGAGACAGTGCTCCCTTACCTTACATGAAGCATTCAATCTCCAGGCTGTAGTCCGACTTAGGTTTGTAGATGCATCTGCCTTCCAGAGCTAAACCCAAGACTTTGGAAATAAGCTTAGGGGAAATGGTAAAGGAGAAATTTTCGACCCGAACATGGCCTTCATTCCATGTTTTTTCCACTGCTTCACTCAACTTTTCATCATAGCCATCAAAGATATTGAAAAAGGGTAACATACCCACCTTTTTGAGCAAGGTCTCACCTCTATGGACATCTCCTACCTCTTGCTAGGTTCAGTTCTTACTAAGTCACCCCCATGCTTCTAACCCTGTTCTTCTTTCTATTCTGTAAATAGTTACCTTCCCCAATCCAATCTTCCCACTTCCAGAAAACAAAGATATCCGGCCTGCCCCTTGAGGATTAGAAAAGAGATTTTGCACGAGTTCAGTAATCATGAAAAAGAGATGTCACGAGTCTAAAAAAATAATGCCTCCTCATTTGTAGGAGTATTATAAGTTATACCTTCCCTTTTCATGATTTCAATAAATTTGGCTTGCATCAAATTAGGATCCTCTACCACCTTAAGACCCCTAGCATTCACCCCCAAATTGGCCATAAAATCTGCTAGAGAGTTTCCTTCACGATACACATGATGAAAGGATATGGCCTCAAAAGAGGATGCTAAAAGTTTAGTTTTATTTATGAAGTCCTCGACAGAAATAGAAGGTTGAGATTTTCCTTTCAAACATGAAATGATATATAAAGATTCCCTTCCACTTCTAGGTGTTTAAGCCTTTCTCCTTGGCTAACTTCACCCCCAAAACATTGTAGTTGCCTTAGCAACATTGTTAGATTGGAGGCCCAGGTCGAAGAAGTAGGCAAGAAGAAATATTCCAAGGAGTCCCAAAGAACACCTCCTCCCCCAACTTTCCTAGGATTACCTTTCATGCACCATCAAAGTTGAGTTTAAAGAAACCTTCCCTAGGTGAATTCCATTTAATCCCCAAATGAGGATTACATATTTTGGGTTTAGGGTCACCTATAAGGTTCCAATTCTTAAAGAAATGAAGTTCATTGTCAAGGATTTCCATTTCATTTTTCCTTAGATAGAAAAATTGTTTCTAACAACCTGTAGGAGTTTGTTTATAGTCACCCTAATGGGAAGTTTCTTATTCTTGAAAATCCTTCTATTTCTTTCTTTCCATAATTCCCACCATAGGTGACCCAAACTCATGACCCAGAGATTTTTAAGTCCTCAACTGAAGAAAGGACAGTTCCATTGAATCCAAGCATCCTTGATCTCTTTAGGAATTACCCTAAAACCAAGAAGCAACCCAAAATAGAAGAAAACATTAGATGGGCATAGGGACATTCCAGAAGAAGATGATTTATAGTTTCCATATTCACTTCACACAGAACACATCTATTGGCCATCTAGAAACCTCTTTTAGCAAGATTATCAACAAGTAAGAATTTTATTTATTACTGAAAGCCAACTGAAAACATTAACCTTTGGGGTTATGTTCTTGTTCCAAATCTTACCAACATTTAAATCTTCTTCTCTAGTTTCTCCCTCAAAAAATAGGGAATAGGATGATTTGACAGAGAAATTACCACTTTGTTCTTTGTCCCAGACTATTCTATCTTGGTCCTTGTTGTTAGAAGAAACATAATTTTTTAGGAAATCATTGAGCCTACTCAAGTGATCATTGGGTTCTGTCTTTCAGTTCCATGAGTTTCCATGTCTGAAAGTTGTCTTCATCAGCCATATAGTTAATGATTTTTTCCCCATATTTATCTTCGAGCTGACTAGCAATTTGGGGGAATTGATCTTTAAGGATAAAATTCCCATCCCATTTATCTTTCCAGAAGCTTATCTCATTTCCTTTTCCTATTTTCCACCTACTTCCCCTAGCCACAATTTATTTTTCCCAGTTAATAGCTTTCCATATGCATGAACCATTGAAGGATGCCGGTTTAAAAATCCATCTCTTGTCATTAACATCCATCCAATATTTTTTCTTTAGAATTCTGGTCCAAACTCCATTTTCTTTAGTTAACCTCCATCCAATTTTTGCAAGAAGGGATTTATTCATTTTAGTCCAGTCTCTAAGACCAAGTCCCCCAAGATTTTTAGGTTTACAAACTCTATCCCAGGCCACTAAGAGGGATTCTTTTTTTGCTTTCAGTGTCACTCCATAAGAAGTGTTTTTGGATTTTTTCCAGTTTATCCCCAACACCTCTAGGAAGTTGATAGAGGGACATGGCATACACCGGTAGACTCTGAAGAGAACTAATGAGAAGGGTAATCTTTCCAGCCTGGGATAACACATTAGCTTTCCAACCAACAAGTTTTCTTTCAAACCTTTCAATTAAGAAGTTCCAATCAGAACAAGACAGTTTCTTGTCCCCAAGAGGGATACCTAAATAAAAGGTAGGGAAAGATTTAAAGTCACATCCCAAAATTTTAGCTATCTTCTTACAATGGCTATCCATGGTGTTAAGGAAGAAGAGAGAGATTTTTCTGAAGTTTACCATCTGTCCCAAAACTTCCATATAGTCATCAAGGAGAGATTTTATTTTCTTAGCTTTAGGGACAAAAGCTTCCCCCACCAAAAAGTGTCATCAACAAAATCTTTGGTGTGAAACATTTTCCAACTCCCTTATCGGGAGATCCCTTTGAGAGAACCATTCTCAGTTTCAACATTTAATCTTCTGCTTAAAGCTTCCACCAAGATAATAAAGAGGAAAGGGGAGATGGGATCCCCTTGCCTCAAGCCTTGAGAGCTAGGAAAAAACCCAAAGGGGGACCCATTGATGAGAATAGAAAACCAGACATTAGAGATACAAGCCTTGACCAGATTCCTAAAGGAGACATCAAAACCAAACCTGTCAAGGATTTTATCAAGAAAGCACCATGAAACCTGTCATAAGCTTTGGCCATATCTAGTTTTAAAAATAGAGCAGCCTTCTTGCTAAGCTTAGCCGAGTGGATCGTCTCTTTGATTGTAATGATCCCATCCTGGATTTGGCGACCAATGACAAAACCCCCTTGTTGATCAGAAATGATAGAGGGGAGTAATAGCTATAGACAGAGAGCCAAGATTTTTGTGCAGATTTTATAGGAAGTATTGCAGAGACTTATAGGTCTGAAATATTTTAATTCCATAGCATTACCACATTTTAGGATCAGAGAAAGAAAGGTACAAGTTCATGTCTTTCAACATAACTTTCTACTGAAAAATTCCTTCACCGCCTCAAAGACATCTTTTTTAATTATGTCCCAAAAGTGCTGAAAGAAAAAGGCTTGGAAGCCATCCAGTCTAGGAGCCTTGTCAGGATTGAGATGTTTGACTGTGAATTCCACTTCCTCCATTGATGGATCACTAAAAGCATCAAATTATCTTCCTCAGAAACCAACGAGAGGAATGCACTTTAAAAAGTCTTGCTCCTTATTCAAATTAGGATACATATATAATTTGATGATAAATTAAACATGTATGGAAATGTACTTGAGGATTTGTGACAAATGTTAATATATAACTAACAATAATTAGTCACATGTATGATCATGTATGTAGATAGAAATGTGCTTGTGTACCTTCTTAGAACATGGGAAGGGTTGACATGTAGTTTGTATAGGGGGACTTAGGTTATCCTTTGATGGCTTGAGGTCTATGCCCAATGATAATTATTTTGTGCAAACCGATCAATGTGGGAAGTTTTCTTTGATCGAAATTCAATCAATATGGGAAGCTTTCGGGATGCTTTTGATATATTGATTTTTGATATGAAGGTTGATCGATGTGGGAAGCCTTTTTGAAATGATATGGGTAACCATCCTTAGAGATAGTGGTCTATAGTTTTGATTTGATTTTGATAGCCAACCTTTATGGAATCGGTCTAAATTTTAATTAACAATTATACTTCTAGGATCAGTCTATATTTGTGATAGTATGATTTAATAGTTTTCCTTCTAGGGATAAGTCCATTTTTTTCTAGTGTGTATCCATATGGATATTTTTCATTTTATTGTGCCAAGGAAAATGCCTAGTAGACCATTTGAGAAGGGGAAATGATGTGCACAAACCAAATATGTTACCCTTGACATGTTTTCAATCATTAGAAGAAGGTTAGATGAGAGTAATGATTGTGGTGTTCCTACTTGTCCATGTGGAAAATGTGATGAACATAGCCATGATGCTTATCAATATATTGATGGGAGACCACATAATTCCAAATCTTTACGATAGAGAATGATAGGTTGGTGGTGTGATGAGATCTTTGATGTGACTAATGTCATGAAATTAAATGTGTTAACAATAGAAAGGTTGCCAAAGTGCGGTGAATTTAAGGGTTCCTTTTCGGGTTTACCATCGAGGGAGGCTAGAAGATAGGCTCTCGACCCATACTTCTGAGTGATGACATATAGATTGATCCAATTAGAGGAAAAATTTCCATGTTTACTCCTTTCCAGAGTAGTGACATTTTGATTCTCTGTAAGGAGAAATTCACAATTTAGACACAAAATCATGCACTTAACACTATTATTATTGTTAAGTATGTTGTTTTATATATGGATCTTGCGTAAGGAAAGTATTCACTGATGACCCATCTTGTAGTCCATTTTTGGTCTTGTTGGTATTCATTTATTTTTGTCTTGTACATTTGTCACTCATACACATAGTTATTTTCAGGTCTCAAGGATCCATTTCTATCAATTATCACTCATTTTTCATCACTTGTCTCTGGACACCAGCACCCATGGCTAGGCAATAATGTCTCGAATCTCTTGTCCATCCGGGTGCCCTTTTCATCTTTGTGTTTGATCTTATTTTTGACATTTGAGGTTTGTATTTTTGGTTTTTTCCTCCCACCTCTTGAGGTCATAGTCGGTATGTCGGGTCATTAGTTTTGAAATTTGAAAAAGAGATACCTATATAAACACAACATACATCTTGTTATATGAGAAGACTATTCTTATCAAGGGCTAGATATATACATAGAGAAAGGGACCGCATTTGGGATATTACTCGCATATACACTACATAGGAGGGGGATTTTATTCTATTCCATCCACCATTTGCATTTTAATTTATTTATTTCCCCTATCTTAGCATCATTGGTGCATGGGTGACCTAGGAACACTATTACACACACAAAAACACATAAATACATAAGTTTTAAGATGTAGTAAAATGATCGGCTGTAATAGCACCATTGTGGCATCGAGGATAGTTTGACCCTTTCATTTGTATCTTTCAGTTTTAGGGTTTGATGCTTTGTGTGGGGTTTTGCAGGTGATTCTTCATTGCGGAGTTTACAAAGTGACATCAAAGAACTATATGCAACATACACATGACAATAATTGAACAAGTGTGAAGCTTTAATGACCCTATCAAAACCGAGGTTCCGACAATTTCCGTAGATCACGAGAGGGCCCATAATTCACTGACCCGGAGGTGCCCAAGGTACCTCAATCCTCCCTCAAGCACTCAATTCCATCCATTTCCACATCTACTTGCATTTTTCTATGGTTTTTGTGATAATCATTTCTACTATTTCATCACATTTCTAAGTTTGAGGATACTACGAGGTAAATTTTTTTAAGGTAAGTACCTTATTCATCATATTTCCTTTCATTTATAAAATTGAATAAATCATTTAGCATTCATAAAAATTCAAATTTTATTGAATCATTTTAGTGAATCCATAGCTTACAACCATTTTCCCTAGGATCCACTAAAAACCCTAATGGCTAAGGATACCTATTTTCCTTCTCAAATCATCATGCCTCAAGTTAGTATCAATCGCATATAAGATGAGGTAAGCATAGATGAGCTCACTACTCTATATCGTTATGTTACTATGTCAGATCATATTCAACAACAATTCTTAGCTAACAAATTCAGTATGCCTAGTATCTTTGATAATTATACCAGCGACGTTGTCTCTTATCTAATGAGCTTCACTCATTATACACCATGTTATACCATTAGCCTTGATCCTCCTTCTGAAACTTCCAAAGAAAATTTAGATGATACTCTTATTAATTTCATATTTGGCCTTGATGATAATACACATGTGCATGATGATTCTAATGCTAGTCATGGCACTACTCTAGCTACATCTCATGTTGTTTCTATTTTTGAAAATTATTCTCATGATACATCACATACTAGTTTTCATACTCCTTCATACTATGTCGGTGATACATTTCATGATACACTTAATGAAATTATTTTATTTGAGTCTCTATTTGATTTCGATGAAATAATTGATAGTCATGATTATATTTATTTGCATACTACTTGGTGAATTCCCTGCTCCATTGTCATCTTATTTTGAGTTTGTATCTAATAACATGCATGATTCATCTCCATCTATTACTTCATCTTCCTCCTACCACCGCATCTCCATTTAACTCTTCATCTCCTAGGGTTGTTTTTGATGTTATTCCTACTACTTCTATGGATGTTCCATGTCCTTCATCATATATTAATTATTTGGCACCAACATCTAGCATTCCCTTAGCATCCGAATATCCTTGTTGATATCCCTATGACTACTCATAATGGTAAATTGCAACCAATTAACACATTATTTCCATCATCTACTATTCCTTTGCATGATATATTGTCCCTCATGCATGTTATTGGTCACTTACAGTCTTAGGTTCAATCTCTCACATTAGAAAGTAAGGCCTACTATGCTTCCATTGATAATAATTCACCGAATAGAAGTCCTATTCCTAAGAAGATTCATAACTCAACGTTTCGTAAGGATTTTATCATGCCTACCTTTTCATGTTTTGATGGTACTGAAACCCCTACTTGCATCTTAAGAATTACTACATGGCTATGGATTCATATTCTAAAGATCGATTATTACTTAAATCCTTTTTCCAAAGTCTTACAGATGACACTCTCTAATGGTATACCCATCTACCATTTGGATCTATTATAACTTATTGTGAGATGGAATAATATTTTCTCCATCACTTCATCATCAACAACGGCCCTAGAGTTACATATGATCACCTAGCTACTTTACATTAGGGTAAAACATAGTCTAGATCATGGACTATATTTTGATATTAAATTCTTGTATGCACTAACTAGTCTTTCAACTTAATGAATTAGAGAAGTAATTTATCTTCGCCGCATGTTTGATTCCTTCATTGAAGAAACAATTGTAATATGACACATGTGAATCATTCAAACTTTTATGCTATAAGGTCATTGACTTATAACAAGATCTCCTTACTTCGTATGTCATATATCCTCATATTACTACTATCACTTTTGTTGCATCATCTAGTTCTTCGCGCTCTCATCTATTGAGTGTCCTACACGGTATTCATATACTCTACCTCATAAACAAGTTCAATCTACTCCATCACATAAGCATCTGCCATCTCCTACTCCACATTAGGATACACCTTAGACTTCTACACCTGCTTCATGAGGACCATTACATTTCTCTCATCACGCTAGACCTCATGATGTGCTACATACATTTCTTGATAGGTGCTTGATTCACCTACCTTATACTCAACAACATCCACTAAGTCACTTGCAACACCAATGTGATAGACCTTACTACAACTATCACTATATTAATGGCCATAGAGACAATGATTGTTATGCCCTTCATGATCTCTTAAAATAATTAGAAGATAAGGGAGTCATTTCTTTTATTTCTCATTCACATGAGCTGTCTATATCTCCTCTCCCTTGTAGGTGTGTTGTTACTCTAGTTGAGCTATCTCCTTCTTCTAGTTCTAAGGTCATTTCTCATCCCTTTGCCATAGGTTGTTACTCATGCGCTCTCTTCATCGCATCCATCTATCACTGCACCATATCATCTGCCCCGTCATGCTACCACTACACATTGGATTTCACAACCCTTGTCATCTCCACATCCCACCACTACTCCACTTGATATTCAGTTCAGATCATACATTCATGATTATTTAATTCCACATGCTTCCACTACTTAACACCATCTCGGTATTTGGTAGGTGATTTCTATCACCTTACCCCTCGATGATGCACTCGTGTTCTTACGGTTATTACATGAATTTTTGGGATCTATTACAATAAGAACCTATCTTCACATGCTTTCTTGATTCATCTAGTGCACATTTTCAAATCATTTCCTAATGACGCACTCTTGCTTTATGGTTCATTCTTGACTACTGAGGGGTCTTATGAAAATTAACCTCATCATCTATACATTGGGGGCATCACTAATCTCCCCCCTATCATGATAACACTAACATGTGATCATCTTCTAATCTTACACATTATTCATTTTTAATCACAAATTTATTCATACATATAATTTGGCTTTGCACAATCACATTACACACATCATCTATCATCATACAAGTTGTATAATCATTTATCTATCTTTAATAACATTATTCCACATCAGCATTTACCAATTAAAAATCAATTCAAAAATGAAAATGATATTTAAACACATCAAACATTATATATAGGTAATATCAATCACATAAATCATAGACCATCATTAGATCAATATACATAAAATACACCGATCATAAGACAATGAATCCATCTATAAATTTTGTTTACAATCATAGTTATAAAACATTGCGTCCATGGGGCGTAGATCCCCTACATCAAAATAAATCATATCTCATCATCATTATCACTCTTCGAATCACAAAGCCCTAGAAATAGAATCCTCGCCACTAAATCCACACCATTGATTACGACCTCTATATTTCTCTATCTCCATATGCAATAGTGTGTTCTTCATAAAATGCTTTGTAAACAAATTTATAACTCCACAAATCACTTAAATACATCTTGAGCTGAATGACATCCACCGATGACCTCTCTAGCTCACCACATCTCCTCTCATGCCTCGTCTTATTTCTTGAGTAACATTGTACATGTCGATCTGCTATCGCAACTTGATCGAAAAAATGGGCATGCTCATCCGCAATATCATCTACATTCTCTAACATGCCTCCACGCATGAGTATTTCTATGGGAACATTTTGCATCAATGTGTGGATGGATGTGTCCACAATCAATGACCAATATGCATCACCTACATCCATATATCCATGTGTTAGAAAACAATAACAATTCACAAACCATGTAACAAATCACACAACAACACCATACAAATACTTATGCTCTGTTATCGCCGCCACTACACTATCGACACCATGTGCTTGCCCATCCACTCTTCTTGATTAATGGAAATCCCGCTACATATTCCAATACTAGATACAAAATCAACCACCACTGTGAGGCCCACCACGCTCGGTATGCCTCCGTATACCCCGCGTCCTCTGCCTCTATTGGCTCTATCGTAGCATTTGCCTCGTATGACCTTGGAGGTACTAGCTACTCTCCTAGGGAACTAGTCTAGCTCCATCCCTCCTTGGTATTATAATGGCTCTCAATAATATATGGCTATGGGGGCATATCCTAGGCCATACCAAACTATCGTGAAACCCACTTAACCTAAAATAACTTGGTTACCCTTGGAAACCCATCCTCTAACCACATCATCCATCATATGCATCGTAACTCTATGACATCCTCTGAATATCCTCCATAGTCTCAATATAGCCTCCACACTATGGCCTTTGGCACCATGTAATCTATCATCACTCTATAGGCATCAATATCCATCCTCATGCCGCATACACCTACCCATTTCCTAAAAATATGTTTGGCCTTGCCAAATCTCCACTTGCTCCACCAGCCTAGCCTCAATACTGTAATATGCTCATAAGCCCATACATGTAACAATGTCGTAGCTCCAATACCACCACCATGCTCCTCATGTGTAAATATATATAGATCCCTATAAAGGTGGGCCAACACACATCGTTCCCAAGCATACCTAGTGCTCTCCTCCTCTATTTGACGGAAGATATCATGCATCTTATATAATATTCTTATGCCACCACCTTCCACTGCAATTGACAATGCTATCACAACAAAAATAAATTTTCGCAATGTAGAACCCCGAACTCGAAATAACATCCAGGATAATTTGGGCCTCGGTAGGAAATCGAGTACCCAAAAAATACCACATAACAGCCCTCATCTATATCTACATATCATCCACTACCATAACATGTAACCTCTCACCAAAAATTAGTAATCGCAGTATGCGATACACATCCTCTAGTGTAACTGTCATCTCACTTATAGGAAACCAAAAGGTGCAAGTATCTACACACCATCTCTCACACAAAGCTATAAGCATAGGCATATTATGTGGTACATCCTCCATCTTGACTATGTGGAATAGGCCAACACATTCCAAAACATTCCATTCATTGTCTGAAAACCCTAATTCGAGAATGTACTCAAATAGAGGCCACCTCAAAATAGTATCAAGTGGATATCTCTCTGCACACCAAAAATGACAACAAATGAGGACTTAGAACACCATACATATATAAACATACACATCTACAACATCAACACACATCAATTCTTACATCTACAACACTCTAGCCTCAACCTTGTGCTTTCGGGCATGGGCCCCTTGAGACACGGGATTAGGGTGCCCTAGAGAAGGACACTAGTGCCCGGGTTTGGGCGTTGTGATCTGAAGGTCATTAGCGGCTTCACCGCCTTTGTTTAGGTATAAAACATCGAGAAATTTAAAAATAAGTTTTTCATCAAAAAAATTAAAATCAACACATTTTTGACAAAAATCACTTTTACCAACTTTGTTGTCATATGCGATGCCAGCTTGATTTGCCACCATCTCAAATCAACTATGTCGTGGTGTTCTAACTTGCGGCATCCTCACACACCCAGAGCTCACTATCAAACTTGTGAAAAAGACAAATGAGTGGCCTAATCACTTTATCACATTACTATTTATAGTAACTTTCCATTATTCACTTTATTATAGTCATTCTTCACACTCATTTTCTCTACTAATACACATCACATGATTTCCCTCATATCTTGAGCATCCTTACTCTGATTTCGATCTTGTCTACGACATTATTTTCATAATTCCTCCTACTACCTATTCATACAAATTACACACACGAAATTTCTCCTTGACATCATTTTATACTCATTATACACACACTTTGGTGATATCTCTCATATATTATCCATTACATCATTACGTTCTTACTTTCGACTTAGTGTTCGTTCTACTCATCACTTCCCCTTTTGGAAAAATGGGGGCATATAATTGGGGTCATCCTATAATTCCCCTTACACTGTTATGCGTTCATTCTATAATTATAATTCTTCATTATAATAAATTTACTCATACACCATGTGACATTTCACATCACTTAATAGAAATTCCCCTAGTGACCTAATTTGGGGCCATCAAATGTAAAATATCTCCATGAGTAACCAATCAATCAATCACGAAAATTTAAATTTCGACAACACAAACCTTTTACTATTTAAATCACATCAATCATTTGACATGAAAACAACACATTTATTCTCCCAGATGGCCTAACTTGGGAGTTATATCACCACTTTCCTAGATGACCTAACATGGGAAGTTATTCTACATTTCGTGATTGCTTCCAGATGACCTAACATGGAAGCCAACACATACACATTACGGAGACACCCTTGTAGTGGGGGAGATGAGATGTCATTGCCTTTCCTATATGGGTCAACATGTTTGATAAAAAAATATAGATCCAAAAATCACCAAAATTTGATTTGAGTCCGTCTTCAACGGCAAGATCTTTTGAGGTTGTAGTTAAATATTGGATAACCACTAGAATTTTCTCCTTACACCTTCCTCTAGAAAAAGGACACCTAAATCCCCATCTTCTCACACATAAACATGCACACAATGAGTTAGGAACTGATCACTTCCTTCCCCTCACATCTCCATCAAAAATATTGAAGCATTCAATCATCCAAGACTACAATCATCACTATCGCTTAGTGCTCCTCATAACGGTCTCATGTCTCTCACCACATTACATGGATCAACACATTGATCCATGGTTCTCCACGCTATATGTTTTCACTTGGAATGCATTACTACCTTTTGCACTCTTTGCATACTATAATGATATGGGATTCTTTGGACTTTGTAGGTATGCATATATATCTACTTTATGTTACCAAGGTTTCAATCACCATCATAAAGTGGGGAATATGTAGACACAAAATCAAACACATTACACTATTATTATACCGTTAAGTATGTTGTTTTATATATGGATCTTGCGTAAGAAAAGTATTCACTGATGACCCATCCCATAGTTCATTTGTTGGTCTTGTTGATATTCATTGATTTTTTATTGTATATTCATCACTCATACAAACTTGATTATGGCAGGTCTTACGGATCCATGTTTTTCAGTTATCACTCATTTTTCATCACATGTCTTTTGACACTAGCACCCATGGATGGATACTAGCACCAGGAGATCTTGTCCATCATGTGTGCCCTTGTCCTCTTTGTGTTTTATCTTATTTTTGACATTTTAGGTTGGTCTTTTCAGTTTTTCCCTCCCATCTCCTAAGGCACTAGCTGGCATGTCATGTCATTAGTGTTGAAATTTGAACAAGAGAACCCTATATAAACACAACATACATACCATTACATGGGTGGACTATTCTTATCAAGGGCTAGTTATCTACATAGAGCAAGGGACTATATTTTGGCTATTACTCTACATAAGAATGGGATTTCATTTTATTCCATCCACTATTTACATTTTTATCAAGTTATTTACCCCTATTTGGTGTCATCCATGCAATAATGACCTAGGAGTACTATTATATAGAAAAAAATACATAAATATATTGGGTCTAAGATGTAGTAAAACGCTTTGTAAGACAACCATTGTAGATCTCGAGGATAGTTTGAACCCTTTATTTATATATTTCTTTTTTAGAGTTTGATTCTTTGTGTGGGGTTTTGTAGGTGATTCTTCATTGTAGGTTTATAGAGACATCAATGAAATATATTTGACATACATGTGACAATAAGAAAACAAGTACGAACCTTTAATAACCCTTCGAACTAGGCTCTGGTCATTTCTATAGACCAAGGAGCCTAGAATTTAGACCAAAGAACCCGAAGCACCCCAATCCTTCCCCAGGCACCCCAATCTATTCATTTCCACATCTACTACATTTTTCTGTGGTATGTTGCAATGATCTATCCTGTTGTTTCATCACAATGCTCAGTCCCAGGACACTGCGAGGTAAGAGAAGTTGAGGTAAGTACCTTATCCATCTTATTTCCTTTTTTTGATAAAATTGAATAAATTATTGAGCATTCATATTTCTATATATTTCATTTATATCATTTCTATCCATTTATATTCATATATAAAATGTACATTTTATTGAATCACACAAATGTTGAAGTCGGGTTCTTTGATATTTTTGTTGTATTCTTGTTTAATGTGCTCTTGATAGGCATGATGATGTTAAAGGGCTGTTATGTGGCATTCATCTAAAAATTCAAGTTATGTTAGGTATTCTTGATGATAATTCTCGTCAGAGATAAAATATCTAAGGGATACGCAGAGAGATGGAATTTGAACTTCAAGGGGTAAAACCACCTCATATCTATAAACTAAAGAGAAGGGCATAACACCTATAGGATCTTATATAGTTTTTGGTTGATTGGTTTAACATCGGGGATGGTGATGATATTTTGGATGAAACATTTAGGGTCAAGGACATGCACATCATTGTAGATCCATGCAAAATCCCGACTATGTTTGGATAAGAAAGAGGTGAAGTATTTTAATTCACGTGGATCAAGAGACTATCCGACCATGATTATCCATAGGTCCTAAGATTCCCTATGTTTATGTCTATAGTGGTTTCATTAGGTAATGTGGACATGGGAGGGGAAACGTTTTCTAGAGATGATGATCACTATGCCCATATAAGATAGGATAGAGTCATCATCTTGACATCGATGAAAATTTATGGTAGGGTAATCTTCCTCTATCATATAAAAACACTAACGAAAGGGTTGCGGTTGTACCATTAGTTTGATAGGTCAATGGTCCGATGTAGAGTTAACTAAAAAATGTCGAGAGGGGATGGAATCAACATCATTTGTGTCGATAGAATGGTCTTGTGAAGATGAAGGGGTCAACTCTTGTAATGTCCCCAAATGAACATATTTGACCCAAGTTAGATTTTGGGAAAATCCAAACCCCTGAAGCAATATAATAAATTACTTATCAAATCAAACACTTGCAGATCTGAATTTTGTATGAGAAGTGCGACTAAGGTGGAGTGAAATACCACCACAAATCAACCCCTAAATCTATATCATTCCACGCAAATCTGATACCACTAATTTATAAAGCCCAAATATGTATAAAAATGCAGATTTATGATATAAACAATGCCACAATAAATTATTTAAAACCCATGTCTACATCATAACTTCAAAAATTCATATCGTTTTCTAGAGAAGTCCAAATGAGCTGAAAATTTCGATCTTGGGCCACAAATATATGAAGAATAATATTCTAAAATTAGTTTTCACATAACAAACACGAAACCCTAATTTTTCCCTAAAAAGTAGGTCGTCCTAGCACATTTAGGGCATCAAATCAGCTCCAAAAATTATGAAATTAATTTATTTTGATTCCCAAAATTTAGTACAATAAGCAGCAATAAATTTCAGACCTAGAATGTCTCAAATACACTGTAAACCAGCCAAAAGATGGATCGCTCCAGTTGGTACAATGAACATACAACTGCTGCAATTTTATTCTTCAACAACACTACTGAAAATAGTAGAAATATATGAAAGCCCAATAGAATTTCTTGAATGGAAATTCCTCTCAAACTCTTGGGGTTTTCGTCCACAAGAGGGAAATAATAAAGGTTTTCATCCTTAGATATTTCTATGCAAAAGCTACAAGCTTAAGACACAAATAAGAAATTATCAAGTGAATATCGAATGCCTCTCAAGCAAGTCTACTTCTCCTTTTAAAGGAAGAAGAGACCCAAAGGAACCTCCAAAATATCCAATCAGCTTGCATGATTCTTTCAATGCATTTTCCACCCTCCATTTCTCTTAGGGAGAATACAAAAGGCATTTAATAATTGTTTTCTTCTCCCAAGTCTGGTTGCTTTTTAACTAGAGTGAATACAAAATAGAAATGTTTTATCCTTTCTATATTCCCATTATTCCCCCAAGGCAAGTCACCATTTTCCCTAGAAAATACAAATTAAATAAGTGTTTTTCTTTTTATGCACTTTTCTAGGTTCTATTTTAATGTTAAGTTTATTAATTTATTATATGTGCTATTATATTTTAATTTTTTTGCACAATATAATAAAATTAATAAAACTTAAGTCACCCTTATATTTTTCCTTTGGCCGTCGGGCTGACAAAATAGGCCAAAGGTCTTCGATTGGGAAGGGGATATTACAACTCTAGACTTGTTATAGATCTAGATGCAGTGATTGTGGAGGTATTTGAAGAAGGTTTATCAAAATCTAGTCCATAGTTCTCATGAGGTTTATGGGACTAGTCAAAACCAATTCATTTATACCTTGTTTGTAGCATCAAAAACTAAAAACTTTCTAGGAATAATGATGAAGACACATCTGTGTACAGGATTGATTTTATAGAAATGAGAAATGAGATACACATGGTTTAATATGGTGTTGATTGTTATTATGTGGGGAAGTAATATCAATCACTCTATAGACCATATTATTTTTAAGATGAGGGGGAATGAAGGAGAATATATTTCCAATGTTGGGTTCGTATATCGGTTGTTTATCATCCCCCCCATACGTTTTCAGTGTAGGAAGTGTGTTGAGAGCTAGGAAGTGATACTCCCCTAGTGAAAGACATTGCATGAGTCTTTGAAGGAGGTTTCATCTAGTAACTTAGATGCAGAGATGGAAGAAATGGTAGAAGCCTCGTTAGATGAGTATTTCGAGGGATGAACACATCGGTTTTTGATATGTCATGTGGCATGTTTTGAATGATTGGGGATGGATAGGGCGTGTGAATATTTTCCCTTTGTGTTCATATTTCTAGGCACCGATGTAAGGTAGAAGGGGTGAACACATAACACCGATCTAAGGACATCCAAGAAAATTTTTGTATTGGAACTCTCCTCTATGAGGTGGAAGAGTTCATAAAGGATATTATAACCTACAAAAATAGGTAAAATACTCATACCTATGATAGGGCGATAGTGTTGTCGAAGGAATGTAGGATAAGCTGGTGAATGAGCCACGATGTTGTTAGGTAGCTTGAGTTTTTAAAGGTGTAAGATGAAATTATGTTGATACTGGCACCATTGTCAATCATGGCTCTTTTGACATGGGTGTTATTAATTTTGATGGTGATGAAGAGAGGAAGGTCATGTACCTTTGGGTGAAGTGAAGGGATCTCTGTGTTATCAAATGCAATGGAGGCATATGTCTGCAATGCACCGAAAATCTAAGCTAATGGGAGAGGGTCGTTTGCTTGGACTGTAATATTTCTAAGGGCCGTGATCATAGCTTGACGATGTTGAAGGGAATTTTAGATAATCTTGTAAAGAGACATCTTTGAGGCATGTGGTGTAATTTCTTGAGGACAATGCCTTTTACCACTATCGATATTTGAGCACAAGGGAATGCAAGGAGAAAAACTTGGTTTCAAGAATTGGTAAATTAGAAGACTCAAAAGAACCATATTTTGGTGAGTGTTGTAGAGGGTCATTGGATGGAGCTCTAGCGATAGTGACCTTAGGTTTTTCTTGACTTGGATCATATGCATGAGCTCTTGTGGTGTGGTGAAAAACATCGGTTGAAGGGGTAGTTTTATAGAAGAGGAAAGGTTCTTGTTGAGATGAAGGACTTCTTTGCTGATTTAGATGTGTTGGATTTAGGGGTTTTGAAGCTCGGAGTTTTGACTTGATATTTCATTTTTTCTTTTGGATGATTGGATAAAGGAGTGATATGATCTGAAATTTTATCTATTTGTGTCCACTCTTAAAGTGCATCTTGAAGACATTTACAATCTTATGTTTCATATCCTAGCATCTGTGATAAGCATAGATGACATTATAATTGTACTAGGAAGGCTTCCATCCGTAAGGATCGAAGGGTTTGATAGGTGGTAATGTTATGGATGAGGATTGAATGAATTTTTAAGAAATAAATTATAATATACTTCAAGAATTGGTGAGGTTAGGGGTATAAAGCTTCTAAGTTTTTAAGTTAGAATAGAAGATGAGGGGAAAAAGTTTTTAAATGGTTCAGATTTTAGTTAGTGGAAATTTTATTTTGAGGGTAAACCGTTGATTTTTATATGGGGCTACCAAGGTTTTGATTGGATGTTGAAGGGATTTACCCTTTACAAGAATAAAAATAACCTCTACATGAGGTTCCTCTTTTCATGCTTCTGATGGAGTAGAGTTAGGGATTTTGAGAAAGAGGTCTTTTATAGGTGCAGTTGTTAAAGTAGTTGACTAATTTGGGATTTCTATCTTAAGGTTGTTATCTATGGGGTTGTTGTAGATGTCTATATGTTCAATTGATTGGTTAGAAGTAGATGTGGATGTGGAAGTTTCAATAGGTTGGATCTCATCAATGACATTAATGACATAGGATCTAAATTTTTAGATTTGGAAGCCGAGGTTTTGAATTGTGTTATTGATAGGGGATGATTAGGAAACAATTGTTTGAATATATCTAAGGGTTGATTTGGAGGTGCATTGGGATTGTCAAGTTATAAGTCACCTTGCTCATTAAGTTTTGAATGGCCTCTTTGAAGGTGCAACACCTTTTGATGTCATGTTCCTAGACTTGATTATATTTACGGTTCTCGGTTCTAAGTGTTCTTAGGAAAGAATCATCGATAGGTCAAATAGTAGGGATTTCTATAATATGGGCATCCATGAGCTTATCGAAGATAGGACTATAGGATTCTTCCAAGGGAGTATAGTTGCGAGGGTTTCTAGGTGCCTTTTGAGTTTGTTCAGTGTTGGATTCATTACGAGATGAGGTTTTGATGAAAATAGTATGTGCCAAACCTTTCAATTTATCGTTGATAATAGAGGGCTTAGAGAGATTGGGCTTAGGATTTTAAGAGTGTAATTTAACATTACCATCCTCAAGAGATCAAGTTTCTAACTTACAGGCCATGGTGAAGGCTTCTTCAAAAGTCTAAAAGGATTGGATTTGAAGTTTCGGTGAGATGTGTTTAGCATATGACCGAGAAAACAATTCAATTAACTTGGTTTGGGGTAGAGCAAATGATAATTGATTAATAACTCTGAGCCATCTAGCGATAAATTTTGTGATAAACTCATCTTCAAACTTTTTAATAGCGTAAAGGTTGGTGATGGATATCTTAAGGGAGATATTGATGAAAATATGTTCTAAGAAAATTTATGTGAGCTACGTAAAGGTGAAAAGGGAGTGCTAGGGAATGTTCTTGTACCAATTGAGAGCATGTCTTGCTAATGACATTGGGAAGGTACGAAGAAGAAGAGCATCATCATGAGGTATAAGATAACAAGCATGATGATAAGATTGTTGGTGTTATTAGGGATCTTCCTTGCTATAAAATTTTGTGAACTTTGGAAGTTACCAATGAGTAGTGTAGGGATGAATGGGAATAAATGAGTGAATAAGTTTGCTGCATAGTTTTTCATAGGATAATAAATTTTTAAGCACAAATTATGAGTCTTCCAGATTAGCCATCCTATTCATGAGTGCTTGTAAGAGGTTGGAAAAGGGTTATGTGTTGGTTTGAGTAGATTTATGGGGTTTGTGAGTTGGAACATTCTTATAGAGGGCTTCGAATAAGGGATGTGTTGGGCGAGGAAAATTAATGGGAATGGGATTAGTAGTTTGAGATGGAAAAGGAACAAATTGAGGAGGATTATAACGATAATGTTGAGGTATCGAGGTAATAATAGAGGGTTGATATATGTGTTAAATAGGGATTGAAACTTTGGGTTGTTGAAAGGGAAAACTACCAATGTACTGAATAGATGCAATGGGTAGCATTTGAGAGGGATCCTGAATGGTTGTGATTGGGTTAGTGTTGATAGGTGGTAAAGATGAGGGAATAGATACGACTAAATTTTGAAGGTGAGTAAGATGTGATTGAGGAGTGGATGATACGTTAGTGTTAGGAAGTATAATATGAGATTGTGGGACAATGGTCTTAGATGGTGTAGGATCAAGATTAAGACCAACAAATGGTGGTGGTGGAGAAGGAACAAATGTGGAAGAAATGGAATAGGGAATTAATTGATTGACTACAAGCTGATAACTTTGGAGAAATAATTTGATCGATATGTGGTTGATAAACATGTGATGAAGGAGGAAAATTAGGATAAGTTCTCGACCTCCTATAGAAGGTGTTGTTGGATGTTAGGTGATAACTAGATATTTTACATTTAAAGGGACCATTTTTGTGATGGGGTGAGTTTGAAGGTTTTCGATAGGAGGAATTCATGTTGAGAAGGGGGTGATGGACCCATGCTACATTATGATTCAAGGGATTTAGAATATACTTGCTCTAGTGGCTAGATATTGTTGTCAAGCGGGATGGGATTTTGGTCTAAAAGTTCTTTGAAACCCGTGGGAAAACTCAAATGACTCGAGAATCTTGAAATAAATGATCATACGAGAGGGTGGTGTGTGAGGTGTACTAGCTTTTGGTTCAAATAGTTAAGAGTGAGGTGAATCTTAGATGTTCACCATTGTATCATATTGGGGTATAAATCGTCGCAAAAGAGACGAATGTGGATGAGTTAAGATTTTGAGACTGTTGATGAGTTAAAACCATGTAGAAGGAAAAGAAACAACAAAAAAATAAAATATGGTTACTTAAAAAAACACACTCAACAAACGTATTTTAATTATCTTGATTAAGTTTAAGATGTGTTTGAAGGAAAAAATTGGATAATGAAGGTACTAAAAAGTAGTCTAAGGTTGGTTTCAGGTAGTTTTAGATGGAGTCCTCGATATACCCGAAGGTACATGAGGCTTGAATCTATGATGGTTACTAGTACGTGGCATGATATAGGGGCCTACCCCCACACTTCATGATCCCACAATGATAAGGGTGTCAGGAGCTTGGCCAATATATCGATAACCAAAAAAATTGCTATACTCGGCTAGAACACCGAATCGGTTTCCTTATTAGGTGATGAAATCCCAATAATTATTCCTAAAGGAAGATTTGTAACATGTGTAGATTTCATACGTGGTTCTTTTGTGTGTGAGAAGGAAGATGTGAATGTAATTTTTTAACTACATAATTAGACTATATTGTCAAGAAAACTATGTAAATCCAGTTTTAAGCCCAATTTTTTTGTTAGATGAAATCAAACACAAAATGATGCAAAGATTGAAAAAAAAAGATGAAAAGGAAAATCATAAGAAGAATACCTATAATTTTTATTTTTCCATTTTTATCTTAATTTTGAATCCAAAAGGAGAAAACCCAAAGAAAAGAGCTGCAGGGTTATGAAAAATAGAAGATAGAGAAGAAGATTGATAGAAGGAAAAAAATTGAGTAGTAAAAAAAATCACAAGAATCATCAACTATTCAGAAATCAATGGTGATTCACTAAAATCATTGGTGATTACAGAGAAAGAGAATAAACAAAATTAAAATAAAATAAAACAAAGGGAACATAGTCCCATAGGGCATGCTAGAATGTAATCTTGTAATCTAATTTCAAATTAACTTGATTAAATAAAGACCCGTATACCTTATTCAAGACATGGTTTAAGGCAACTTCTAAAGATTGGTCAATGTGATGATCTTTGTTACGTATGCAGGCACTCCAAACTCTAACATGGGTCCAGATCCCGTAAACCAAAGACACTAAACAAAAAAATACTAGATGGATAAATAATAAGCTACCTAGTAAAGGAAAGTCCTAAGAGTCAATAGAACTCCTTGCGTGGGTGTCAACTCATGTGTCAATTAAGAATTTGATAACCATATAGATATAAAACCATGTAATATTTTAAATGTTTTATTACAAGATAATATGATAACAATAAGAAATCATTGATTAAGATTAATTTTTAGGAGAAGAGGATTAATTTATTGGCCCGTGTGAAAGGCGATTACGTTGAATGTGTTCAAGAGAGTGTTTCCTTCTTCTAAATTAGCGTCAACTTCTTCCCTAATGATTCTAAGATGATAATCTATGTCGTTAGGGTTTAATTTTAACACGTCACATAGATCTTTGGTCTTGTATGCAATGCTATATTATTTCTAATGAAACCGATGTGATGAAATTGGTAGATCAAAAAAATATAACTATGGGATGTAGAGTTCCCGGGTAGACACATCTACGCAATGGTCATGTTTGGCAAAGAATATTAGTACAATAGAAATTAAAACATGTGATAAAAACATGTATGGAAGATACATAAAGATAAGGATTCATCAACAATTTTCGAGAATCTTTGACGAATTTATATAATCTAAGTAGAGTGATCTATTTGATT
The DNA here is from genome assembly GCA_018340775.1 of Taxus wallichiana var. yunnanensis. Lineage (NCBI taxonomy): Eukaryota > Viridiplantae > Streptophyta > Pinopsida > Cupressales > Taxaceae > Taxus > Taxus wallichiana. The sequence continues at coordinate 876,573,554 of CM031240.1, read as the reverse complement.
CCAAAAATGATTAATTGATTAATTTAATTAAGATAAAAAACAAAGAATGATATAATGACAAATAATTGTGAAACAAATGAATACCTTGATAAGATGATTAAACGTACGTGTGAGAAGAAAGAAGCCTGATGAAGGTTAATGTGCTTGCAAGAATATTGTAGCTTCTTCGGTTATCAAGATGTAGTAACGAAGGTCATCGAGACGTAGTTTCAAACATCACTTAGATACATCTTCATTGCAATTGATTCATGCTCCCAAACCATATGGGATGGGCTATATATAAAGGGTCACTAGCAATTATGGGGAATTGCTAATGATTTGGAAAAATTTGGGGAACCCATATGGAAGAGGTTTCAAAAAGCTCCAAATGTTGTTGATATGGGATAAATCATGCGATATCAGCTATGGGACGTGCATTTAAAGATAAGGGGATGAAACTACTAAGAAAATTTAGGATTTTGGATAGTATGGAGGCAAGTAAATGGTTAGGGAAGATTTAACAGAGATGAACTAAGAAGTAATAGGGGATATAAAATAATAAGGTACTTAAAATTTTAGATAGATATTAAATATCAAATTAAAAAGGATAATAAGGAAGGATAGGCCACCAAAGGGTGTGACAATGAGGGGTGTTGTAAACAAGTTTCGCATTACTTATTTATGAGTAATATAAATTAGAGGTATTTGATACTATATGATGTATCAGTGAAATTTACTAACAAGGTGTCTACAATCAATATATCTATTTCCACATATTATGCTAAAAACATCCATGTTGAACCTATAAAGTGTTTAAACAATTTCCTCATGAGAAATATCCACCTATGAGGTATACGAAATAAAAAAGCAATCGAAACATAAACACAACCCTTGTGGGGTTTGAACCTAATAAGAAATTATGAATATAAAAACCTTCACCAATTATAATTGGCTCAATATTACATTTTCATCTTAATGGTTTACTTGGATGCTTTTCTAATAAATTTCTTGATATATATGGATATAACTTCATGCTCTTTGCAACATGTAACATAAACCTTCCAAAACAATGTTGCATGAGTTTAATTTAACAAATCTCGTTTGCCCAATGTGCATGCTTGCAAAAATGTGCTATAAATTCCAAATTGTAGACTCCAATGCTTTGTATAAGCTATATTGTCTTTCTTCCTTCGTTATGTTTTATTCAGATTATTGCAATGTTGATGGGTGATATTTAAAAAAATCACCATTCCTCTTCCTTATGCCTCGTAGAAGTAAAGAGAAAATGGTTTCTTTTTATCTTATAACACAACTTATTTGATTGATTCTTTCTTATTTATGATTCTTTGTCTCACATCACTCTGGTAAGTCCCTTATCAAAAACCCCCATTTAGATTATTTTTGGACTTACATTCACAAGTTAATTGACAAGAGTTTCATCATAAAGTTTTAAACTTTAAGAGAAATCCAATTTACATTGTATTATATGTGTATTGTATGAAACATAAAGGTGTTCTAAGATTATAGTATAATCTACTATTTTAGATATATCAAAATATTATTACATGTCTTATAAACATTTGTTTCCATGCTTAGAAAACCAATTATTCCATATTACACACCTAAAACAAATATAGAAAAATGTAAAAGTAAAAGAATAAATTCAAAAATAAATATTTTTATTACTAATAAAATAAACATATTTGAAAAAATAAAACATTGGTATGTTGTTGATAGAATTATAACTTATCTATACATCAAAGTGGGTATTTGAAAGTTTCAAAATTAAAAAAATATTTAAAATTACAAATGTAATTAATTTTTGGTTTTATGGTGTTTTTAGAGGGATGGAAGAGGCACCAAATCATTCTTACTACATTGATTTATTAGTTTAGGAGGAGATTGACCAAACAAAAATGGGTGATGATTTATCCTTTCCCCACTCTTCACACTTTTGTAAATAATGTTATATAATTAATGAAAGTATTTATATGATTTAAAAAACAATGTAACTCAATCGATCAAAAATATTGTTGATAAAATAAAATGGTTATAATAGTAACTCTTAGGCAACTACGAAACATACAATGACCAATTTTCTTGAGAAATGTAGAATTCTATATTATATGTGGCATATAGCAAACCAAATATATATCCTTTCTCTCAAAACATAGTACTTTATGGAATATAGATGAAGTATTTTTCTCCAAACATGCACGGAGATAATAGTGATACGCATCAAGATATTCTTTATTTATTTATATGAAAATGTGTACTGGAAAATTCCTTGAATGTTAATCTATCTCAACAATAGGTTGTATCAAAATCCACCTATAAATCATATGCAAAATTGATTGTAAGATACTAAAGAATAGTGCAAATACGTTTATCACTATATTTTAAGGTGGATGCCATTTGTAGGAATTAATTAAACCATATAACCTTAGTTTAACACTAAAATATTGTAGTGCCCACCTATTTTGACTCCCAATTTGGACTATGTTGACTCATTTTCGTACTATATTATTTTGATTTAGACATTGAATATCATATATCTTTCATTTTGATGATGATTTTGTTATATAACATGAATAATTATATGTCGATATTAGATGCTAACTCATTTTATGACAGGATGTATAGGGCATATGATGTCAATACGATTGATTATCTTATGGTATCAATGTGATGTTATGAATAGATCATGAGATCTTGCATGATAGTATATAAATTTTTGTAGATGTATTATCATGTTTCCTCTCGTGTTATACTAATGATTGATCATAGTTTGATTATTCACTAGCTAGTTGTTGATCATGTGTGGATTATCATTGAGATATTATTACAATATTTTTGTACTTTCTATCTATTATTGGGCAAGTATAATGTTTTAATTGAGTGTGTAGATGAAAGGATTAGCCATGTGAGAAACGTGGGACTCAAGTGAAGGATGTCTTGAACTAGCACAATGGGCTCTAATTGAAAAAGTTTCCTTCCTAGTTTATTTTTGTTGTGGGTCACTTTACTTGACCTTGGTTATTGTTGTGGATTATTACCCCTTGTGATGTTGTATTATCATTACCTTCTTACTTATTTGGTTTTGCTAACCCCTCTTTCTATGGCATTGCAATTTATAATTCTAAACCTCATTTTTATTAGCTTTGATCTTGTGTTTAACTATAACCCCTTGAAATTATGTAGATTTAGGTTTATGTCTTACTTTTTTCTTCCTAATAGGGGATTTGGGACACCGAATCATGGATTAGGTGATCTCAACTACCTCTCCGAAATTCCATATTTTCCCCAAACTCAGATTTGGGAAAAAGTGACATTTAGGAGGTGTATAGGAAAGTTATGTGCTAAATTTTCCTGGAAAGATTCCATAGGCCCTATACTTAGGGGTGTGTGGGATCTTTCTAAGGAAAATAAACCCCATTCGTCCATTTCCCCCTTTTGTCCCCCCTTTTTATGAATTTTCTTGAGTATGTGAATGGTGTTGGGATATGAGGATCCTTCATGATTGCATGAACATTTTCCTTTTTATATTTTAGTTATGGTTTTTGGGGTGCAAATATTAGGCCTTTTTTGTTTGGTTGAAGCATAGGAGGTGAAGGGTAACACTTCTCACCCTCCGATTTGGTTCTTTAAGTTTCTCTTTTCTATATCATCCCCTCTTGTGGATGAGATTGGGGTTACTTTCTTCATTTTATCTTTCTTTTTGGTTTGATTTTGGGATCTTGGAAGGAGAAGGAAGTGGATTGTGGGAGTTTGGTTTGGAGAACTTTCTTAATCTTGAGGTAGGATCTTACCTCAACTTTGGATCTTGTTTGTAAATGGTAAAATTGTGTTATGTTGATTGAAGTTGGCTATTTAAATTCTTTTCTTTTGGTTTTTCCCATCCAACCTTGAATGGAATAGATTTTGGGTATATGTGGGAAGAGGGAAGAATCCACTTTTACTCACCATCACTCTTGATGGCCAAGCTTGAGGAACTTTGGTTCATCCCTTCATTTGGTTTCAAGGGTATGGAGGGATAAGGGAGAATTTATGAAGAGATGAGGAATTTGATATATCATGGAGAGATAAGGAGGTGGTGGATTACTATGTTCAATTTGGTTCTAAATTTGGAAATTCATGGGACATCTTATCCCCTCTTCCCCGTTGATAAGTTTGGTGCTTCTCTAGTTTTGGTTGGTTTTGTTCTCATTGTTTTGGGTGTAAACTCTTAATGTTGCAGCCATGGGTATGTTTCTTATGACCTATACTACTACTGGTTTGAGGAATGCCCCTCCCTCATTCCCATGGGCTTGGAGGGATAATAAAATGTCCTTTTGGTTCACCTTAAGGAATGTAATGATGTCTATAGATTGGGAGGTGATCATGATGGTTTCTCATGGGTTTTAGAGCTACTTTTTGATGGCATGGAGTTTGAAGACTGATTTTAAAAAGTTGCAAAGTTTTAGGTTTCTTCTATGTGCATGGAGTTAAATTTAATTTGAAATTTGTGCATGTTGTCTCCTCTTAGGAGGAGGCTTTTTAAAACGTGCATTTTATAGTTGTTCTCTTCATTATGTAAAGATAAATATAAATTGTTTTAGTTTTTATAACCTTTTCTTTGAAGAGTTGAATTATGGGTGTGAATGTGTAGTAGGATGTAGGTTGTTGTTTTAAGTAACTAAAATTAACTTCTTGCTTCATGAACTTAAAATGTTGATCTTAAGTTTTGTTTTCCTCTCGAAGAGGAATCCTACAAATGCAAGATTTCAATTTATTAAATTGAAGGAAAATTTTGGTTTTGAAACAAAAATATGGATAAGAAAAGTATCTTTCCTCTCCTTTGTAATATACAGAAAATTTTGATTTAATGAACTTGTTGGTTTTAAAAGTTCCATGATTATCTGTTGTTTACTTTATACATTTTAGATGACAGTGGTAGCAATATAAGATTAAATTTTGTTGTTTGTTGTTTGCTTGAAATTAAAAAGTTTCGGTTAAATTTGCAAAAGTTGCGAGTAATTTATCCTTGAAACTTGAATTTTTTTATTAAGTATTGCATTATATTTTTGGGTTTGAAATTTGAATTTTCCATATTAGTTACGATAAAAAAAGCAATAGATTATTTTCTCGTATTGTATGAAATAAATCGTCTTTTTATTTAAACATAATTTTATTTGACACACACACACACTGTGTGTGTGTATATATATATGTGAATTATCTTTAAACAAAAAGATTATTAAACATATATATATATATATATATATATATATATAAAATAGGAATTATGTTTAATAATATATTTTTAAACATAATTCTTGTTTGATACACACACACACACACACACACACACACACACACACACACACACACACACACATATAAACATTTTGTTTAAATGTATATCAAAATATGAATTACCATACAATAATATCATTACGAATTTAAATAGGATCAAATTTTTGGTTGACCATTTGATGAGATTCATATCCATCTACACACACACACACAACTAATTTTATTAAAATTGAATTATAGTTAAAAAATCTTGACCACAAATTCCTTTAGAAAAGAGTTTTGTTTTTTATTAAACAAAAAATTATGGAGAGGGTGATAGGGCTATCCCACCCATCTTTGAAAAACCCCTCACCCTCTACTATGCCATGGCCTGGCCGTGGCCTTTCCATAGCCTTCCCAACACCACACTCGCCTAGAATCCCTTTGGGTACAACTCTTTGAACACCTAACCGGACCTTGGTCGTTTGTAATGCCATAGGTTGTAAGGATATTAGATAATCAGTCACCCTTTTCAAGGCGCCCCCTAGTGTGTCCTACACCGTCTTTCTCTTCCATAATAATATATATTCACACACACACAAAACACACATAGAAATTTACATATAAAGTTAAGTTTTATTGTGTTCATAGAAAGAACATTTAAAAAGGAAGAAAATAATCAAATCAAGAATGAACAAGAGAGACACAAATCCATTGGATCAACTTGAGAAAAATAGAATCTCTTATTTGAAACCCTTAATATGTGTGTGTGTGTGGTGTGATGTGGTGTGTGTAAACCATGTGCGCAAGAATTGGAGCCAAATATGAAGAAAAGTTATTGTGTGGAAATCCTCATTCAATCTCTGCCATGGCTCTTCTATTACCTTTTTGCTACTGTAAAATAATAGTAAATACCAAGCACCAAATGAAAATGAGAAAAGAAAATGAAATAATAAGGCTAGGTTTGAAAATGTATCCTCTCACTTTGATTTTAGGGTTAGCCTATCCAATGGTGGAGATGAGATGAGGTCTTAAGCCCTTATTTAATTATATTTTGACTTAAACTAATAAATTTGCATTTTAAAATAAATGTATTGCTATGTGTTTTAATTAGAAATGAATTAGGAAAATTTGCACTTTATTGCAAATGTGTTAATTATTAATTAAACTATATGGTATCTTGGATTTATTATTTAAAACTTCACTTTGAGCCATGATCATAATATTTTCATGGACCCTATAAACATTAAAATAATTCCCACATATATTAACTAATTGGTAGAATTTTACTTAACCTTTCCATATTATCCCGAAAGTGATAGTGTATCACTATTGGGTATTTTCAGCCCTTATCACATCACACAATATAAATGTCGTCAATATTATTGAAAGTACTAACCATAAAATTGTTCTAAAGCTGTGAAAGTGGTGTTATTGAATCTTCTTCCATAGTCGAGTTTGCAACGTAATAACCACAACATGATAGCTTTAATTTCATTATTACTATTTTACGAATGTAGTTTGGTGCCGCTTCACCATTCGCACGACCTTGCAATCCAAAATACACTTAAATATTATTATTCTTCAAAATAATTATACCATTATTTTTACTTTTATCAATTGGACTATGGTTTCGTAGTTTTTTTCAATTTTAGGAGTCGTGCTAAGTGAGGCACGACATCCGGTATCAGATATTGATTTCAACACCAGACGCTCCGGGAATTTATTTTTAACCTCTTGTACTTTAATTTAACTAGAACAACTTTATTTAAATAGTTTGCACAAAATTCTAATGTACTATTTTTCCATCATGTAGGATGACGGTGCGTGGTATAAGACGAGGTGCGGTGGTGACTCGAGGCTATGGGCATCCACCTCTAGAGACATTAGGGTCTAATTTTGGGATGCATATCTTAGACACACTTCATTAAATGATGGGGTGCTTCAGATCAACTTCTGCATAGCTTGTGCTAGTTACGAGAGGTTAGTAAGCATAACAGTGATAGAAAACTAGATGAGGGTTTGCATTTACGCCACTCACATACATATTTCTTCATGACAACAGAGGACACAACTATTTAGTTGAGCTTAGGGCTCAACGAGAGAAGTCTTATAGCCTATCGGTTCAGATTCGGAGAATGGTTGAGACACACATTTATGGGAACGTAGTAAGTGGTACCATTCGTGACGTTCTTCAACTTCATCCACCCAACATAGAGGATCAATATATGGTTTTGGGGCCGAGAGGATGGAAATTAATTTTAGATAGTTTATTTGGATTACATTGTTATGAGAGAAATGTCAAGGCTCACCTCATTATATACCTCCTTTGCGGACGCAACATGTGTCTAGTGGAGGAACGAGGAGCGGAAGCTCCATTTGACCCAAGAGATGTTCACATATGAGTTATTTGAGGACTATTTCTAGGATCAATATATGTCAAAGCATTTCATTTAGAAGAGGATTGATGAGTTTCACGACATTTGACAGGGATCTAGTAAAGTGGCCAATATGAGTGCAACTTTTTTGATCTTCTATAGTATGTAGACTATCTTCAGGATGAAAATTTACAAGTTCATAAGGGGCTTGAATACAAATTGGGAAGGAGCGGTTAAGATTTGATCTCCCGAACTTGGAGATGGCAAGTGGAGAAGCCTGTCTAGCAGAGGATAATAGGATCAAAATTAAGGAGTCTCAAGATAGAAACTCAAAAATTTGTAAGGGCAAGTTTGTACATTTTAGGATAACAGAGATGACATGGCTTCATCCCACTTCTTAAAGAAGGGTACAAACCTTTTCAGATAGCTTCAATACCTACGTCACACCCACAACAACCCTCTCAACAACAAAGGAATAGGCTAGGATAGGATAGTTAGAGAGATAGGGGCCGTAATGGACACAATGGGTAGAGACATGAAGCCATGTAGCCACTACCAAATTTGGATCATTCTCAATAGTTAGATAGAGTGGGACCCACAAGATTAGTTCACCGAGAGAACATGAGAGACTCATTCACACATAGATGAACCAAATTATTTTATTTATGCTTGTCGCCAATGATCATTATCCACTCTTTTATCCACACAGACCATATTTTTCCAAAAGGAAAAAGGCATCCATTTTTAGAAGAAAGTTGGTGACATAGGGAACACTCATCGTTTCTACACCATGGTAGAGAATCGTTAGGATGAATACCGAGGCCACAATAATTGAGATGATATGTATTATTAAAAGTTCACTGTTAGGATATTATTTGATTCATGAGATTTTGAATCCTTCATAATGCCCTCTTTAGTTTATAGGTGTTATTGGGTGGCTTCTAGGTAGGTATATAGGTGGCCTATAGAGTTGACCACCGGGACGAAGCTCACTTTGTAGACTCATATGTGGAGATTTGTATACTTGAACTAAGAGTATTATCAACTACCTTAGACCTCTATATTTTCCTGTTGGGATATTATGAGGTTGTGCTTGGTATAGATTGAATTAATTCCCATCAGGCAAAGTATACCTGCAAAAACAAGTTCATAGAGTGTGTAGATGATATAGGAAGTTCTCGCAAAGTATATCGTGATTCGAGACACGTATCCTTATGTATAATTTATGCTATGTAGCTCAAGTAGAACATGAATAAAGGATGTCAGATGTTTTCTATCATTATTAGTGATAGATTTGAGGAGATTCCAAAGAGTTTCCTATTATATGAGCACCCTATCTTGAGAGATTTTGTTAATGTTTTTACTAGGGAGCTTTTGCGAATACCACCACGTTGTGAGATGTATTTTTCTATTAATATTATCCTAGGTTTAACAACCATGTCCCATGCTCCATACAAGATGACTACCCCGAGGTATATGAGATCAATTTTCAGTTAGAGGAGCTTTTATAAAAGGGCCTTGTCAGACCTAGTGTATCTCCTTGGGGTGCATTGGTGATTATCGTGAAGAAGGATGGATCCATTCATTTGTGTTTGTACTTCAAACAAGTGAACAAGGTAAAAATGATGAACCATTATCCACTACCCCATATTAGTAATTTATTTGATTAGATTAGGGGAGCTAGAGTGTTCTCCAAGATAGATATGATGTCAGGTTACTATCAAATGTGGATCACAGAGGTAGAGATTCATAGGACATATTTTTTAGGCTCGATATGGGTATTATGAGTTCACATTGGTTCTCTTTTATTTTATGAATGAACATGTAGTGTTTATGAGCCTTATGAATGGGGTTAATATGAATTTCTTTAACATATTTTTCATTTTGTTTCTAAACGAATTTTTTTATTTATTCTTGCTCGATAGAGGAGCACTAGGAGCATTTGAGACAGGTATTACAGGTTTTGAGGAGCACCATATATTACAGAATTTTGAGAAGTTTTTTTCTTTAAAATTTCATACCGAGATATAGTATTTGGGGCACATTATCATAGGAGAGGGTATCTTAGTAGATCCCTTGAAGATATGTGCTATCATTGATTAGAAACCCCCATCATAGTGACTAAATTTAGGAGTTTTATGCGGTTAGTTAGTTATTACCATCATTTTTTCAGGATTTTTATAGGATTTTCAATCCTATCACTTCCCTTTAGCACAAAGGGATTATGATTTGTGGGTTAGAGAAGTGCTAGTAGGCCTTTCATCTACTCAGGAGTGATTGATAAGTGCACAAATCCTTACAGACTCTTGATCCTTTAGCCAACTTTATGGTTTTCGCTGATGCATCTCTAGAATGACTTGGAACAAGTGGTTATGTAGGAGTATCACATCATTTATTTTGAGTCTTGTAAGCTCAAGGACTACAAACTTAACTACCCCACTCATGATGTTGAGATTGCAGTAGTGGTTCATGCTTTGGTTGGTTGGAGGAACTTTCTTCTATGTAGACCATTTGTTTTGAGAACACACCATTTGGGCCTTCATCATATCTTCTCTAGCCCTAAACTCAACGCACGGTAATAGCATTAGATGGAATTCCTCTATGAGTATGACATAGATATCCAGTACATCAAGGGGAAGGATAATATTGTTGTTAATGCTTTGAGTAGGAGGTGACATGAGATTTCTTACTTCACCTTGCGATCAAATCTTAGAGGCAAGATACTTAAAGTAGCTTCCATGAGACAAATTTTATGAGGGTGTCAAGAAGATGGTTGAGTTTGAGGGGTCATTAGCGAAAAAAAAGTATGTAGGTTACAATCGTGAGTCATATGGTCTACTTAGGTTTTAGAGATGCATCTATGTGCCTTGAATGAGTGATTTTATGTAGGTTTGTTATTTTAGAGGCATAAAGCCCGTATGCGACTCACCTTGGGGTTAAAAAGATGCATGTGGACTTGAGAAAACTATAATTTTGGTTAGGGTTACACCATGATATTGCAGATTTCATAGCCCACTGTCTTTGGTTCCAGAGGATGAAGGACGAGCATTCTAACCCCCATAGGAATTATTTACTCACATGAAATTCTTGAGTGAAGGTGGGGCGTAACATCCATGGATTTTATTTTTGGTATTCCCACTTCATTGTTTCATCATTACATCATCATGGTGATGGTGGATAATCTGACCAAGGTTTCCTGCTTCTCTTTAACAAAGGTCTCTTATAATGTAGTTGCAATTGCATACATGTTTATAAATGATGTAGTGAGGTTCCATGGTATTCCTAGGATAATCATTTGTGATCATGGATTGGTCTATACTTCTAAGTTTTGGAATTCATTTCAATCAGCTTTGGGGACATAGATTAATTTCAGTTCAACGTAATATACTTAGACAAATGGACACACAACGAGGCTGAACCAGGAACTTGAGGACATGCTTCAGATGTATGTAATGGATCAACCAACAAAGTGGGAACATTATCTTTATCTGGTTGAGTTTACTTATAATAATAGTTTTCAAATCTCCATCAACATGACGCTTTATAAGGATTTATATGGGGGACCTTGTAAGACATCGTTGAGTTGCGACAAATTGGATGATAAGTGTTATCCGAAAAACTCTCCTAGTTATTTTGGATAACTTGTAGCTGCATTATGACTACGATGCTTTACATTTCATGTTGCACACCATGCAGATTTCTCATTTGGCACTTTACATATACTGTAGTCCTTTAGCATGCTCCCCCGAGCCTTACAATTCTTTTGCGCGCCCCTCTACTGGATGCCTTCCAAGTTGACTAAGTTTTGGGTCTTCTGTCACACTCCCTCTTTTCTTTCTACTCATGTGTGCCATTCCTTAGTTGAATATTTGCACCCTGCTTCCATACTTGTCTTTTCAAGTATGCATTCTTTTTTGCATAAGCGTGCACACCTACGTGAATGCATCCCCTCTAATTTTCTTTCACGTGCTTGCATCTTTCGTGTGCCTTGCTTCCTTGCTACATCCATCCACATGCCCTCGCATGCCTTCTTACTTCTCCCTTCGTATTCTGCTCCCCTTCCATTTCCCCCCTTTTTGTGCCTTCCTCTTGCACAATCTCCTCCCGCACCTTCCTCCCGTGTTCCCTCTTTCTATCCCCTTACACCCTCCTCGCGTGCCCTTCAATAAACACTTTAAAATTGGTCACCTCTACCCTTCCCCTTATGCATCCATGTACATGTTATTGTGCCATGTTCCCTCTTTCCATTGAATGGTCACGCACCCTATTTCCATGCCTTCTATAGGTATGCCTTTCTCCCGTGCATGCACCTATGTGTGTGCCTTCCCCTTTTCCCTTTCATGCCTTGCTCCCAACCCCTAAATTTTAAAAGGCCATAACTTTTGATCAAGAGCTCCGATTTTCACAAAATTAGACTTTTCAAAATGGGCACGATGTCCTCTATGCCACAAAAATTGGATTTCTTAATTTTTATGAGGATAGATTTATGAAAATAAAAGAAACATATTCAGCTCCAGTAAATTAAATATCCAGTCCCGTCAAATGAAAGAAATCCTTGATAAACCCAAAATAACTGCCTCCACTCAGAATACCATATATTTTTCATTCCTCAGCAAAATCACACAAAATTGATACCATTGGAATCATGGATATAATACCAATGCACAAAAATCAAGAAATTTTGGATTTGATGGTGATTTTGTAGAAAATGTGCCCAGTTAGAATAGTGTTTTATTTGGTAGTTGGGATGCATTCAATGAAGCATGGGTGACATTTCTCACTATTGTAAGTTATGGGATAGTATGGGGGCCTTTTGCAAGAAACATACCATCATTTCAATCCATTTATGACATCTTGCAAGTGGTGAGAGGACAAATTTTGGGATTTCCAATTTTCCCCCTCTCTCTCTTCTCAAATTTCTATAAATTGGAGTGTTGGGCTCATTGTAAAGAGAGATAGTTTTTTTGGTAGCAAAACTCTGTCAAAATTGTTTTGTGAAGCCAATGTGCTGTAGGCCCTTATAGTGGACTCCTTGCATGGTGATCCAAGCCCTTATCTTGTAATAGATTGAATTGTGCATACTTATGAAGCAATAAATGCAAGTTTGTGGATATATCTTCCCTTGTTGTGTTTGTTTGCATTCCTCTTGCCCTTTCAATCTCATTGCATATATATTGTGTCTATCTTATGCTCTTGTAAGGATTCATTATCATTGTGCATGTATGAAATATGTTTTGAATGCATTTGCTAGATTGTGGAGAACTGTTATCACCTCTTCTAGCATGCATTTTTCTTCTAATTTTCACACAATGAAAGGATATCCTCATTACTCTTATTTTCTGGTGTATCACCACTTTAGTGTAGGCTTTGTTTTCATGCACTCCCTCTCCCTGGTCCCTTAGAAAGTTAGATGAGGATTAGATAGTTTTTTTCCTGTGTTAGAGTAGATTGTGGCAAGTAATTTAGGAGCAAGAACCAACTTTCTCTGGAGGTCTATCTCAAGTAGCAATTCCCACAACTTGGAGATAGTACCCATGTTATCCAATCAAATTGTGAGCTCAAGCACACACAATTGTGTAAACCATAGGGTGTTGTGATTCGGTGATAACAGTTCTAACACACCGGTGGGACCGAGAAGTATTCATTTTTTATTATAGCAAGATTGATGTGCACTTGTAAGAAGATTTGAAATTTCACATCGACGACCCCAAAAAGGGCATAACCCATTGGCTTTAACATTACAAGATTGGTAGATTCATGAGAAGAATTCAGACAAGGTCAAGAACAAGAGAAGGATTGTTTGTTTATCCGAACTTGTCTCTTGAAAGAGAAAGAAGAGGAAGAAGAGCTCAGAGGTCTCCATCTCTACTAAACAGAACCTTGTCAACACCTCCACTAGGTAGGCCTTTCATTCAATCAACTAGAGTTCTTTGACCAATCGAATGACACAACCCAACCCCTATGTCGACTTCACCGGCAGCATCCCACTTGCTCTCAATGTACAAAATCCAATTCCAGTTATGGGTCTAAAGAACATTCCATATTTTATTGGGGAGAACTAGACAACTACGATTGGTCACATCCAAGACATTGCAAATGTTTGTGCAATTCATGAAATTGTTGAAATGGACATTGCTATCAAGTTGTTGGCATCCTCCTTTAAGGGTAAAGCTTTGCAATGGTTTATAAGTATAGCAACGGGGTTTATCTCGAATTGGGATCATCTGTGCATAGCCATTCATGATCAATTTGGAGAAAAAGGTGATAATCTATCTTTGCTAGAACAACTAACAACAATCAAGAGGGATTTTAATGAACAACTGACCGACTTCAACTTTCTATTCCAAAGTGGATGTGGGATAGAATTTCGTTGGCTGTGAGACCAATAGTGAAGGTGATTTCTTATACTTCTTTAAATCTTTAAATTTGATATTTCCATGATGATTCAATCTATGGAAGGTATAACTTTACCCGCAACCTATAATATTGCTATTAGAGCTGAAAATTGCTTAATTCAGGTTGGTAAACTTGCACCTAGGCCACCTATGCCTCCATATCCAAAACTAGGAGCTCTAAGCACTAGTCAAGCACCCACATTAGCTTCCATTCTTGGTCCAAGAAATCAGAATTTGACTGAAGCTTCTACCTCATCTTCTAGTACCTCAAATGAGCTCCAAGAAGTCATGAAGCAACTGCAAAACTTGGGTAATGAGTTGGTGACACTTAAGAGGTAGCAAGCTCAAAATTTTAGATCATATCAGCCTCAAACTCAACCCAATAGACCTCCATATCAACCTAATAGGCCACCCATTCAAGCTGTAAATCAGAACCAAGTTAGGCCTCCCTGTTAGTAGACCGTTCCAACCTTACAATCATTATGTTGCATCCACATCTAAGGCCTTGGTACTAGTGAAAAATAACATGGCTTAGGAATATGACTGGTGTTTCCCATGAAATCAACCTCATAACCAGTCAATGTGCTTCATTGGTGCTTTGAATCAAGCTCTTATGGTGACAACGACAGGTGTAGAACAAGAAATGGGCCAAGCAAGAGATCAACAGAAAGAAACAACTTAGTAAGAGGCACCTCCAAATGAGACCACACTTGTCGATTGGTAGGGTGAATATTTACGTGGTATAAACCAAACACCTTCCCAAAGTGTAGTAGCTCATACAAGGTCCAAGAAAATAAATATTGGAGAAGGAAAGTCATCCAATTTGAATGATCTGCAGCATCCTATTACTCCATAAGGTGTTAGCAGTCAAAGTACAACTCTTAATGTGTAAATTCAGCCCAAGCCACCTTCTAGACCAGCTCAAGTACCAGTTATAACAGCCCATTTTTAAGATAATAATGTTCAGGGGAAAGGGGAAGCGAGAGAAATATCTCATCTCCATTTAACATCATTGAGAAAATGAAGAAAATGAATGTAAACATCTCAATGTGGGAATCATTGGCTATCCCAGGATAAAGAGACCTATTGCAAGATG
Organism: Taxus wallichiana var. yunnanensis; assembly: GCA_018340775.1. Taxonomy (NCBI): domain Eukaryota; kingdom Viridiplantae; phylum Streptophyta; class Pinopsida; order Cupressales; family Taxaceae; genus Taxus; species Taxus wallichiana. Next base: position 876,558,432 of record CM031240.1, on the reverse strand, counting down.
CTATGGAAAATTGGTCAACATCAAATCAGCCACCTAATCAACAAGAAAAGGTGCTTACCAATGCAGCTCAACAAAGAGAAAATCAAGGAAGCCACCAAGGTAAAAATTTGAAGCCACCACCATTCTATATCTCATTGATCATAGGAGATAAGTTGGTACATAATTGCATGATTGATTCGGGAGCAAGTAGCTCAGTTATGCCAAAACAGATAGCTAATCAATTGGGCCTTCAATATGAAGTCATCTCTAAAGGTGTGGTGCAATTGGATGGGGACAACGAATAAACGGTTGGAGTAATAAAATATTTGAGCCTCACATTGCATGCATGTCCCAATGCGACTGTTTTGCAAGATGTATCAGTCATAGACCTGTCACCACTCTTTGCATTGTGCTTGTCACAATAATTCACGCCAAAATTTGAGGATATTTGTTTACCGATTGGTCACACATACTATTCGAACAAGATACGGAGATAAGGCTACAATCAAATCCGAGCCAATTGCAAATTTCCATATTGAGCCTCAACTACCAAGCCTAATCAATGCAAATTGTTCAACATTTGATCAAGAGGATTACTAAAACACTCATGAAGAAGATACCAAATTCGGATGCATTCTAGACTTGACTCTTGATGAATGGGAAAACAAGAGGCATGTTTTTGACCCCTACAAGAAAATGGAAGAATTTGAATTAGGAGTATATTGTTTGCATGAAGAGAATTAACCTCTCCCTAGCATCACCAAGCCAAACCACAAGGATGACAATGAGGTGTGACAGTTATTCTTTGATGGTTCAAGGAGTAGACAAGGTTCAAGAGGAGGAGCCATGCTCATTTCACCACAAGGTACAAAATATTACTCAGCTTTTTGTTTCTAGTTTGCTTGCTCAAACAACACAACCGAGTACGAATCCTTGATTCATGGATTACATTGGGAAAGAAAAAGAGGTATTCAGAATTTTCAATTATTTGGAGATAATGAGCTGATCGTAAACCAAGTCGAGGACAAAATGATACCAAAAATGATCTATTGAAGAACTACAAGAATTGGGTATGGGATCTCATTGAATATTTCAAAGCTTTTAGCATTAATTCCATCAAAAGGAAGAAGAACAGCGGTGGACATATTGACAACGATTGGGGCTTCATTTGATGTTGTGGTAAGTATCAATAGTGAACAATCTCAGCCTCACATCAAAGTGGTTGTGAGACCAGCTGTTCTAGATAACAACACAAGTTGGCAAGTCTTCAAGAATGATCAGCAAATTGTCAATTTTTACAAGAAGAAGTGAGTTCTCTGCTAGAAACCAAGACAAGCTAGAGCAATAAAGATGGTGACCAAGTGGTGCAACTGAGAACTAACAAATTACCAAAAGGTCTTGTAACTTTGGATTCAATCTTCAACCCAAATGATCAATTCTAGAAGGAGAAAGCAAACATTCAGGTAAAGGGTGAAGATTCAAAGCCCATTTCAAAGTAGATAAAGGAAAGACATTGCAAATTGGCAAAGTAAGTACCCCACAAGAGAAATATGAACTTGTTCTACTTTTTCGAGAATTCCCAAATGTCTTTGCTTGGAATTATAAGGATTTAAGAGGTTTCAACCCAAAGTTAGCATATAATACTATCGAGATGGATCTAGAATCCAAACCTATCATACAAAAGTAAAGGTGGGAAATCCTCACATTGAACCTCTCATCACGAAAGAGTTGAAAAATCTTATTGAAGCTAACATCATATTTCCTATCAAAAATTCGAGTTGGTTGCAAACTTGGTGCCGGTGAGGAAGAGAAATGGAGAAATCAAATTATGTGTGGACTTCCATGACCTAAATAGAGCATCACTCAAAGATCATTATCTTCTTCCATCAATGGAGAAAATCTTGCAAGTTGTAGCTGGTTCAAAAAGGATTTCATTGCTAGATGGCTACTCAGGCTATAACCAAATAATGGTGAGAGAAGAAGATAAGTTAAAAACAACCTTCACTACGAATGGGGCACATATGCTTATAAGAAGATGTCATTCAGATCACAAATGTCGAGCAACATTCCAGTTGAGATATGGATATGGTGTTCAAAGGACTAATCAACAAGATAATCTTTGGTATTTCTAAATGATATCACTATGTTTTCAAATAATGCAACACACCACCTCTTTCACCTCAGGCAAGTATTTCGGAGATGTCGAAGGTTTAGAGTGTCATTGAATTAAAAGAAATGTGTATTCTTGGTACACGAGGGAAAATTGTTGGGCCACATTGTCTCAAAAGAAGGGTTAACAATTGATCCTGAAATAGTTGAAGCCATCGAACACTTCCATTACCACATCACAAGAAATATCTCCAAAGCTTCTTGGGAAGGATAAACTTTGTTCGTAGATTTGTTCCTTATTTTTCCACTCTTGTGAAGCCTTTAAAAATGATGCTGAAGAAGATTCTTGCATTCAAATGGAAAGCAAAAGGTAAAGAGATTTTTGAGGCTATCAAGCATGCAATATCACAGGCTCCAACTCTTATTAACTAAATTTTTTCAAAGGAATTCATGTTGAATGCTTTTGGAGGATCAGACACAATCTCATCTATCTTGGTATAGCTGAATAGAGAAGGATCAGAACAACCCATAGCATTCTTCAGTCAGAGCCTAGAAGATTACAAAGTAAGGTATTATTTTATTAAAAATCATGTCCTTGCTATCATTAGGAGTTTGAAGAAGTTCAGACACTTGGTCTCGAACAACAAGATTCAATTGCTAGTGTCTCATGCTAGTGTCAAGGACTTTCTCCTAAACAAGGACTTGAATGAGAAGAGAGTAGGTTGGATCACCCGTGTAATGGAGTATGATATTGAAATCAAGGTGACCAAGTTGGTTCGTGGCAAAGGTTTGTGTGAGTAGCTCGCTTCTAAACAACATGATGAATCAAAAGGAGAAGAAGAGGTTGTCTTACTACTGCAAAATGATAAAAATAATCACCTAATGATGCAACCATTCCATATTGGACTATAGACTTAGTGCATTATCTCCAAACAGGTTTTTCCCTCTAGAAATGAGCAAAGCAAAGAGGAGATACTTCAGATTACAATCCATCCCATATGTGCTTATTGATGGTGTCTTGTTCAAGAAAGACATCAATAGTGTTATGTTGAGATGCATTGAAACATGTCAAGTTGGGAAGATATTACATGAGTTCCATGATGGAGAAGCAGGAGGCCACTTTGCTCCTCGAGTAACAACTCTCAAAATCATGAAGGTTGGTTACTATTGGCCTACGGTGTTTAGTGATTGCTACTCATGGATCAAGAAATGCAAGAAGTGTGCATTCTTCACAAGGAAAGAAAGGTTAGCAGCCTCCCCCTTCTGTCTAATTTTAGTAGATCATCCATTCATGCAATGGGGATTAGACTTCATTGGAGTGATCAACCAAAATTCAAGTCAAGGCCACAAGTGGATACTTATAGCCACTGACTATTTCACCAAGTGGATTGAAGCAGTGGCACTTAAGGAGGCAAATAAATCCAACATCTTGGATTTCTATGAAGGGATAGTCACAAGGTTTGGTGTCCCTGCTACTATCATATATGATAATGCATTGGCATTTATTGGCATAAGGATCACCGAATGGGCTGCCAAGAATGGTATATACCTCGAACTTCATCAAACTATTACCCTCGGGGTAATTGCCAAGCAGAGTCTACAAACAAGAACTCGCTAAGAATCATCAAGAACTCTTGATGAGAATAAGAGAACTTCAAACACGAAGCTCAAATCAGCTCTATGGGCTTATAGGATCACACCCAAAAGGTCCATGGTAGCTCTCCAATCAAGCTTATTTATGGAAAGGAAGCAATATTTCCTATATCACTTGAGTTTCGACATTGGAACTCATGAAATAGTTAGAATTAGCTGAGTTCGAGCCTATGGAAAGTAGGTATGTAGAGTTGATGGAAATATAAGAAGTAAGAGAACATGCAATGCATGCTATGGAGAAAGATCAAGCATTGATCAAGAGGATCTTTGACAAGAAAGCTAAAGCTAGGACATTCTAAGTTGGAGACTTAGTATTGAAGTGGGATGCTAATCGTGTAAAGCCAAGAAAGCATTCCAAGTTCGATGCCATATGGAGTGGCCCATATATGATCATTGAATGCAAAGGTAGAAATGCCTTCCGGATGGCTAAATTAGATGGTGAAGAATTGTAGATTCCAGTCAATGGAATCTATCTCAAACATTGCTACTAGAAGGAAAATGTCTCACCTTTGTACATATTAGTCTAGAATTTCCAATTCCTCCAAGTGCTTGTGCACATTGTTATTATTATTAGAATAGGTTCCAATTTCCCTAAGTGCTGGTGCACATGTTCCATTGCCTCTAGTGTATGATTCGTATACAGTTCATCGTGCTTTAAGAAAGAGAAAATTCTGAAATGGAAAGCTCATAGTTGCTTGCAATAGTTGCAGATTTAAAATTCAAACAAATACAGAGCGACTAAAATCAGATGTTGAGGCAATATTTATGGACACTCATAATTCAGCCTTGTGAATCACGCACTGAGGATGCAAGTCTTCGTGGATTGATTAGATTCAAGGTTACCAGGTGGAATTCGTGCCTAATGGAATTCTAAGGATATCGACCTCTTCCTTTAAGAAAGTGAGATGGCCCCAAGAGTACCCAAATTGTTATCCAAATAACTATCCTAGTTATTTTGGATAACTTGTAGTCTGTATTCGAGTTTGATGCTTTACATTTCAGGTTGTGCTCCCATAGGCTTGCTCATTTGGCACTTTGCATAGGTTGAAGTCCTTCCACGTGCTCCCGCATCTTGCAATTCTTCCATACACCCCTCTACGAGATGCCTTTGAAGTCGGATAAGTTTCAAGTCTTTCTGTCATGCTCCCTCTTTTCTTTCTACTCCTACGCACCCTTCCTCAGTTTGATATTCACATCCTACTTCCATACTTATCTTTCATAAGTATGCTTTATTTTTTCAACGCATGCACCTACACGCGTGCATCCCTTATGCTTTCCTTTCACGTGCTTGCATCTTGTCGTGTTCCTTTCTTCATTGCTACAACCATCTGCATGTCTTCTTGCTTCTCCCTTTGTATTCTACTCTCCTTCCATTTCCCCCTTTTTTGTGCCTTCCTCATGTGTTCCCTATTTCTATCCCCTCACGCCTCCTCGCGCACCCTTCTACTGAGACACTTTAAAATTGGTTGTCCCTACTCTTCCTCTTGTGTGCCTGTGTACACACTATTGTGCCACGTTCCCTCTTCGAGTTGAACACCGCGCGCCTTGTTTAGATGCCTTATGTAGGTATACCTTCCTCCGTGTGTGCACCTATGCATGTGCCTTCCCTCTATTTCCCTTCTCAATTGCGTTACGCTTAACCCCCAAATTTCAAAAGGCCATAACTTTTGATCCGAGCTCGATTTTCAAAAAAATTGGACTTTTCGGAGAATGGGCACAACGTCCTCTACGCCACAGAAACTAGATTTCTTAATTTTATGAGGATAGATATATGAAAATAAAAGAAACATATTTATCTCCAAGAAATTAAATATCCATTCGTCAAATGAAAGAAGTCCTGACAAACCCAAAACAACTGCCTCCACTCAGAATACCATATCTTTTGCATTTCTTAACAAAATTGCACAAAATTGATACCGTTGGAATCATGGCTCTAAGACCGATGCACAAAAATCAAGAAATTTAGGATATGATAAAGATTTGATGGTTATTTCATATAAAACGTGCCCAATTAGAATAGTGTTTTATTTGGTAGTTGGGATGCATTTAATGAAGCATGGGCTAACATTTCTCACTACTGTTGCAAGTTATGGGATAGTATGGGGGCCTTTCAAAAGAAACATACCATCATTCCAATCCATTTATGACATCTTTCAAGTGGTGAGAGGACAGATTTCAAGATTTCCATTTTCCCCCTCTCTTCTCGATTTCTATAAATTGGAGTGTTGGGCTCAGTGTATTTAGAGATAGTTTTTTTAGCATCAAAACTCTGTCAAAATTGTTTTGTGAAGCCAATGTGCTACAGGCCCTTGTAGTGGACTCCTTGCATGGTGATCCAGGCCCTTATCTTGTAATAGATTGAACTGTGCATACTTATGAAGCAATAGATGCCAATTTGTGGATGTATCTTCCCTTGTTGTGTTCATTTGAATTCCTCTTTCCCTTTCAATCTCATTGCATTTTTTTTTCTATCTTATGATCTTGTAAGGATTCATTATCACTGTTCATGTATGAAATGTTGTTGTGAATGCATTTGCTAGACTATGGAGAACTGTTATCACCTCTTCTAGCATGCATTTTGCTTCTACTTTTCACACATTGGAAGGATATCCTCATTACTCTTCTTTTTGGTGTATCACCACTTTAGTGTAGGATTTGTTTTCTTGCACTCTCTCTCCTGGTCCCTTAGAAAGTTAGATTAGGATAAGATAGTTTTTTGCTTGCATTAGAGTAGATTGTGGCAGGTAGTTTAGGAGCAAGAACCAACTTTCTCTGGAGGTCTATCTCAAGTAGTAAGTCCCAAAACTTGGAGGTGGTACCCATGTTATCAAATCACACTATGAGCTTAAGCACACACAATTGTATAAACCATAGGGTGTTGTGATTTGGTGATAACAATAAGATTGTTCTTGGCCCCACTTATCTTTAGGATATATAGAAAAATGTTCTTATCATATGAAAATGTTTATAGAAAACTCGTATAAACAAGAAGGCGTATGTTTCACATCCTTCTAGGTGAGAAGGTATTTCTCGGGGTGCGTCCACAAAAAATTACAATCTATTATGGAAAGGGATTGGGACCTTTAAATATTTTAGATATTATTGGTCAAGTTGTTTATGACTTAGTTGTTGTCATGCCTATCCTATGCACACAACGTGCTTCACGTCTTAGTATTCTGAAATTATGTTCATGATATAGCTCATGATTTAGATTGGCCATCCTTACGGGTAAAGGATGATAGAAAGTGGACTTTGGATCCTGTGCATATTATGAAGCACGGGAGGCTATCCATTCGAGAGGTGTGACACGGACCATGTTTGAGTCTAGTTGGATATGTATGGTGAGACTATGGCTACATGGGAGGGTGTGAAACCATTGAGGTCCCGACATCCTTACCTCCTTTATTGAATTCCTGGAGGAAGTCAATTCCTAGGGAGGTGGATGTAGTGACTATGTTGACTCATTATGACACCGTATTATTTTGATTGAGACATTACGAAATGTTTGTGACAAGATGTCTATACTTTTACCACATGTTGCTATTTTTTTCTGTCTTTTGTTTTTCTAAATGCTAATTATCTAGTTTTTGGTTCATTTTTGTAACTTTTTTCCCTTTTACATTTCTTGAATTTTTCATTTTGGACATCTCTGTATGGTCTCTATTTCATACATTATTGTTTTTAGCATTCCGTTAACCTCCCATTCCCAACCAAATCCTCCCAAAGTGGATGTGAAGCCCCTGAGAATGAACCGTAGTCGATAATTTTTGGGTGCGGAGGTGGGTCTCAACTCCTACAAGGTTTATGCCACGCGTCTTCATTTCGTCAATTTCCCAAGGAAATGCCCTTGGCAAATGTGAAACCTATAGAATGTACCACATTAATATATCCTTTGCATCCCGTAGGATGAGGTAATATCAATAGACAAGTGATAAAGGGTCATGGTATTGGTCATGGAATAAATGGAAAGTGAAACCGCAAGTATAATTATATATATATTATATTTAAAATATACAGAAAGCAATAGCTAGTGAAGATGTATGAAATGATTTTAAATATTATATATATTTATTACGTAGATGTATTTAAGATAGGATAACTAGTTATGATTATCTGCAAGTGGAGGACTATTCTAGATGACATAAAAAATCATAGTGGTTATGAGGATGAGGATGTTTAGGATTTGTAATAACTTAAAAAGGTGGAATCGTAGATAAAATAATGTGACATGAAAGAAAGTAGGTCTCAAATAGAATGAGGACTCACTTGTAGTAAGTGTTTTAGGATGTGATCTGCAATGTAGTAGCCGGGACCTTACAAGACCTAGATTCATTTCAAATTTTGTAAGCAAATTGTAATATGACGATTCGCTAAATCCCTTTCTACTACTTTGCAAATACACAAATTGAAAAATTACGGGAAAACATCACCTCTATGTATATATCAGGAAAATTTCGGGAATGTTTTCTTGGCCAAATAAGGTTCTATATATTTCTTGGAAAAACATTAATGTTTTCAAATCTCGGTGCGTCGATGTTTTGGTCAAACATTAATGTTTTAAAATCCCGCACGTTGATTTCTTTATGAAAGATTAATATTATCAAATCTTGGTGCATCGATCTCTGGGTGAAACATTAATGTTTTCAAATCGACACGACGATAACATGGAGATTGAACATAAAAATATACATTGGGATTGGAAATTCCTTGGTGATTCAGATGGGACTGATTATTGTTTATAAATTTTTTGGGTGAAACCTTGGTACTGTCATTGCTGTAAATTCACCAAAATCAAATTCCCAAAATTCTACTATTCACCAAACTACGAATATTTTCTGCTAAAATTTTACTTGGTGGGGGATGTCTCAAACCAACACAATGGGCCCTAAGGGAAAAATTTTCCTTCCTAGTTCATTTTGATTATGGGTTACCTTAATTTTCCTTGGTTATTGTTATGGATTATTACACCTTATTATCAGCATGTTGAATATAGTTGTTGGCATTGATGTAAAATCCAATTAATGAAAAATAGGATGATGTAGGTATGCTAGGAAATGTTCAAGTATGTTGATGATATGGAGAATAAATTGATGACATGATTGCAGGAGAGGATTCGGTGAAATTGGCTTGGCCTTGCAAGCCTAATTAGGTGACCTAACTAACCTAGCTGATGGAGCATGGTGTGTAGAGATGCATGGTGGCTTGATAAGATTTTTAGAGTAATGGAGTGAATGTTAGGAGAGTGTAGAGATAATCACATGAGTTTGAGGTGCGCAGTAAAGTTGAAAAATCATTTGCGGGTGCACATCTAGACCTAGTCTAGGTGTTTGGAGAGCAAATGAAACATGAGAATGAGGTATAGAGCCATGTGATGTCATGGATAATTTTAGGTGTGTGATACATGTTGTATTAATAATATTATGCCTTTTTAGAGAGGTTTCATGATGAGATATGGGTTCTTCTACTATGACCTAGCTTAAACCTTACAAAACCCTAAGGGATAGTCATAGAAATGAGAGTGTATATGATGATGCAGACCTATTTGAGATAAATTTATGATTGGAGATGGTGAATAGGGGTTTCCTAAAGGTTTGGGAAAAAATTCAAGTCATTATGAAGAACAATTAGCAAGTTATGATGTTTTAAGTGAAACAAGGTCCAAGAAATGGTGATTTGCGGCTCGAATTTCATCTTTTGATGCTCATTATGGATTGTGTGCTTTGAATGGGACCTTGAGGCTTTCAGGGATGTTTTTCCATTGAGATAATAGAATTTTAAAAAATAAAGAGGTAATTTTAATGTCAGGTTTTATTAACGAATGTTAAGAAGGTAAATTGTGTTTTGTGATTTTGAAACCATAGGTCAAAAGCGATGGAGAAGATCTTGAAACATTCATAGAATTGATTTTTATTGCTAGTATGATGATTGGAGCTTGTAGAGGACTCCTCAATATTTCCAGAAATGTTTGATAGATAATGTGATGATTTGTGGAAGCCACTCAAAAGGAAATTTTTGAAGATGTTCGGTTTGAGGAAAATTTGTCCAAAGAAGGTTTGAAATAAATTGACATTGTTTTTAGCCTAGGGGTTTTTCTATAGGTATGAAAAGGTTTGTTACTTTAATTGACCTTCGCTATTTTTTTGGATGATTATGTGATTTTCTATTATCATTACCTTCTTACTATTTGGTTTTGTTAACCCCCTCTTTCTATGGCATTGATATTAATAATTCTAAACCCCCTTTCTTTTTGCTTTAATCTTGTGTTTAACTTTAACCACTTGGCATTATGAAAATTTGGGTTTATGTATTTATTTTTTCTTCATAATGGGGTATTTGGGAAAAATAATCATGGATGAGGTGATCCTAACTAATTCTCCTAAATGCCATCTTTTTCCCAAACTAGGATTTGGGAAAAATGTGAGATTTAGGAGGTGTATAAGGCAAGCTATGGGCTAAAGTTTCCTTGGAAAGATACCCTAGGACCTATATCTAGGGGTGGGTGGAGTATTTACAAGGAAAATAGAGCTCATTTGGACATTTTACCCATTTTCTCCCTCCTCTTTTATGAATTTTCTTGAGTATGTGAATGTTGTTAGGATGTGAGGATCCTCCATGATTGCATGTATATTTTAATTGTTATCTTTTAGTTATGTTTTTTGGGTGCAAATATTATGGATTTTTGTGTAGGTCGAAGCATAGGTGGAGGGTGACACTTTTCGCCATCCCATTTGGTTATTTGATTTGATTTTTCACTACATCATCCCCTCTTGTGGATGGGATTGGGGGCTAGTTGCATCATTTTTCATTCTTTTGGGAGATTTGAGGAGAAGGAAGTGGATTGTGGGAACTTGGTTTGGAGTGCTTACTTAATCTTGAGGTAAGATCTTACCTAAAATTTGGTTCTTGTTTTGAAATGGTAAAATTGTGTTGTGTTGATCAAATTTTGTTGTTTAAATTCTTAGCTTTTGGTTTTTCCCATCCAACCTTGAATGGAGTGGATTTTTGGTATGTGTGGGAAGAGGGATGAATCCCCTTTTACTCACCCTCATGCTTGATGGAAAATCTTGAGAGAAATTTAGTTCACCCCTTCATTTGAATTGAAGGGTATGGAGGGTAAGGGGAGAATTTATGAAGAGATAACGAGAGGATTTTGATATCTCATAGAGCGATAAGGATATGGTGGCTTACTATGAATAATTTGGTTCTAAATATTTAAATTAATTGGATATCTTATTGCCTCCTCCCTCATTAATAATGTTTGGAATTCTCTAGTATTTGGTTGTTTTTTTCTCATTGTTTTTGTTGTACATTCCTAATGTTATAAACATGGGTGTGCTTTTGGTGATGTTTACTATTGTTGTTTTGAGGCTCACCCCCATCTTTCCAATGAGATTAAAGGGAGACTATCATGTCCTTTTGGTCCACCTTAAGGCATGTAATTATTCCCATAGGTTTGGAGATAAACAAGATGGTTTCTCATGGGTTTTAGAGATAATTTTGGATGGCATGGAGCTTGAAGAATGGATGTAAAAATTTGCAAATTTGGAGGTTTCTTCTATGTGCATGGAGTTAAATTTTATTGGAAATTTGGACATGTTGTCTCCTCTTGTGAGGAGGGCTTGTAAAACTTGCATTTTAGAGTTGTTTTCTTCATTATGTAAAGAAAAATATAAATTGTTGTAGTTGTTATAACCTATTCTTTGAAGAGTTGAATTATGGGTGTGAATGTTGTAGCAAAATGTAGATTGTTGTTTTAAGTTGCTGAAATTAACTTAATTCTTCATGAACTTAAAATGTTGATCTTAAATTTTGTTTTCCTATTCAAAAGGATTCGTTAAAAATAAAGAGTTCATTTTATAAAATTGAAGTAAAATTATTGGTTTTGAAACAAAAATGTTGCTAAGAAAAGTATCTTTCCTCTCCTTTTTATTATACGAGAAAATTGTAATTTAATGAACTTGTTGGTTTTAAAGAAGTCCCAAGTATTATCTACTATTTACTTTGAGCATTTGAGAAAGAAAACTATAGCAACATAAGATTAATTTTTATTTTCTTGGAATTAAAATGGTTGGTATTTAATTTTCAAAAGTTGCACTAAATTATCCTTGAAAGTTGAAAACTAAATTTCTAAATTATTGCAATATAGTTTTGGGTTTGAAATTTCAAGTTTCCATTTTAGTTCCGATAAAAACCAAGAGATTATTTTCTCATATTGTATGAAATAAATCATATTTTTGTTTAAGCACAACTTATGCTTGATATATATATATTAGTCCAATACACACACACACATAGGTATGTATATACATAAATATACATATATGTATGTATGTATGTATATGTATGTATGTATGTATGTATGTATGTATGTGTGTGTGTGTGTGTATATGTATGTATGTATGTATGTATGTATGTGTGTGTGTGTGTATGTATACATACATACATACATACATACATGTATATTTATGTATATACATACCTATGTGTGTGTGTATTAGACTTATATATATATATATATATATATATAGTATTAAAATTGAATAATAGCTAAAAAAATCCTTGACCAAATTTACCTTAGGCCGAATTCATTTGGAAAGGGGTTGTGTTATTTTGTTAAACAAAACAAAATGATGTGGGAGGGTGGTATGGATGTCCCAACTATCACCCACAAAACCTTACCCCCTCCTTTGTGACACGACCCACACGTGGCCTTCAACTTCCTTCCCAACACCACACTCATTCGGACTCTTGTTGGTGCCGCCAACACCCAACCGACCCTTAGCCACTTCTAACACAATAGGTCGTAAGGCCATTAGATAATCAGTAACCATTTTTAGGTCTCCTTCTAGTGTGGCTTGGAATGTTTTTTCTCTTGTACTAAAACATATATTCACACACACACACACACACACACACACACACAAATATTTGTATATAAAGTTTTGTTTTATTGTGTTTGGAGAAAGAAAACCAAAAAAAGGAAAGAAAATAATCAAATCAAGAATGAACAAGAAATCCACAAATCCATTGGATCAACTTGAGAAAAATAAAAGCTCATATTTGAAACCCTTAAAAAAATATGTATCTATGTAAACCATGTACACCGAGAATGGAGCCAAATATGAAAACAAGGTTATTGCGTGGAAATCCTCCTTCAATATTTTTTATGGCTCCTCTATTACCTTATTTCTACCTATAAAATAAGAGTAAATGCCAAGCACCCGAATGAAAATGAGAGAAGAAAATGAAATAATAAGGCTAGGTTGAAAATATATCCTCACACTTTGATTTTAGGGTTAGCATATCCAATGGTGGAGATCAGTTGAGATCTAGGGCCTTGATTTAATTATATTTTTACTTAAATTAATAAGGTTGTATTTTAAAATAAATGTATTATTTTGTGTTTTAATTGGGAAATGACTTAGGAAATAGTTTCACTTTATTGTGAGGGTGTTAATTATTAATTAAATTATATCATATCTTGGATTTATTACTCAATTATTCACTTTGAGCCCACGACCTAATATTTTCATGGACCCTGTAAACATTAAAATAACTCCCACGTCTATTAACTAATTGGTAGAATTTCACTTAACCTTACCATATTATCTTGAGCACAATAGTGTATTGTTATTGTGTATTTCAAACCTTAGCATCATCACAATATAAATATCACAAATGTTATTAAAATTACTAATTGTAAAATTGTTCCAAACGTGAAAGTGGTGTTACAACGACTCTTCATCCATAGCCGAGATTGCGGCGTGGTTGCGACAACGTGATAAATTTAATTCCTTCATCGTATTTTATGAATGCGGTTTGGTTCCACTTCACCATTCCCATGATCTTGTAATCTAAACTGACCTTAAAGTTTATTATTATTTTAAAAAAATAATACCTTTATTGTTTCCTTTATTAAATCAACAATGGTTTTCAGTTCTTTTTTCTTAAATTTTGGGACTCGCGTTGTGTGAGGCACAACATCTCGTATCGAGCTTGTTTTCGTACTAGAATCTCTGGGGATTTAGTGTTAACCTTTAGTAGTTCAATTTAGTTAATACCACTTTATTTAAATCATTTTTGCAAAATTCTAATTTACCTTTTTTCCTTCATGCAAGATGATGGGGTGTGGTACTAGACAAGGTACAATGGTGAATCGGGGCCATGGGGAGCCACCTCAAGAGACACATGGGGCTAATTTTGGACCAAAAATCTTACACACAGTTCATCATATGATGGGGGTCCTTAGGATTGACTTCTGACACAACCTAAGACAATTACAGAGGCTATTCAAAATGACACTAAGACACACCCAAATAAGGGTTCACATTTTTCCTCTCATGTATATATTTATTAGCAACAACATAAGACACACAACCATTCAATTGAGCTTAAGGTTTGGTGAGAGAGGTCCACCATCCCCTTAGTTTATATTTAGAGGGTGGTTTAGACACGCCCTCTTGGGGGAAGGAAGCAGATGGTGCCATTCATGACCTTCTTCGACTTCATCCACCCATATATGGATGCATGATAGATGTTTTTGGGGCTGAGGCATGGCTCTTAAGTTTAGATAGTTTCTTTGGCTTGCATACTTATGAGAGAAATTTCAAGACTTACCTCATCATACACCTCCTCCATGAGGCAAGCAGGCATCCGGTGGAGGAACGAGGAGCGACGCTCCATTTGACCCAAGATACATTCACCTATGAGTTATTTGAGGAGCATTTCTAGGCTCGATATATGTCGAAGAAATTAATTCAGAAGAGGATCGACGAGTTTCATGACCTTTTAACATGGATATGATACAATGCTCTAGTATGAGTGCATATTTTTGGATCTTCTATAATATGTAGACTATCTCTAGGATGAGAACTTACAGGTAAACAAGTTCATGATGGGATTGAATATAGACATGGTAGGATTAGTATTATTTCTCCCTCAACCTTGGAGAAGGTGGTGGAGAAGGCCTATTTAGCAGAGGAGAATGTGACGAGAAATCTAGAGTTTGGGATAGGAACTAGGAAAGTTGCGGTTGTGAATGTGTACATTTTAGGATCACAGAGCATGTGGCTCGACCCACTCTCGAGAGGAGGGTACATAAATTTTCACTCAACTTCATGACCTCCTCTCGCACCCACAACAACAAGATACTCACCAAGAGAGGACTAGGCTAGGAAAGGATGGTAAAAGAGGAAGGGGCTGTAATGGCCACATTTTGGGTAAATACATGAAGCTATGTAGTGAAACACCGAATGCAGCTTGTTTAGTAGTAGTAGGCAGTGGGACCCACGGGATCAATTCACTAGAGCATAAGAGGGACTCATTTTCATAGGGATGTACCATGTTGTTTTATTTGTGGTGCTCATGATCATTATGCGCGCTATTGTCCCCAGAGGCCATATTTTACCGAAATGAAAAAGGAACTTGTTTTTTGGCAAGCGATTGGCCATGTAGGTCACACTCATTGCGTTTACGCCGCTGTGGTAAAGAACCATCGAGTTGAACACTAAACAAGAGTCATTGAGATTACATGTATGATAAGAGGTACACTTATTACTATATATTTGATTTAGGAGATTCTGAATCCTTCACATATCCCTCTTTCTTGGATAGGTGTGGTTTGGTGGTTTCTAAGAAGGTAGATAGGTTGCGTAGTAGAGTTGGCCATTGGGGCCAAGCTCGTTGTAGACTCGTATGTGGAGAGTTGTATACTTGACCTAAGGGTATTATCCATTACCTTCCACCTTTGTATGTTTACGTTGGGATCTTATGAGGTTGTGCTTGGTATGGATTGCACCGATTTCGATCAAGCCAAATTTGACTCTAGAAACAATTTCATAGAGTGTGTTAATGATATAGGTAGTTTCGTAGTTATATTTGGGATTTAGAGACCCGTATTTATGCAGCTCAAATGAATCATGCATAAGGGATGTAAGATGTTTTCTATCACGATCAATGATAGATCCAAGGATATTATAGAGAGTTACCCATTAGATGAGAACCCTATCTTGAGAGATTTTACTAGTGTTTTTCCTTGGAAGATCTCAAGTATGCCATTGCATCTTGAGGTGCATTTTTCTATTGATCTTGTTTTAGGTTCACCATCTATGCCCCTTGCTCTATACGGGATGATTTCCACTAATCTATAGGAGCTCAAGATTTAGTAAGAAGACCTTTAGGAAAGGGTCTCATCGACCTAGTGTGTCTCCTTGAGACACACACTAGTGTTTTTTGTGAAGAAGGATGGATTCCTTTGTTTGTGTGTGGAATTCAAACAAATTTACAAGGTAATAGTGATGAAATTCTATCCTCATGTCCTATATTGAAAATTTATTCGATTAGATTAGGGTATCTAGAGTGTTTTCCAAGATAGATCGAAGTCAGGTTACCATCAACTACGTATCGCGAGAGGCATACATTCATAAGACAAATTTTCAGATTTCGTATGTGAGGTAAAATTTCACAATGGTTTCTTTTGGTTTGACTAATATACCTAAAGTGTTTATGAGCTTGATGAATGGGGTTTTCAATAATTTCGTGTAAAGATTTTTCATTTTGTTTCTAGATGTCATTTCAATTTATTCTCGCTCGATAGAGGAACATCGGGAGCACTTAAGATAAGTATTACAGGTTTTGAGTGAGCACTAACTCTTTTGGAATTTACGTATGTTCTTTCTTTCAGACCAAGATACAATATGTGGGGCACATTATCCTAGGCAAGGGTATCTCGATAGATCCTTTGAAGATCTATGCTATCATTGATTGGCCAACCCCCACCACAATGACTGAGGTTAGGAGTTTTATGGGGTTAGCTGGTTATTACCACCTTTTTGTTCAATATTTTTCTAGGATTTCCAATCCTATCACTTCCCTTTAGTGAAAAGTGAACAATTTTTGTTATTCAGAGAAGTACAAACAAGCCTTTTAACCTCGAAGGAGTGATTTATGACCGTGTATCCATCCTTGCAGTTCTTGATCCTTTGGTCAAATTTATGGTTTGCATTGATACATCTATAGAGGGACTTGGAGTGGTGGTCACGTTGGAGCATCATGTCATTAATTTTGGGTCTTGCAAGCTCGAGGACTACGAACTTTACTACCCCACTCATGATCTTGAGATTGTAACAATGGTTAATGATTTGGTTCATTGGAGGAAATTTCTTCTAGAAAACCATTTATTTTAAATATGGACTATTTGAGCCTTCAACATATCTTTTCTCAACCAAACCTCAATACGGTAGCTACGTTGGATGGAGTTCCTCTCGTGAGTATAACATAGATATCCATTACTTCAAGGGGAAGCAGAATGTCATCATTAATTCTTTGAGAATAGACAACAACATGAGATTTATTCCTTGACCTTCCAATCATATCTCGAGGAAGGATAATTAGGTAGCTTCCAGGAGAAAATTTTTATGAGGGTTCTAGGATGATGGTTGCATCTTAGGGGCCCTTAGCAAGAAAGTATGAAGGTTGTACCTTGGATTCATATGGTGTAATTTAGTTTCCAAGATGCATCTATGTGCCTAAAGTGGGTGATTTGTGAAGGTTTATTCTTTGAGAGGCACACCAATATCCGTATGCAGCTCACTTTGGGGTTAAGAAGATGCATGCAGACATGAGACAACTATACTTTTGGCGAGGGTTACGCCGTGGTATTGCAGATTTCTTAGCCTACTGTCTTGAGTGCCAACGGGTGAAGGACGAGTATTCTAACCCCGTAAGCCTTCTTTACCCTCATGAGATTATAGATTGGAAGTGGGACATGGTGTCCATGGATTTTGATATTGATCTTCCCACTTCACCATTTCATCATGATGCCATCATGGTGAGGGTGGATACGTTGACCAAGATTAAACGCTTCTCTATGAAAAAGGTCTCTTATAATGCAGTTTCCATTACACAAGTGTGTATGGATGATGTAATGAGGTTTTATGGTATTCCAAGGATGACCATTTCTAATCATGGGTTAAGTTATACTTATGAGTTTTGGAATTCATTTCAGTCATCTTCGGTGACTTAGATTAATGTAAATTCAACGTAATACTCTTATATAGATGGGAAGAGAGAGAGAGAGAGAGATAGGGTAAACCAAGAACTTTAGGACATGCTTTGAATGTATGTGATGGATCAAAGTGGATGAAGTGGGAGTATTATCTATATCGGTTGATTTTTCTTATAATAACATTTATCACAACTCCATCGACATGGTGCCTTATCATGATTTATATGGGAGAACTTGCATGACACCATTGAGCTGGGACAAATTGGATAATAGGATTATTCTAGGTCTCTCTTATCTTTAGGATATGGAGAAACAATTTGTTCTCATTAACGAGTGTTTAGAGTAGGCTTATAAATGTAAGAAGGTGTATGTTAATATGAGTATACCATCACTTCCTTGCAGGTGAAAAGGTATTTCTCGGGGTGTGTCCGCACAAAATTCTAATCCGTTACGGAAAGGGTTATAAGATATCTTCATGCTTTATGGGGTCTTTTCAAATTTTTTAGATTCTTGGTCCAATTTCCTATCACTTAGCTTTGCCTCCATGCCTATCCTAGACACATGACGTGTTTCACATCTCAGAATTTTGGAAGTATGTTGCTGATATAGCTAACATTTTGGATTGTCTGCATTGCAAGTGGAGGCCAAAGGAAAATGGAATTTGGAGCTCGTGCTTATTCTAGAGGATAGGAAGCTGCCACTTTGGGGGTGTGACCAGGATCAAGTTAGATTCTAGTGAGATAGGTATAATGAGAATGAAACTACTTGGGAGGATGCAACCCCATTGAGGGCCTGATATCCTTACCTCTTTCAATGAATTCCCAGAGGAAGTCAATTTCTAAAGGAGGGGGATGTAGTGCCCACCTATTTTGATTCCTATTTTGGACTATTGTGACTCATTATGGAACCATACTATTTTGGTTTAGATATTGACTATTATATTTATTTCATTTTGATGATGATGTTGTTACATTACATGGATAATTATATCTTTGGTATTGGATGGTAACTCATCTTATGACAGGATGTATAAGGCATATGATTTCAATATGATTTAGTATCTTATGGTATCGATGTGATGTTATAACTATATTATGAGATTTCGCATCTTTGGTATATATATTTTCGTAGATGTATTATCGTGTTTCCCCTCTTGTTACACTAATAATTGATCATAGTTTGATTTTTCACAAGCTACTTGTTGATCATGTGCGGATTATCATTAAGATATTTTTATATATTTTTAGTAGTTGCTTTATCTATTATTGATCAGGTATAATGTTTGATTTGAGTGTGTGGATGCGAGAATTAGCCACGTGAGAAATGAGGGACTTGGATGGGGATGTCTCAAACCAACAATGGGCCATAAGGGCCAAAGTTTCATTCCTAGTTCATTTGGTTTTGATAATCCCCTCTTTCTATGGCATTGAAATTAATAATTTGAAACCTCCTTTATATAAGATTTGATCTTGTATCTAATTCTAACCCCTTGGAATTATGCAAATTTGGGTTTATGTCTTGCTTTGTTCTTCCTAATGGCATATTTGGGACACCCAATCATGGATTAGGTGAGCCCAACTACCTCTCCTAAATGGCGGATTTGGGAAAAAGGTGACATTTAGGAGGTGTATAAGGTAAGCTATGGGCTAAATTTTCCTTAGAAAGAACACCTAGGCCCTATACCTAGGGGTGGGTGGGCTCCTTCCAAGGAAAATAGAGCCCAATTGGCCATTCCCCTTTTTCTTCCTCCTCTTTTTGGAATTTTCTTGAGTATGTGAATGGTGTTAGGATGTGAGGATCCTCCATGATTGCATGTATATTTTCATTTTTATCATTTAGTTATGGTTTTGGGGTACAAATATTGTGGTTTTTTTGGGTTGGTCGAAGCATAGCCAGAGGGTGACACTTTTCACTCTCCCATTTGGGTTTTTGAGTTTATTTTTTTCTATATTATCAACTCTTATGGATGGGATTGGGGGTTACTATCTTCGTTCTTTCTTTATTTCGGGTTTGATTTTGGGAGCTTGGAAGGAAAAGGAAGTGGATTGTGGGAACTTGGTTTGGAGAACTTTCTTAATCATGAGGTAGGATCTTACCTCAAATTTGGTTCTTTATTTGATGTGCTAAATTTGTGTTGTGTTTATTGAAGTTGATTATTTAAATTATTGTATTTTGGTTTTTCCCATCCAACCTTGAATGGAATGGATTTTGGGTATGTGTTGGAATAGGGAAGAATCTCATTTTACTCACCCTCATGTTTGATGGACAAGCTTGAGGGAACTTTGGTTCACCCATTAATTTGTTTTGAAAGGTATGGAGGGACAAGGGAAGAATTTATGGAGAGATAAGGAGAGGATTTTGATATCTCATGGAGAGATAACGAGATTCTGTCTTACAATGTTCAATTTGGTTCTAAATTTAGGAACTCATGGGGTATCTTATTCCCTCTTCTTTCATTGAGAATTTTAGTTCTTCTCTAGTTTTTGGTTCATTTTTTTCTCATTGTTTTAGGTATAAATTTTTAATGTTGTAGCCATGGGTGTGTTAATTCGTGACCTTTACTATTGCTAGTTTGAGGCATGTCCCTCCCTATTTACCATGGGCTTGGAGGAAGGATAACATTTTTTTGGTCCACCTTAAGGAATGTAATGATTCCTATAGGTTGGGAGGTAAATAGGCTGGTTTATCATGGGGTTTGGAGGTAATTTTGGATGGCATGGAGCTTGAATAATGGTTTTAAATTTGCAAAGTTGTAAGTTTCTTCCATGCGCATGGAGTTAAATTTTATTAAAAATTTGGGCATGTTGTCTCGTATTGGGAGGAGGGCTTGTAAAAATTTCATTTTAGATTTACTCTCTTCATTATGTAAAGAAAAATATAAAATTTATTAGTTGTTATAACATGTTCTTTGAAGAGTTGAATTATGGGTTTGAATGTTGTAGCAGGATGTAGATTGTTATTTTAAGTTTATGAAATTAAATTCTTACTTCATGAACTTAAAATATTGATCTTAATTTTTGTTTTCCTCTTGAAGATGCATCCTAAAAAATGAAAGAGTTCATTTTATTGACTTGAAGGAAAACTGTTCATTTGGAAAAATAATGTGTAAGAAAAGTATCTTTCCTCTCCTTTGTAATATATAAAAAAAATTATATTACAACCCCATGTACCGTGACTTTGCTTATGTGCCACCCCCAAAATGAATCCTCCATAGTAGTAGGAAAGACAAGGAAATCCCTGGTATTAGCTTGAGGAGAAGGGTAAAGAAATTTGTGTGGAAGATATCCCCCTCTATTCATTGTGCCATGGAAATTATCACCTCCTCTTGTTTTGGAGAGGAAATTCATGCGCAAGCCGAGACAATGAAAAACCTTGAGGAGAGTATGGAATTTCTACTTAAGTCTGCTATAAGGAAAAAACACTTGATCCTATTCCCGACCTCAATGATGAAATTGAAACTCTTAAAGCTAAGCTCAAAGAACTTGAGGAAAAACACAACAATTATATGGTCATGCATAGTGTTATCTTGGATCTCATGAAAGTCCACATACTCCATAGTTGTGACTCGGTGGAATTCTAGATCTTTGCATGGAAGAACGAAAAAAATTACCAAAAAGTTTAAAACTTCAAAGTGGGACCCCACTATTGTTATTTCTTTAAAGCTCCATCAGGCCCTTAGAGTTACTTTAAAAATTTTAGCAAATCTATTTGAATTGTGTTGTTGTATCCTTGTCTTCAAGTGCGGTTGTTTTGTTGTTGTTGTTTAGCTACTATTTTGTTGTAGTTGTTTTGTCATTGGGATCTTTGTAGGTAGATGGCCCCTGCCTTTGCTTTTTATTTTCTTTTGTCTTTTGGTTTGGGTGTGTTCCCCACAGATGAAAAAACCACATTGATTTACTCTGTCTATCTTGGATTTTGAGCCCTTTGATGTACTCTTGGGTAAGGTCACTTCAAAACCTTTTATCCTTAATAGAAAAACTTATATAGAAAATTATGATTTAATGAACTTTATGGTTTTTAAAAAGTTATAGGATTATCTGCTATTTACTTTGTGCATTAGAGAAATTTAATGGTAACAATATAAGATTAATTTTTGTTGTTTATTGTTTACTTAGAATGAAAAGAGTTGTTTAATTAGCAAAAGTTGCTATAATTTATCCTTGAAACTTGAAAACAAAAATTGCTTAAGTATTGCATTATTTTTCCAGGTTTGAAATCTGAATTTTCCATTTTAGTTCTTATAAAAAACCAAAAGATTATTTTATCATATTGTATGAAATAAATCATCATTTTATTTAAACATATTCCTATTATATATATGTGTGTGTGTGTGTGTGTGTGTGTGTGTGTGTGTGTGTGTGTGTGTATCTATATATATATAGATATAGATATACATACATACATACATACACACATACACACATAGATATATATATATATATATATATATATATATATATATATATATATATATATATATATATAGTTAATTATATCATAATCGAATGATAGTTAAAAAAATTCCTTGACCAAATTTAACTTAAGGTGGATTCCTTTGGAAAGGAATTGTGTTGTTTTTATTAAACAAAAATACAATTATGGGGAGGGTGGGATGAATTTCCCACCCATCCACGAGAAACCCTCACCCCTCCTTTCGTTATGACCCATACATGGCCTTTCCACAGTCTTCCCAACCCCACACTCATTGAGACTCCCTTTGGTTGCCACCCAACACCCAACTAGCCCGCATCTCGCTTCTAACGCCATAGGATGTAACGACATTAGATAATCAGTTGCTATTTCCAAGGCTCGCTCTAATGTGGCCTATCCTATTTTATCTTGCACTAAAATACACAAACACAAATATTTATATATAAAATTTAGTTTTATTGTGTTTAGAGAAAGAACACTAGAAAATAAAAGGAAGAAAATAATCAAATCAAGAATGAACAAGAGAGCCACATATCTACTTGGATAAACTTGAGATAAATAGAAGCTCAAATTTGAAACCCTTTATATATATGAAAGCCATGTGCACCAAGAATGGAGATGAATCAAAAAACAAGGTTATTGTGTGGAAACCCTCCGTCAATCTTTGTCATGACTCCTCAATTACCTTATTACTACTTGCAAAATAAGAGTACACACTAAATGCCCGAATGAAAATGAAATAATAAGGCTAGGTTTGAAAATATATCCTCTCACTTTGATTTTAGGGTTAGTATATCCAATACGAGAGATAACTCCGACATCTCAGGCCCCGATTTAATTAGATTTTGACCTAAACTATTAAATTTGCATTTTAAAATAAATGTATTACTATTTTTTTAAATTGGAAAATGACTTAGGGAATAATTGCACTTTATTGTGAGGGTGTTAATTATTAATTAAATTATATGATATATTGGATTTGTTATTTAACGCTTCACGTTGAGCCACGACTATAATATTTTCATGGACCCGAAAGAAACGTTAAAATAATTCCCATGTTTATAAACTAATTGGTATAATTTAACTTACCCTTTCCATATTATCCCGATCACGATAGTGTATCGGTATTGGGTTTTTCAACCCTTATTGCCGCCACGATATAAATATCATTGATGTTATTAAAAGTACTAGCGTAAAATTATTCCAAACCATGAAAGTGGCATTACACCGACTCTTTGGCCATATCGAGATTATGACATGCTCGCCATGACGTGACAACTTTAAGTCCATCATGACTATTTTGCAAATGTGGTTTGGTGTCGCTTCGCCATTCCCGACCTTATAATCCAACCCTCCCTTAAATATTAATATTCTTGAAAAAAAATCTACTATTTTTTTTTTACTTTATGATCACAATTGTTTTTTTTTCATTTTTCGGACTCACGCTGAGTGAGGCATGAAAAATATTCCCCCATCCCAATTTAGAAAATTTTTAGAAGAATTTGCACAAGACTTAGACACTCGGAGGAGATTTTTGATACTTAGATCAAATCCTCTTTAAATATCTTAGAGCTCGTGTCAAAAAGAAACTTAAATATAATTTTCCTTTTATAAAATAAGCACCTCAAAATATAATATATGTTATGAGTGTTACTAACATTTTGCGAACAAATACATTTACATGATTATAGATAACTTCATTTCTCTTTTCAAAGTGTTCAAAATTTATCAATGAAACATTATAGCACATGACCTAAATATAAGTGATATGAAGCAAAATATGGTGTGTAATATGAACTATGATAAAATCACTTTATTTTTCTTTAAATAACATGTTAGCATTTTCTTTCAACAAACATTATGAATTCAACTTCAAATACATTCCTTTTACAAAGCCTAATCAAGTATATTTAAGAACCATAAAAGAGCCTTAAAATAAGAGTTCCTCATTCAGTAAGTATTTGCAAACATTATACTCTAAATATTCATCCCACATTCATTTAAAATTAACCCTTACATATATTTTAAATATCTGGATATATATTTTCCTTAATGTTTTATAACCCATGATCCCAACTTCATAATCTAGAAAATTCCATTTGGTTAGTCCTACATTGGACCATATTTTTCAAGGGAATTGAGTTTTTCATCCCAACACGGTCTCAACCTCTATCAACTGCAATGTTGTTAGAATTAAACTAATCCTCCATAAACATCCTTCTTTCAAAATAACCCATTTTTAACATGTAAATTGCCAAACATATTTTATTTTATTTTTCAATCGTAGAAACTAATAAAAAACCAATGATCATCACATCAAGAACATATCATAATCTATTCATTATATTTGAAACTAAAAGGAGAAGATAATGACCTAAATTTTTTAGAAAAGGAAGTGATTACATGATGCATTGAAGTTGGATGCCTAGAGTAATTTTGAGATAATAATTGTGTGTGTGTGTGTGTGTGTGTGTGTGTGTGTGTGTGTGTGTGTGTGTGTGTGTGTGTGTGTGTGTGTGTGTGTGTGTGTGTGAATTAATCAAGAGTTACAAAGAACATGCAATACATTTTAATGATAATGTTGTGTATATTTCATTTGAGAATTTTAATAATGTTTTCTTTATAACTTTATTGATACATTTGTTCATTTTCAAGCATTTGAATGATATCACATAATTGTTTGTTATTGCTATGATGATTGACACTTCCTGTTGTAGGTTAATGGTCAATAAAAGAATACATGTACATAAGTGATTCAAGAGTTGGAAATTATATTTTTGAGAAGATTACAAGAATTTTAACAATTCAAAAGCTTGGGGAAAACAACAAGATAAATTACAATGATTATTATATATTAGCAAGTTTATGAAAATAATCAATAATTAATATGAAGATGACTATGATGTTCAAGAAGATAATTGTCAAGAGAGTTAAATTTTTTTATTATTGGTAAATAGTTTTTTGAAAGGGACTATACCCTTGTACAAGAAGGCTCAAAAACAAAATTTATACAGTTAAATCACAAAAAGATCAAAATCCAGATAAAACATGAACGCCCATCGAAGAGAACATTCTCCTTAGAATAATACCAAAAACCAGCAATTTATCAACAAAAAAATAATTGATTCACAATGACCAAACAACTGCTGCTAAACAAAGAAAAATGAAGCTATAAGGAACACTTGAACAATAGTAGAGAAAAAAATCATCTAGGAAAAGAAGAGTCATTCTTAGAAATATATTTTTTCTTTTTACACACCATTATCCAACCTGATGAGGCCTCTCGCGATTGGAGGATTAAATAAATGAGGAATATTTTCCTTATCCACATTGATTCCAACTGGGACAACAATGTTGTCAGCCTGAGTTAAATATTTTGGATTTTCCTTGCTGCTAAAAACTGAATGAGATAAGTATTTTGCATTTTATTTGCTTTCAACAACTCAAATTTTTGATAGAGGGTTACGGAATAGAATCAAATTCATCTTCTACATCTAAATTTGATTCTATATCCTCTTTGGCTTTGAAAACTAGGTGTTCCGGGAGGGCATTTTTCCACCAGTTATGTCTCTCATGTTGGTGCTTTGCCATCCCACAATCAGAAGAGGTATGGCCTAAACAGAAACACCTCCTACATCTAAATGGTAGGCCTTCATAATCTAAAGGTTGTGACCAAGTTCTAGTTTCTACCCTAAGATCAATGGTAGCAAAAAGGTTTTTAGCGGTGTCAAGTTCCACCAAGATCCGAGCATAGGTAGTATGGGTGTAATTAGAGGTTTGAGAATCTATATAGAGGATAGTTCCCAAGGTGTTTCCAATAGAAACTAGACAATTGTGACTCAAAAATTGAAGAGGTAAATGGGGTAGCTTGATCCATACAAGTTTGCAGGAAAATGATTCAGTGAGTGGGTTAAAAGAGGGGAACCAAGGTTTCATGACCAAGTACCTAGATTGGCAGACCCAAAGCTTGGATGTGATGGTGTTCTTATCAGCTATTGAAGAAAAAGCTACAATGAAAATGCCTTTAGCACAAGGATATAGATATAACCTTCCATCTAGTATCGGAGTCCAATGTTTGGAGATCTAATTGTGAAGTGTAGGAAGACTGGGTCATAGTCCCCCAAATCTGCAAATTAACGTGTGTTCCTTGTAGTATTTTTCAGATGAAATGACCTCTTCCCCAAATGTAATGCATGGGGTAATGTCTGTAGGTTTCATGGAGGATCCCTTTCCATTCAATTCATCTTTGAAGTTCTGGCAGAGGCTCCCTTTCAGCCACTGTCATCCTTAGGAATGCCACCATCGCCACCAACTTAATAAAGGCTTGTTAGGTAATTATACCATAGTTTATTGAGTCGTAAAAATGTTAGATACCTAAAGATTCCTGATTTTATGAGTTTCATGGTTGAGATGATGTAATTTACAAAAATTCTTTTAATACTTTTTTAATAAAAAAATCACATTTGTATTATATTTTATTAAATGTTTATCTTTTTAATGAGTTTTTTCCATCTTTTCAATAATATGTTAAATCACCCCTATTAATTTACATCATAGCAAGGGATTCCAAAAATAAAAATTGTTGTGCATAAATATTTAGAAGAAGATGAGAAAATGATTTTTTTACAGTATCAATCAATCATTATGGCTACTTCATCCCCTGTCCATGGGGATTTTAATTTAACTTCTAGTTGTAAGCTTTTTTATATGTGACATATTTTCTAAACTTGTTATCATGTTAATGAAGAATTCAATGTCCAAATTGATGTGAAAAATATGTTTCTTGACCACAAAAATGTTATAAAAATTTGGGTTACATCTCCGATCAATCCCCACATATGGTTTAATATTTATTGTGATGCAATAATAGTACACATGCATGATGAATAATAGTATTTTTATTCTTTGGCCTTGCAATGTATAATTAATCCTATTTAAATGTATTTTCATGACCAAACTTCATTTTCACTATTAGTAATAAGAAAGAGGTCCTCAAAGACTTGGTTTTTTAGCCAAAATCATAGAACAAAAGGTAAGTTATTGTTTCTTTTGAGCTTCCACTTTATAAAATTGTAGATGAGTGATCTATCAAGTGGAAGTTAGATTTTGATTTTATTTTGATGTCAAACATAGATTAAAGAAATGTATTTCATGAGATTACATATCATTTAGTCATTTTATCAAACAGTTTGTGCTTTGTGTATGCTTACAATTTTATTTACAAATCTACAAGAGCGTTAACAATTATAACATTGACATAAATATAATTTCTATTATATTTTGATGGATCTTCATACCCTATTCTAAATCTCCCATTTTGGCACAAGATGAGAGTATCTTTTGAAAAGGTTGTAGAGTCTAGCTTTACACCCACTACATGCATTTTCTTTAAATTTTGAAGGCCTTTTCAACAAAACCCTTATGTGCATATCATGCATTCATTGTAGTCCACAAGACTAGATCTTATTAAAGCATTTTCTTTAATTCTTCATGTATTAAAAAAAAGTGTTCCATCATGCTTTGATGGATGTCCTTGTGCATATCCTTCATTAATTATAGTGCCACAAGATCAAATCTCATTGCTTGGAATTTTTCGAGAATAGTTTATGTGTCTTATATATGATTCTACCTTTTCTATATTGTCTACCAAACCACCTAAAGCTACATTGAACAAAAATAACATTTCCATTATGGTTTGATAAATGTCCATGTCTTGATACCGAAGTTCCAATGTAAGCACAACACGACTTGTAAATTGCATCTAGGTTTAATGAATGAGGGTGGTAAATAGTTAAATTAAATTATGTTACTGAGTTGATTATTATGTCTACATGGTTGAAATTCTTTAGCATTATCGTTATCTTGAAGACACTCTAAAATTTATCATCAAAATTCCAAATAAACTTGTGGTGGTTGTGTGAATATGTTTTCTTGGTCTCGTGAGAGAAGGGATTATAATCATCCCAATGCCCTTCTCTTAAAATGAAACAATGTTAACATATATATAAAACAAATATCACATGAAAATGAAATTAAAAAATAATTTAAATTAATTTTTCTCTAACCTCGATTACCTCTACAAACCTCATATCAATCTCTAAGATGTAATAAAAATTTATATGGAAACATAATATTAATAATTTGTTCAT
Organism: Taxus wallichiana var. yunnanensis; assembly: GCA_018340775.1. Classification (NCBI taxonomy): domain Eukaryota; kingdom Viridiplantae; phylum Streptophyta; class Pinopsida; order Cupressales; family Taxaceae; genus Taxus; species Taxus wallichiana. The sequence continues at coordinate 876,530,106 of CM031240.1, read as the reverse complement.
ATTTAGTGTTACTCTCTAAAGCACTACCAAATAAAAACTATGCAATTTTAAATAAGAAAAACAAAAAACCACTAAGTATGATTTCCCTTTGTATAGTGCATTAAATAGTTCATGTGACTGAACATGTTTCCCAAAAATAATGTGGAAGATTCAACATAATAGATGCCTTAAGAAATTCATCTAATGCTACATGAAATAGAGCTACTCTAATAATATAACAGAGAAACATAATCACTCCCACCATACTATTTGTGTACATTTCTACACCATATATTACATAAAAATGAACCATCTGATTTCCACTACATTGTTCAAAATATCACTAGAATGCAATCCAGTTCGCTTTTCAAAAAAATTCAAATAGAAATTTAATAGCATTTTAAACCCTAGTACATGCAATTGTACTGATTTTAGTAACCAATTTTTTTCTCCAATTGATGATCTCCAAATGTAAATATGGAAAGTTATAACTTAGTAACTCTATTACTATAATATTATATCATTTTTATCTATTAAAAAATACTAAAAATAACATTTGGAACAAAAAGAATTTTTGTATGTTGTGATGAATGTTTATACCTAATTTTAAATCTTCCACTTTAGTATAAGTTGGGAATATGTTGAAAATGGTTTTGAGTCTAGTTTTTAATTTACCAAATGTGATTTTTTAAGTGTTTGGAAGGTATTTAAACAAACTCAAATTTAAGCATATCATGTAATCATGTAATCTATGAGAAAAAAATTCTAAGAATTTTTCAATTAGTTCATGTGCCTTTTGTATGCTTTCACATTTCATACATTCAAGTACAAGTGCACTTGTAACTGCAAAAAACAAATATCAAATTCCCATTATGGTATGACAAATGCTAGGAAATAAGAGATAAAATATGTGGAACAATCCCTCATAGAATCGCAACACTAGAAACTAATATGCAGAAAATATTACAGATCTGAAATAAAAGTGCAGAATAAAAAGAACACAACACAAAGAGACAATATTTAACGTGGTTCACCCGATTTGGGCTACATCTACTAAGAATCACTTACTCAAATTTTATTACAATACACCTCTCTCCCAATACAATACCTAGATATGTTTGGAGCTATGCTCAACAAACTCTACATAATTCACACTTGAACTCACACACATCTGCAATGTTACATCAACCCTACCATATGCACAAAACCACATAAATAGGAAACTTCTTAAGCAATTTTACAATATCGTGGGTACCAAAACCATTGGCCAAATTTGACCCATAAA